>JAFBJZ010000594.1:0-20000 GCA_016785225.1 Psettodes erumei
AAACTATGACTTTTTGTGGTTTTCATGACATTTCAAAATGTGACTTTTTTGCATTTTTAACACATATTATACTATGAAATGTTAATGAGACAGTATTTCAGGATGTTTTGATGCGTTTTTAACAATAAAAAATTTTCTTGCCAATTTTCATGTTTTTTCGACATACTAAACTATGACTTTTTGTGGTTTTTCATGACATTTCAAAATGTGACTTTTTTTACTTTTCTAACACATATTATACTATGAAATGTTAATGAGACAGCATTTATTGTGGGATGTTTCGATGCGTTTTTAGCAAAAAAAAAAATTTCGTCATTTTTTCATGTTTTTTCGACATACTAAACTATGACTTTTTGTGGTTTTTCATGACATTTCAAAATGTGACTTTTTTGCATTTTTAACACATATTATACTATGAAATGTTAATGAGACAGTATTTTGGGATGTTTTGATGCGTTTTTAGCAAAAAAAATTTTTGTCATTTTTTCATGTTTTTTCGACATACTAAACTATGACTTTTTGTGGTTTTCATGACATTTCAAAATGTGACTTTTTTGCATTTTTAACACATATTATACTATGAAATGTTAATGAGACAGTATTTTGGGATGTTTTGATGCGTTTTTTAGCAAAAAAAAAAATTTCGTCATTTTTTCATGTTTTTTCGACATACTAAACTATGACTTTTTGTGGTTTTCATGACATTTCAAAATGTGACTTTTTTGCATTTTTAACACATATTATACTATGAAATGTTGATCAGCTGCAGAGGATTCCTCCGCTGCTGCCGTGGGATCCCGCTCTGTCGGGTCCCCGTCGTCCTCCAGGCGGCTCCACGTCGTGGACCAGGTGTCCGTACAGCGGCGCCGGCTGCGCCTGGTGGCGAGCGATTTTCCGTGCGTAGTACCTCCTGGACGCGGCCCTCCACGCCTCCCTCTGCAGGGTCTGAGAGTCTTCGGGCAGGTGCGATATCAGCGTCCTCCTCCTCTTCTCCACCAAAGAGACGGGCTGCGACGCCGACACGTGAGGCGAGGGGCTGGGGCACGACGGGTTTCCCTGCTGGCGGGCGATTTTTCGGGCGTAATAGCGCCTGGAGGCCGCTCTCCAGGCGGCCCTCTTCAGCCTCTGAGCCTCCTCCGGCAGCTCGGACATCGGGACGCTCTTCTTCTTGTTCCTGAGGAGGTCAGGAGACGACAGTTCTTAACTGAAACAACAGGTGAGTGTGACCATCACTGAGCGAAGAGAGGTTTATGCAGGAACACTCTGCATTAGCTGCAGTTTTTTCCACGAGGAACGCTCAACAAAATGTCACCTGCACTTGGAGTTGTGCGAGAACATGTTTCCCCTCCTGAAGTGTTTCGGGTCTCCAGTCTGGAGGAGTTAGCGTTAGCGCCACTCTTCAACTACAGGCCGGTCGACTGAAGCCACGATTCAGCGTGGACTCACCTCAGGGGTTCTCCCTCCGTGATCCGCGGTCCACCTGGGTCGGCCTGAGGGTTCCCCCAGGACTTTCTCGTCTCCGCGTCCTCCTGGGTCTCTGAAGGACAGGAAGGAAAAGGAAAAGCCCACAAACAACGCTGAGACACGTGACAGTGTGACGCTCCTGTTTGTGTATGAGCGGGACACGTTACCTGTTGCAGCGGGACCCTCCTCACCTCCTCACACTCCTCACATCGGTCTTCGCTCATCTCCCACTTGATGAAGACCGCATCGCCGTCACACGGCTCCTCCTTCACCGCCAGGCCGCCGGGAGACGGAGGCGGATTTCCGGCCGCTTCCGAAACGCCCGACGTCTCCGAGGAGCGCGAGGCGCAGGTCCGGTCGGGACGAGTTCTGCCGGGGGACGAGGGAGGACCGGTCTCCCGGCTGTGGGACGAGACGTGAGACGGGGGTCTCCCGAACGGGCCGACTGTGGAAACAGCAGAGAAGAGGCGGCGTCATCGCTGCTCCAGGAACGTGATTGGACGACGGTCACAATTATTACACATCATTATGCACTTCCTGTTTGTCCACCAGCTGTGAGGGACGACTTCAGCTGCGACGCCACAACCGACGTCTCTCATTGGATGAATGAGTTTATCACGTGACCTGACGCGTTTTGTCCTTCATTGTTCACACGGTGCGTGACGCACGCGCTTCTTCAGCAGTGAACCTGTGTTTTTCTTCTATTTATGACGCACACAATAAAAATCCTAACAAACAAACACATTGACGTATGAAGGAGGTAAACAAAGAAAACACAACAACTCAAACCCGGAAGCGGATTCGTGATGTTTTCCCCAGTGAACGACACACACGTGCAGATGTGAAGATGAACACATGTTGTGTAACTCACGGGAGACGCTCGCCTCGGCGTCCCCGCGGTCCGGTTCGCGCCGCCGCAGCCCCTGCAGCTCCTGCTCGATCTCCCGCAGCCGGCGCTCCAGCCGCCGGATCTCCCGGTCCCGGTCCGCCACCATCCGCTGGTACTCGCGGCTGCGGGCGCCGTGGACGCCGTACAGCACGTTGAGGACGGAGTCGACCGCCAGCCGCACGGCGTTCTCCACCAGCAGCGCCTCCTCGTCGCGCAGGTGCGGGTGCGGCGGTCTGCGCCTCGCCGCGTCCATCGTTCACGCCGGAGAGCTAGCCGGCTAGCTCGGGATGCTCGGCAAGCGGAGGACACGGGCCCGCGCGGACACGCGCCCGCGCGCATGCAACGCGCGAGACGCAGCGCGGTTCCGCGAACCGAAAAAACGCCCGAGCCGAGCCCGACGACAGGTTCGCTTCTTGCCGAGCGCTGGTTCTGCTGGGTCCGCTTCCTGCCTCGGTCACTTCTTCGGTACCGCCGGATGTGACGTGGCGTGGGTCCGGCGGACACAGCGCCGCCCGGTGGTTCCGACTGCTGCTTACACCGAGGTCCCACAGCTGTGATTTTATTATTATTATTATTATTATTATTATTATTATTATTATTATTATTATTATTATTATTAATAATAATAATAATAAAATAAAAATATTAACAGTGTTATTATTATTGTTATATTATTATTGTTGTTGTTATTGCTATTATTATTATTATTATTATTATTATTATTATTATTATTATTATTATTATTATTATTATCATCATTATTGTGTTTATTAATATTGCTGTTTTTATTGATCTCCACTGGACGTTACACACACATTCATTACACACAGTTGTAATCACGAGGCCCATTAACACAACTCACACGTTGACTGGAGTGAAAACAGGGTCATTAACTGTCATATTGGAATTATTGATCCCCTATTGGATAATGCTGTACATCACATCCATCGTGTTTATTTAAACAGCAGTGCTGAGCAGTGCGATCACCATGGTGCTCAGTTCTTTGGTGAAAGGTGGAGACAGGATATAAACACACGTGACGTCTGAACGGGACAAATAAAAACGAGTCGGGTTCGGACCCGGTCCTGCTGCTGCGTCTCAGCTCTCGTCGTCCTCGCTGGCTCAGTTGGACACTAAAACAGGAACCATACCTTCAGCTGTTTTGTTGAGAACGCAGTAATCGTTTGAGCGCGGCGTCGGCGTGGCGTCGACGACGGCACCGCTCGGTACCGTGTCGCTCTCCGGGCTCTGGGTCAGGTCCTCGCAGCTGCAGCCGGAGTCAGAACGGCTGATCTCCAGGAAATCCGGCGAGGACGCGACTCGTTCTTCTCCGGGGACGAAGCCCCAGACCGAGCTCGGCAGCCGAGTGTAGGACGCGTTCCCGGGACAGGGTGCGGCCTCCTGCGCCCCGGGCACGCCCACGTAGGACGTCTGGCACCGACCGAAGACCGGCTGTGTCGCTGAGGGGTCGAGGAAGGCCCGGTTCTCTTCTGGGTCCTTGTGGACGGGTCTGGGCAGAACCGTCACGGCGTCGGTTATCAGGATCTCCTGGGTGGTGAACATCGGCGCGAGCAGGTGTCGCGGTGAAATCCATTTCTGTAAATCGAGCGTCATGGAGAAAGCTCAGGTGGTTTACAAACTGTCCGGACACGGAGACGCCCGTCCCGCCGCTCACCTGGAGATCGCCGTCGTGCTGCTGAAACAGAGGCCGGAAGAAGGGGGCGGGCGACGGCGTGCGGGTCAGAGCTCTTATCTTCAGCCTGCGCACATCGCAAAAGGTCAGATCGCCGTTTACACAGACGACCTCGGAGGCCGCCGGCCGAATTCCCCCCGTCGTCGGCGCCTCGCGGCGAGTTACCTGGCGGCGGGACCGAAGAAACCAAAGAGCAGAACTCCGACGACGGCGCACAGCGGGCCCAGAGATCTGCTCAGGATGACTGCGAGCTGTTCCTGTTCTGAGAACGACAGATGAATCACCATCGGTGAGTCACTCTGCAGTTATTAGGCGACTGACGTCCGTCAGCGGCGTTGAAGCTGCGTTTTACCTGCTCCCCTGTTATTTTCCCAGCATGCCGTTGGACTCCACTCGCTCCAGGTCGCAGTATACTGCTCCACCCGAGGTTTCGATCTCACCTTGACGCAGTGGGTGGCGCGTGCGTCCAGCTGGGATTTGGGAATCTCTGCGAACTTCTGGCCCACGCTGAGAGTCTGAGGAAACAAAGAGTCGCCGTCGGATCTTTTCCCACCGAAACCAGTTCTGAGAGCGTTTCCGCCCCGGCGGACCTTACGTTGCCCGTGCTGCTCGCGAGCTTCTGCAGCGACAGCTCGTAGTCGAGGAACGAGGCCAGGTAGCGATGAGCTTCGTACCCGCTTTTCCAGGTGACGTTCAAAGTTTCCGGCGTCTCTTGAAACTTGGCGTCCTGCGGCGGCGTCAGCTGGACTGATCACAAACCGTCCGGCCGGTCACACGCGGGAATGTTACAACAGGTCGAACGCACAATGGTCGACGCGGTCGGTTCAGACTCACTGTTCTTGGACGGGAAGAAGTTCGGCAACAGCTGGCTGCAGCCGGTTCTGTTGCACAGCTGGATCTGGTAGTTGCTGTTTCCGCTGAAACCTCTGAGCTGGACCCTGCAGGTGCAGCTGTGGCCGCGGCCCGTCAGAACCAGCGGACATCTGGACACCGAGCCCTTGCTGCAACGCGAACGTTTGGGCGTGAAGACGTTTTTGCCTTTGAACACCGACTGCGCCGTGAAGCCCACTTACCTGTTGTCCTTGAACGTCAGGTGGTAGCCGGTGTCGGACCGACCCGCAGAACCGCTGGAGATGTTCAGCACGCAGGTAATGTTGCTCCAGTACGAACTCACACACGAGAACCCGTGGACTGCACGGGAACAAAAGACCGTCATGGAGACTCGGGTTCGCTCAGCGATAAAACAATCAGAAAATATTCTGCGGCGGTTCGATGGCGGTACGTACCTCTGGCGGCGCGGCGCTCGTCCTCACCCGTGGGTCCGCGGGTCGCGGCGAGGACGCTGCAGCACCAACACAACAACAGGAGCCGCTTCATGTCTCCATGAAGATCTGAGGATTCAGACGACGGCGCGGCTCGCGTGTGATGTGGATGAAGTGCGCTCGCCTCGGGGCTGCCCGGGCGCCGCTGCTGGCGTCTCGCACTGCGAGCGAGGGGGAAGTGAGGTTTGATTTATCACAGCTGCATCACAGGAAGCCGACCTCGTCACGGCTCCAACCACGTGCTCGTCTCTGACGGGAGCCGATAAAGAAGGAAGCGCCGCGCTTTAATATCGCCGCGAGCGAAGGCTCCTTCACCTGTCACCATCTAATAACCCCCGGAAAACACGACGCGACCTTCGAGCGTCGACCATCAAACGCTCGAGTTCCCCCTCCCACTGAAGGTCCCGTCAGGAACCTTCCACTCCGTCAGATGTTATCAGCTCACCTCATCTTCACTCTGTTAAACGTCCTGACAGAAGGTCACAACTACATCTGGAAACACACACACACACACACACACACTGTGGGCTCAGAGAACGACAACTGAGATGAAACATTTGAAACGTTTAATGTGTTTGTTGGGGGGGACAGAAGACAAACACTCGTCCTCTACAGGAGGAGACGGGTCAGACAGACGAGCTCAGATTCCTGAAGCCTCGGGCTGCCTTTCTTTTTTTTTTTTTTTTCTTACTGACGCCTCACAAACAGGAAGGACGGTTGCTGTGGTTACAGACAAAACGCAGGTTCCAGGAAAACATTATCAGACATCTTGATAAGCGGCACATTTCTGCTGCAGTGCACAAAGTGGGACGACGAGGACCGAGAGACGTGGAGCGGCCACGTGGTTCTGGTGTCGGCGTCCGGACCTGCAACACGGTCGTGAAACGAAGGTTCGTCGAACGTCCACTCCGAACCGCAAAACGCACAAAAAAACAACAGGAGAGTTTGTCTATATACATCACGCGGGACCCCGTCCCGCCGCCGGTCACTGGGTTCCTCGGACCTGGTTCTCCTCGTGGACGGTGCTGCATATCATCCACTGTTTCACGTAGTTGGAGTTTTTGTGCTCGTGAAATAAATGTGGGTCCGCCCGCTCCCCGGCGCCGGAGTCCGAGGCCCCGGGGCTGCTGCACTCCGCGAACCCGCTGTCCACGGTGTCCAGGTCCACCTGAGGGTAGCCGTCCTCCGACGGCTCGTTTGAGACGAACGAGTCCAGGGACGCCCTCTCGGCTTCGTTAAACCGGTTTACGTCTCCCGCCGCCGACTCGTCGGACATCTTGTCCCCGACGTCCCCCCTGGACGGCCCCCCTCCGTCTAAGCCGTGTCCTCCGCCGTCCTCTTCGAAGGAGCCAAACCCACGTCCGCCGTCGCGACTCCTCAGAGCGTCGCCGAGGCTCCGCGCCGTCGCTTCCTCCTCCGGCTCGTCTCCGAACAGGGTGACGGTGTGGATGGAGATGTGTCCCACGGAGCGGCCGGCGCCGCGCGAGCTGTCCCCTTCCTGGGAGCGCGGCGGGTCGCCGGCGAGGAGACGGAGCCCGGCGTCGGCACCGCCGCCGTCATCGACGCGGCTCCGTTTCTCGACGCTCCAGCGAAGAACGTCGAGCTGCTTGTCGCTGGCGAGGTAATCGTATTCGCCGAACACGGGCTTCGGCCACTCCTGCGATACAGAAGGAGCGAGATGTTAACCCGGAGGACCGGCCCGTTAAAAACACCACAGAAGAAGAAGGAGCACATGTGAATCACAGAAAGACGTGACGCGCCGCACGTGCGACGCTTCCTGCAGCGAGCTGATGGACAGATACGCACGAGGTCACCACATCCTGACGCACAAAGCTCAGCAGCGCAATCGCCTGCGATCCGCTGAGCAAACACTGCACGGCTGCACCGCGACACGCAGATAACAGAACCGCTTCGGTTCTGACGGAGCCGGTTCTGTTTTGCTCAGCGATCCGAGAAGATACGGGGCGCACAATCAAAGACACACACACGATAAACTCAACCTGCACCATCTGCTCGACACACCACAGACGCTGCACCCTGCTGCACCTGATTTAACACGCAACACACACTCAGCATGGGACACACACACTCAGCATGACATAAGACACACTCAGCATGACGTAACACACACTCAACATGGTGTAATACATGTAACACACACACTCGGCATGTGACACACACTCAGCATGACGTAACACACACTCAGCATGATGTAATACATGTAACACACACTCAACATGGTGTAACACACACTCAACATGATGTAACACATGTAACACACACTCAACATGGTGTAACACATGAAACACACACTCAACATGATGTAACACATGTAACATGATGTAACACACACTCAACATGGTGTAACACACACTCAACATGATGTAACACATGTAACACACACTCAACATGACGTAACACACACTCAATATGGCGTAACACATGTAACACACACTCAACATGGTGTAACACATGTAACACACACTCAACAGGATGTAACACATGTAACACACACTCAACATGATGTAACACATGTAACACACACTCAACATGGTGTAACACAAGAAACACACACTCAACATGATGTAACACATGTAACACACACTCAACATGGTGTAACAGATGTAACATGATGTAACACACACTCAACATGATGTAACACATGTAACACACACTCAACATGATGTAACACATGTAACACACACTCAACATGGTGTAACACAAGAAACACACACTCAACATGATGTAACACATGTAACACACACTCAACATGGTGTAACAGATGTAACATGATGTAACACACACTCAACATGATGTAACACATGTAACACACACTCAACATGGTGTAACACATGTAACACACACTCAACATGGTGTAACACATGTAACATGATGTAACACACACTCAACATGGTGTAACACACACTCAACATGATGTAACACATGTAACACACACTCAACATGGTGTAACACATGTAACACACACTCAACATGGTGTAACACATGTAACATGATGTAACACACACTCAACATGGTGTACATGCTGATGGTCGTCACTTTCTCCCTCTTTCACTCAAATGATTCTGTAAAAATAAATTGTTTGATTTAATTTTATAATTAGTTTCCAATCAGCCTTCATCACGTCCACAGCTCTTCCTCTTCCTCACTGTGTCGCCTCAGCGCACTCTGCTGGACAAACCCTGTAACTGCAGGTTCACCCACACATACAGCTTAAATACATGATAACGGTGTTTCAGGAAGTGTGCGAATGTCACATTTACATCACACACACACACAAGTCAAAACAGACTCATTCAGTGGCACGATGACACATAGTGCGTCTGAAACAGAGACGGGGGGGTTTCCACCGGGTGGAACAGGTTCGGTCATCATACACAAATATCTGCCCACTGCGTGCGAGAAGAACCAAGCGCTCCTTGAAGCCCCTGCACGCTGACTCATTCTCACCGCGGGCGGAGGGGAAGTCCCCCCCCCCGCCCGCCGGGCGCAGATGCACCTGCTGGGCTGCTCTGGAAATCACATACAAACCCCCAAGTTATTTTCTCACCTTGAAGTTTCCCCCACGGTAGAAAAACTCCTCTGGTTTGGGGATGAACATCATGAGCCGCACTTTCTGCGAGATCCTGCGAGGAAAGAGAAAAAGAAAAAGAGAAATAAATCCTCGACCCCTTTCACGTGAATTATGAAACAGTTACAGAGCGTGAACTCGGCATCACAGCAGCCGCCTCGGTACTGCGTGTACTGCGTGTACTGCGCAGTACGCGCAATACAAGTATTCAGCATGGCGACCGAGCGGCCGGGCTGCAGATATCATCGCCTGCGTCATGTTCTCGTTAAGTGTGAGGAGCATCACTTCCTATGTGTGCGTTCGTTTCGGTGCAGAGCGCGTGTGGTTTCTCTGTACGTGGGAGGCGATGCCAGGAAGGCGTCAATCGAACGCCGCGACCTGAGCGATCGTTTCCTGGAACGGCGCCTTTCGATGACCTTCACACCAGCTCCGCGTTCAACTGGAGCGCGCAGGATTTATTTATGCGACGATGACGTCCAAATATCGTGTCCGCCGAAACATCAGGCGCCGGCGGCGACGATGACCTCGCCGAGCTCGCGGCGTTCACATTTGGAGTAAAAAAGGAAAACAAATGAGAAACACTCACGGTTTGAGCAAATAGGCGAGCAGGAGGAGGCAGAGGAGCAGGGAGACGGCGAGGGACGGGTACAGCCAGCGTCCGTGAAGCCCTGCGACACACAGGTCCAGTTCAACGCCTGAGCAGAACGCGGCCGCAAAAACCCGGCCAAACCCGGCGGTTCTGTTACCTTCGGCCTCACCGTCGGTCCGCCACTCCGCCGCCCGGCTCCACTCGCTCCACGGGCCCTGGTACGTGTGGTCGGGACACATCCGGGCCTGGACGTCCGCCGCGTACCGGACCAGCGGCTGCAGTTTGCTGCGGTCCAACTGGACCTGCTTGGTCTCCATCTCCAGGGAGTGGACTGGATCCTGCCCGGGACCAGAAAGCAGATCCGGTTTGCCGGAAATGGGTCACAAAAGGAGGAGGAGGAGGAGGAGGAGGAAGAGGAGGAGGAGGAGTTACCTGCGACAGGTGCTGGCTCTGTCGGATTCGCAGCCTGTACGTGATGCAGTCGTCCCGGTTCTGATGGTCCCAGGTGACGTTGTAGAACCCGTCGCCAGGTGTCACTCGGACGTTGGACGGCGGATGTAGTTTCACTGAGACGGGTCCAACAGAACCAGAACCAGGTTATGAAAATGAAAACGTGTGTGTGTGCTCACACAACAACTGGCAGTTACACACTCTTGTTAGCTGGTGGGGGGGCAGGTGTGTGTGTGTTCACGGCTCTGAAGGTTCTGCTCCCGGTCTTCAGAACCGACTACCACCTCTACCTGTGACCTTTGACCTTTCCCCTCACCCGCTCGGCGTCACGTGACGTCAAACTCACCCACGTCGCTCAGGGCCCAGCTGACCCGCGGCCCGTCGCCCCGGTGACCCGTGGCGGCGCTGCACATGGTTCCGATGGACGCGACGACGTAGAGGTTCTCCAGGACCATGGTGCACCAGGACTCCGGCGGCCGGACCTCGCAGCTGCCGTTCACCTCCTTGTCTCCGTCGCTGCGAGAGAAACGTCGGCGTCATCGACAAATCGGATTCCGCTTTCAAACCGGGAAAGGGGAGGCTCGTTTACGAAACAGTGTGAAATAAACAACAACAAATAACGGCGCGCGCGTCTGTCGGCGTGGAATAAACAACGACACGCGAGACGGCGACAGAAAACACGACTTTCATTTCCTACTTTTACGTCGGCGGCGCCCGAGACGACTTTATTTTCATAAGTCGGCCACACGGCGACAACAAAGAGGCGACCAATCGTGAAGCGAGTCACGTAGACCGGGGCGGGCGGGGACCGACCTGCAGCTGACGTGGACCAGGACCGGCCGGGCCGGAACCGGGCCGGTACACGAGCAGTTCAGAGAGACGTCGTAGTCCGTCGAGCAGGCGACATCGCACGGGGACGCGGCGGGAACGAAACCGGCGTGAACGAGGCCCCCCAGCAACAAGAAGCTCAGAGGCGTCAGAGCCATGGGTGCGACCCGCCGCTTCCAGACGGGAGGAGACGGGCAGCTGAGACCGCAAACAAGCGCACCCACTGTGAACACACACACAGAACCGACAGTTTTCGTCTCGGACAGATAACAAACAATCGACACGTTTGGAGAACGGAGAGCGTCGTACCTGTTTCGCTGTCGCCTCTGAATGAGTCAGCGAGCGAGCGCGGCGCCGAGACGGCGAGCGCTCTGCTGCAGCGTCATTGGTGGATGTGGTTTCAGACCCTTCCCACCACTTCCCATTCGCTGCGACGAAGACGAGCGGTTCAGACGAGACGAGCGGGAGGAAGAGACGCAAACGGACCCGGATCGACCCGGGGCACCGGACGAGTCTGAGCGCCGGGCGCCGACCGAACAAGCCTCCGCTGGGTGTTCTGACACACACACACACACACACACACACACACACAGTAGCTGCAGCAGCGCCGCACACACACTCAGTTCTGTGGCGTACCGGTCCGAACGCTGGGTCGCTCCTCGTGTCGGTCGCCGAGCGTCTGGAGCGGGTCGCGGTCTGAAGAACCGCGGGTTCTGAGCGGAGAGAACCGGGTCAAACACGAACGCTGGATCTGCTTCAGTTCACGTGACACAACTCTGTGGTTTCCAGACGCAACTCAACGACATGAGCCCCCTGGGAGGGGCTGCCCCCACACACACACACACACACACACACACACACACACACACACACACACACACACACACACAGGGAGAGGAACAGGGGACGCGCAGTAAACCGAGTGTGTCGGGGAAACTCCATCACGAAAACATTCGCTTCAGTCTGAACCTGAAAGTTTTTACACAGACGAAATGTTCTGACCCGGATGGTTCCGTCAGGGTTCTGTCGGGTTCTGTCAGGTTCCAGAACGTTGATGTTCAGCTTCAGGAGCGAACCCCCCCCCCGGTGTTTCCTGTTTCAGCAGCAGCAAACACAGAGTTTCAAACTGATCCAGAGTCAGATCCACTGCACACAGAGACGCACGTGGTTTTATGTAGCACAATACTTGTGTGTGTGTGTGTGTGTGTGTGTGTGTCTGTGCATTAAAGAAGCACAATGCTTGTGTGTGTGTGTGTGTGTGTGTGTGTGTGTGTGTGTGTGTGTGTGTGTGTGTGTGTGTGTGTGTGTGTGTGTGTCTGTGTGTGTGTGTGTGTGTGTGTGTGTGTGTGTGTGTGTGTGTGTGTGTGTGTGTTATGCTCACAACAGGATGTGGTCACAGTGAAAACAAAGCCCCCCCCCGTGTGAGGAAACAGGCTGCAGCTGCAGTAAAGTACAACTGACTTTTACTTTTTTCATCTGATCGACTTTAACTCGTACGCCCTCGGGTGCAGACACACACACACCTGCACGTGGGCGGCGCCAGGTGTGTCATCACCGGGTGCGTTTGATCGCCACCACACGTCTCGTGCGGTGCAGCACGCGAGCTCGTCCACCGGGGGGCGCTGCAGACAGACAGTCTGTGTTAATGCAACTGAACTGTGTGAAAATGTTCTGCAATGACAGGACCCCCCTACACACACACACACACACGCACACACGCGCGCACACACACACACACACACACACACACACACACACACACACACACACACACACACAGCCTTTTTATGTGTTCAGGTGCACACAGCAGCACACACAGCGAGGACGCCGCGGCGACAACACGGTGACAACACTGCGACCTTTACAAGTGTCTCTGGCTGTTCCTGGGGGGGGCAGCCCTCCTCAGGTGGGGGGGGGGTCGCCTCAGGTGTGTGAGTGTGTGTGTGTGTGTGTGTGTGGGGGGGTGCCTCTCGAGGGCTGCAGCTTCTCGTCGAGTTGTTGTGTGAAGTGACCCGCACGCTGAAGCAAAGTGGTGGAGGTGTCTTTACAGAGAGGGTGGTGCAGCTACATGTCCGGGGGGGGGGGTGTGTGTGTGTGTGTGTGTGTGTGTGTGTGTGTGTGTGTATATGTGTGTGTGTGTGTCAGGGCAGATATGCAGCTCTGCAGCTGTGCATGTGTTTGTCCACGTCTGACTGAATGAGGGGAGAACGGGGCAGTGTGTGTGTGTGTGTGTGTGTGTGTGTGTGGTGATGGGGTGGGGTGAGTGATGGGGGGTCAGGTTCAGAAGTGTTGAAGCATAAAATGCTTGCCGAGCCAGACGCAAAGCAACAGCAATTTGTGCGATTTCACAGCTCACCGGGTCCCTGAGACTCTGACAGGCCTGCACGGGGGGGGAGTCACCAACAGAACCCCCCCCACCTGAACCTGGCCTGAAAGCTCCGCCCACTGAAGACGGATCCGATCAGTGTTTTGATCAAGACGTGACTTCCAGCTCTAAGAGGGGTCATGACCTTTAGGACACCCCCCCCCCAGTAATCTCCATATAAAGTGTGTGTGCTGTGTGTCACTCACAGCCTCTTGACCCCCACTGAACACACAGAGACCAGAGGACGTGTGTGTGTGTGTGTGTGTGGGGGGGTCCAGGCCGGGACAGAGAGACGTCCTGCAGCCCAGGTGAGTCACAGGTGAGTCACAGGTGAGTCTGAGTGACATCACCTGAGCGCTTTGTTTCTGGCACCGGGTCAAGAGAGAGTTGGGGGGGGGGGCATCTGTGTGGGATTGAGGAGGTCAGACACGGGACAGGAACCAATCTTAATCCTCCCGGCCTGCACACACTCACACTCACACACACACACACACACACACACACACACACACACACACACACACACACACACACACACACACACACACACACACACACACACACACACACACTCACACTCACACACACACACACACACACACACACACACACACACACACACACACACACACACACACACACACACACACACACACACACACACACACACACACACACAGTAGCTAATTGAGCAGCACTGCTTCCATGAGTCCACATCAGTGACCCCCCCCCGTATGACATCACCATATGGGGGGGGGGGTTCTGGTCCTGATCAGCCAGCTGGAACACCTGCAGGTTCAGCCGCCCCGTTTGGTTGGACAAATCAAATTAGCGTGGCCCGGTGACCCGGCCACGAACAACCACAGGATTCTTCCTGGGTGCGTTTGATTCGTCCGCAACGTTTTCTCAATGAAGCCACGTGACCGGAACCATGTGACCGGACCTCATCCGGACTTTAGGAGCTACGCGGCGCCCTGCTCCACGTGCACCTTGTGCAGATCCACGGTGACGCTCTCCATACCCCCCCCCCCGCGACCTTGCCCCCCCCCCATGATTTATCCACCAGATAAATGTGTTTCAGGCGCAGCTCGCTCGCTCGCTCGCTCGCTCTCAGGCGGCGGCTCATAAATCGAAGCCGAGCGACGAGGGGATTTTTTTTTTTAGGGCGAAAACGATCTGGAAAACGAGACACAATCGGACGCCTCGCCTTGAGACGGGGGGGGGGCCTTCATTAGATGATGACGATGACTATGAAGGTGATGATGATGATGATGATGAGGAGGAGGCTCCGCCCACTGATGACGTTTGTCGTCTGGTTTAAACGTTTCTTGTGGACGTTATTTGAGTTTTGGACGAGCAGCAAATTAAAGTACAATATTATCATGAGATCATCTGGTTCTGGTTCTGGTTCTTGGTTCTGGCCCAGGTCCCCCCCCACCCCCCCCGCCTGCTGAGCTTTCAGACCCCCCCGATGCTTTAACCATCACCAAGGTCAGAGGGATCAATATTTGATCTGGTGATTCTCCCAGCTTGCATTTCACTCATTTTCTGTTTTGCATCGGCTGCAGATCAGAGCGACACACACACACACACACACACACACACACACACACACGCACATGCACACAAACACACACACACACACACACACACACACACACACACACACACACACACACACGAACACACACACACACACACACACACACACACACACACACACACACACACACACACACACACACACACACTCTGCAGCAGAAACGGTCCAGACTATTTCATGGCAGGAATGTAAACATGGAATCCATCTAAACTCTGGATGTGACGTGAAGTCGCCCTTTTGTTCGCTGTAATCTGCCACCTGCATTCGGGCCGGGCCCGGGCGGTTAGCGCCGGCGCCGCAGGGTGTGTGTGTGTGTGTGTGTGTGTGTGTGGGTCCTCGCAGCAGATGTCGGGAGCCCGTCATTAACAAAGCCTAATCACCAATCAGGGCGGGGTCCTGATTAGGCCCCACTAACGAGGGCCCGCTGAAGGTTGGACAGGAAAACAACCGCAATCACGCAAAAATAATGAGGGGGGGGGGTCAACGCGACGACGCCGGCGCTCGCTCCTGATCCGGCGGAGCGACACGCCGCGGCGCTGATAGATGAAGAAACCCCGGGAAAGAAAACAACGCTCTCGTCTCCACTGTTGTCTTTGGGCCGAGTCGCGGGAGCAGCGACCGGCGGCGATCCGAGCCGGCGCCTGTTTGTGTTGGAACACGAGCGGCTCCGGTCCGATGATGCATTTTCCCCGCGGACCCGCCGCCGCCAGAGGAAACGTGAAGCGTGAGAGCCGGAGCCGACCAGATGGAGACGGATCGGCCGGGCTAACGGGCAGATGTTTATGGCCCATTATTTACAAGCTCTTTAATCTGGGCCGTTTCCTCGCCCTTGGCAGTGGGCAGGTCCGCGGGTCACGCCGCCTGAACCCCCCCCCCACGCCGGTCATCCATCTCCCTTTGTGCAGGACAGGCAGCGAGGGGGAGGGAAAAATTAAAGGATCGCCTTCTCTAAAAGGGAGGACGCGTTTTAACGTGAACGACCTGCGAGAAGTCGTCGACGCGCAAATAATCCAGATAATCTCCGGTCGCGACAAACCTTCAGATTATCTCCCCACCCTAATTTTCGCTCGATGTTGAACCAGCAAACACAGATTTGCATTTACGCTGCAGCTCTGCGTGAAGAGAACGGCGTGGACGTGTCAGGACAAAAGGTGGGGGGTGAGTGATGCGACGACCGCGGGACGACACGTCTCCGCTCGCAGGCGGACTTGTGCCTAATTTTCCCATCTGCTCCGTGAATATTAGCCCGGTGGCCGTCTCCATCGATCGGAGCCGAGGTTAAAAGCCTGCCAGACCTTGGCTTGAATATTGGTTGCCTGGCAACCGCTCCATCTGACCCCCCCGTAAACCCCACTCAGCCTCCGCGGGATACGAGCGAACCGGGGGGGCGGGGGGTGGGCGGGTCCGGACCAACCAGATAGCAGCAGGAGCCCGGGCCTGGATTTCCAGCCCCCGTCGGTGATTAAACGCCCCCCGCCTGACACGGCGACCTTAACCCCCGGACCCCCGCGCTCCGGGGTCACTTAACCTTGAACCCAATTACAAGATAAGGTTACTTAAGCGCGACCCGCGCCGCGCTCCTCACTCAGTTAATGGGACGGGGCGCGGGAGAAAAGGGCCAGCGCAGCTGATACGCCTCCAGGTTAATCCGGCGGGTTGACAAAGGTCGCGGGCAGCGGCCGTAAAGAACGCGGCGCCGCTTCGATCTCTCGAGCAAAGTCAGACTCAGCAATCCGATATAACGGCGCGGCCCGATAAGAACGCTTCAGCGCCGGGTCCCGCGCTTCGGCCCGACTCTGCAAAAAAAACGCAGCCGTCGCCCCGCGGGTCCGAGATGTGATGAGCGAGCCGTTTGAATAGTTCGTCCTCAGAAACACCGGACCGCTCAGCCGACGGTCCACGACTCGGCACCAGAACCAGATTTTATATTTATATATACAGGACGTATGAGGACGAGCGGTTAGCGCCCGCGGTTAAACTGCGTCCTGTCCCCAGAAACTTCTAAAAACATCCGTCACAGCTGAATCCACCTTCACTGGGTTCTACTGGGTTCTACTGGGTTCGGCTCCGGGCTCACAGGGACGTGAAGCCGTCGCCCGTGATTGGACGGTTCAGGATGACGTCATATTGTGATTCAGTGCCTCTCAGGCTGCTGTTAGCACGGACACACAACGTGGTGGATAAACACACTGCACGTGTTGTGAGCAGGTACACAACAGGTGGGACTTCCCGATCACAGCGTCAAACTGATCGATCAATGCGCTCAGCTTCACAATCACAAACTAAATCATGTTAATATTTCACATGTTTTACACACTCAGTTAAATCTAAAGGTGAAATAACAAACAACACAAACTTATTTACCAATAAAATACGCTGGGAAAAAACTGAGTGCTAAAACTAGCAAGCATCTTAGCCGCTAAAGTAAAGCAGCTAAACTGCAGCATATAAAAAATACATAAAATACATACACACATAGAAAATAATTTAAAACAACAGGAACTGTGTAACACGTGACCCAACACGTGTGTTTCGCTAACACTTTTAGCATTTTCAGTCTGGACTCCACCTGGCGCTCTTTAGCATTCAAGCTAGCGGACCTTCAGAGCTAACGCCTTTAGCACGAAGCAAAGGAATTCAACAGAGCGAGAATTAGCATCATGCTAACGGTGCGACACAACATGTGATGTAACATGTAACACAACATGTGTAACACAACATGAACTCACAACGAGCTCCTCCTCACGGACTCACGTTAACCTCCCCGGGTTCGGACGAGGCTGGCGTCTTGACCTTTCACCTCCACCCGTGTGACCAGTCAGCGCGCTGCTGGGGGCGGGATCAAGCTTCTGATTGGCTGACGTGAGAGAGCGATTGAATCTATTGGCTCTTTTTTAAAACACGTCCACAACACTTCCTTCTTATCCGTTAATCCCACGCGAGCGGCGCGACAGTTGATTTCAGATGAAATTTAAC
Source organism: Psettodes erumei (assembly GCA_016785225.1). Lineage (NCBI taxonomy): Eukaryota > Metazoa > Chordata > Actinopteri > Pleuronectiformes > Psettodidae > Psettodes > Psettodes erumei. The sequence continues at coordinate 17,769 of JAFBJZ010000594.1, forward strand.
GTTTTTCTGAACATCTGTACAGATATTTATTTTATTTTACTGCTGGTTTAGCTGCTCTGAGCTCCAGCTGCACCGTGAAGTTGAATATTACGAGCACGCGCCTCGCTGCAGTGTTTCTCAGCATTTAGATTTGCAGGCCAGGTTAGTCACTTTGCGTGGCGCTGCCCTGGTGTCGAGTCCCGACACTCTCGGCACCACTTTGTTTGAGGTCAGCCGCTGAAATAGGTCATCGTTTTCCTGTAATGGGAGACAAAGGGGTTCCTGATTAAATTTTCGCAGACGTTCAACGGTCATCGGGCTCACGGCACACGCTAGTCAAGCAGAAAAGGACTGTATGTCCTCATCAAAATTCCAGCCATAAAACCAAAACAAAAGCTTTCAGGTTGGTTCCTATGATGTGGATAAATGACCTGAAAAAAAGGATTAACGAGTCAGTTGAAGCCAACAAATCAAAACCCTTGGCTTTCAGCGACAAACGCTTTTCCTTATGTGATGAAAATGTATAAATGGAAGGTGCGTTAACACCTGCACATGTTACGCACGTTTCCTGCTGAGCAACACGAAATTTCTCGTATTTGTTAATACGCTCATCTAATTATTTAGTGTTATGTACTGAGATATACATATGTCCACTGATTCTCCTGAATATGACTTTATTATTATTGTGTCTTGTTATTCCCTCTTTCCAACCTGATCACCGCACAAAGATCAGCCGAGAGAAAGAATCTGAGTAAAACAGATGAATGAAATAGATGATCGCTGTACGTAAAGACGAGGAATGTGTGTGTGTGTGTGTGTGTGTGTGTGTGTGTGCGTGGGGGTTGGTATTAGACAGAGAGAGACAGGCTGCTCTACCAGTGGCCCGCTGACCGGCAGTTGAACCTCTCGCTGAACTGAAGATGAACCCTAAACTTGAGGATCTTCGGTCACGGATCTCCCTGGGAGCTACCGACCGCGGCAGCTAACCAACGGAATGATGCTCGCACGCAAACGCACACACAAGCTGCACACGGACGCTGCCAAGGTTACACACTGATAATTCCACCATCGGCGCACACACATCCACTCCCAAGCAGCTCCACTGGTGAGAAATGTGCGCACGCACACTAAAAACGGCGACACACAGACACACACACTCACGCTGATCCTTTGAACATGCATATTGACCTTGTCCTCCGCCTTTTTTTAGCTGGCACATGCTAATCCACGGGGCTTTGCAATCATGCAGAACCTAAAGGTGTGTCATGTACACACACTGCCATACATGCACACATATATACACACACACACACACACACACACACACACTTTAGTGCATATTGCACAAGTCTCCACCAGACGTGTCAGAGGTTGTAATAGCTCTCTAACCGCCCCCACTGTGGTGCAGGCAGGAGGGCACGGCAGAACGGGCTGCGGGGTCACGGACGGGTCACGGCAACACAAAATGATCCGGGTTCGGTCCTGTGCTCAGCTGACAGACGGGGGCGGAGCAAAAACAAAGGCACATTACTGTTTCCCTGCACTGAAACCTTTTAGCAGAAGATATAACGTCTTGTTTGTTTTAAGGCTTCAGATTATTATTTTTTTAGACGTCCTCGTCCCGGTTTAGGAAGACGTCAACATGTCAGGACAAACCTGGTCCGGACCCGGACCCGGTCCAGTCTGTCCGGATGGAGGTTGGATCAGTTTGTGAGCAGATTAAAACTGACGGTGCAGGTGATAACAGCAGTAAAATATTACATCTCCCTCCACACAATATTCACCTTCTGTTTTTGAACCGTAACGAGCGGCCCATATCCAGTAATGTGCATTAAAAATCAATTCTGAACATGTATAATTTATATTGAAAACCCGTAGTATAGCCGGTGCCTCCTCCCTTTGACTTCAACACACTAAGAAAAAAAATCCCATTTCATTTCAGCAGAAACACATTACATCTCCTCTCACGGGTCAGAACCGAGCCGTGGAAGAACCCGGGTTCTACACTCAGCCGGTTACTGAAGTAAAGACTTTCCTCTCATGACTTATTCATGTCCCGCAGGTCCGGCGCCGCGTTTCGACAAATGGACGTTAAGAGCAGACGGTAAATCAGACGTTTTTAACCTTCGTCCTGAGAGCGGCTCATTTTCACAGCGTTCGTCACGGTCGCACATTTACTCACAATCACTGCGAGGAGCTGGGGGGGGTCAAGGGCGTCTCAACAGTCGCTGTGTGTGTGTGTGTGTGTGTGTG
>JAFBJZ010000594.1:25000-30000 GCA_016785225.1 Psettodes erumei
ATCTCCCCAGGACTGAATTACACCCCTCCAACCCCCCTCAGCCCCCTCAGCCCCTCAGTCCCCTCAGCCCCCCCCTCAGCCCCCCCCATGTTCATCTTGGGCCCTTTTGCTAAATTGAAATGTGTCATAACAAATGGAGGAGGTGTCGGGTTTAAACATGTGACGGACGTCGGGTCTGAATGAGGAGCGTCCTGTGTCTTTAACTGTGGGGTGATGAATCTGCTGCTTTATTGTGTTTGTCACCTCCACCTGTGCCCCCCCCACGCCCTCCCCCCAACCCCCCCACCCACAGACACATTGTTTCTGTCCTGCATGAGTACGAAGCTCCTGTCATATATTATATTATATTTGTTATTGTTATTATTACATTATGATTATATTATATTATAAATGTACTGACTTATTTTTATTTATTATTATATTTTATTATTTATTTATATTATTTTGTCTTTTGTTTCATCATTTCGTGTCACACAGATTAAAACTGCAGGAAGAATCCGATCATCATTGATGAATATTTATATTTTACAGTGTTTATGTATATATATGTATAAATATTTATATTTTACAGTGTTTATATATATATGTATAAATATTTATATTTTACAGTGTTTATGTATATATATGTATAAATATTTATATTTTACAGTGTGTGTGTATATATGTATAAATATTTATATTTTACAGTGTTTATGTATATATATGTATAAATATTTATATTTTACAGTGTTTATATATATATATATGTATAAATATTTATATTTTACAAACACTTTTAAAAACTGTTTTAATTATTTTAAATAATTTGCTGTCTCATTGATTTACAGGTTTTTTTTAAAGCATTTAAAATAAATCTGAGCTGACACAGTGTTACCACGACGACGCAGACCCACAATCACAACCGCACAGTTGTAACGTGCAGAGTAACCGACACACAAACCTCCTCGGTTCTGGTTCTGTTTTTATGGGTCGTGCTGAGCCCGGTGTGAACGAAGCGCAAAAGTAATTCAGCTCCTGCCATTCAAAGGAGCTGTTTGATTTACCTGTACACACACACACTCACATACACACACACACACACACACACACACACACACAGCTGTGGGCCACATGTGTTTTTTATATTCATACGGTGAAGCAGAGAAGAAAAACACACGTGCGCCTCCTGAATGGAGCTGGAGGGGTCAGGGTGTCGGGCCCAGAGTGACAGCTCTGAAATGAAGGCATAAGTCAATGGACCGCGCACACACACACACACACACACACACACTCACACACACACGCACACACACACACACACACTCATGGGTGGGGGTGAGCTGGAGGTAGGTGGTCAGGTTAGGTGGGGACTGAGGGATGGGGGGGTTTGTTGGAGGTGGGGAGGTGTGAAGGGCACAAGGTTATGGTGTGTGTGTGTGAGTGTCTGTGTGTGTGTGTGTGTGTGTGTGTGTGTGTGTGTGTGTGTGTGTGTGTGTGTGTGTGTGTGAGTGTCTGTGTGTGTGTGTGTGAGAAGCTGAAATACATCAACGTGTTCGGATCTTTTCCTCTTTCTTTTGTTGTTTGTCTCCTTTAATCCGTCCGACGTGAACACACACACACACACACACACACACACACACACACACACACTCTCCTTGAACCCAAAGTGCCCCACTGCATGCTGGGAGGTGGAGTTTTGCTCATTCTCTGGACAAACTGCAGTGTCTTTGAGTCCTGCTGGTGGGACAGGAAGAGACAGCGGACGACTTCCTGTGAACAACAGAAGTTTATTCAGGTAGGGAGGATCCATATTTCCATATTTCCATATTTCCATATTCCAAACAAAAGCAGAGGAGATAAAAACGTGTGAATCGTCTCTCAGGTCCCAGACGCAGGTGGCACAGGTGAGACAGGTGGGTAAAACGAGCGTCCACCGGACAAACTAAGCTAGGTCGCAGACTGAGGTTTGCAGGTTAGTCGTACGTTCCTCTACAGAACCGCCGCGGGTCCGGGGCCTTTCCCCTCCGCCGGGGGGCGGGAGGACCCGCGTGACATCACTTCCTCTCCCGACGCGACATAATACCTGTTATAACAGGTAACGAGAGATTATGGCACAGTCATAAGATAAATGCTCAGTGACAAAATCTTTGTTCTAAGGCAAGTACAGCTAGTTCTGTAAGAATGACCCCGCCCACCCCCACCCAAGCCCCGCCCACAATCCCCACAGGTCCGATATTGATGATGGTGATGTCATCCTGCGATGACATCACAGAAGTAAAGAGGCAGAAGTTAATCTACCAGTGTCGGTTCTGACTACAAACCAAGTGCCTCACCTTTCATTTCTAGTTATTTATTTTATAAACTCTACCCCCCCACCCCCCTCACCCCCCCTCACCCCCGACCCCCCCCATCCCCCCAACCCCCCCGACCCCTCCGACCCCCCAGACCCCCCCCCCCAAAGACCCGAAACAAATTATAGATTAACCAAACAACACGAGCACAAAAATAATCCAAACAATATGAGTCTGTCAGCTTTGGCACAGGCTGCTGAGGAGGGAATCTGTCTGTGTGTGTGTCCACCTGTCCCTCTGTGTGTGTGTGTGTCTGTCCACCTGTGTCTCCATGTCTGTGTCTCTGTGTGTCCACCTGTCCCTCTGTCTGTCTGTGTTTCCATGTCTCTGGGTCTCTATGTCTCCATGTCTGTGTGTCTGTCCGTCTGTGTGTCCCTCTGTGTGTCTGTCCCTCTGTCCCTCTGTGTGTGTGTGTTTGTCTGTCCCTCTGTCTGTCCGTCAGTGTGTCTGTCCCTCTGTCCCTCTGTGTGTGTCTGTCCCTCTGTCTGTCCGTCTGTGTGTGTGTCCCTCTGTGTGTGTCTGTCCCTCTGTCTGTCCCTCTGTCTGTCCGTCTGTGTGTGTGTCCCTCTGTGTGTGTCTGTCCCTCTGTCCCTCTGTGTGTGTGTCCACCCTGTGAACCTGAGTGTTTCCTGTTGACGTGACTCAGTGATATACAGGGAAACATACATGTGGACAGACGTGTCCTCTGTGAAAGTCCAACACATTTTGGCGTCTGTCTTTTTTTTTTAATGGCTTCTGGTTTTTCTTGGTAAATGTCCCGCGGGCCCCGTGTCCTCACGTCGGCTCGGTGCCGAGCGTTCGGTCTCCCGTTTGAGGCTTCAGAGGCGGAGCGAGTCCGACAGAACCGCGCCGACCCGTCCGACCGGCCCGTAGACGTCGGGCGGGTCGTGGGGGAGGGGGGGGCTGCGGTTCGTGGACAGACGGTCCCGTCAGAACGGACGTTGGAGTGGAATGGAGAGGAAGACGCTTCCTCCGGGAAAGCAGAGAATGAAGAGAAGTAAAAGACGGACGGTTCTGGTTCTGGTTCTGGTTCTGACGTGGGGGCCCGGTCCCCCCTCCCCCCTCACGGCCCGTTCTCGTTGTAGTGGAGCGAGATGGGCCGCTCGCGCTGCACCGCCGGCATGTACGGCCAGTTGTAGCTGGAGCCCGACAGCAGCATGTCGCGCAGCAGCGTCTCGATGGGCGTCTTCCCCACCAGCCGCACGAAGAACAGCTGCTCGATGACGGGCGACGACACGATGCGCAGCGACGGCAGGCGCAGCAGCAGCCGCCCGAACCGGTTGGGCTGGCTCGGGTACTGGTTCCGGACGTACTCCTCCAGGGCGCACTGCGACTTCTCCTGCACGCTCTCCACGTGGGCCACGTCCGACAGCCCCATGGCGTCTGCGGGGGGGGAGAGGGGGGGTTAAAGACGAGCGGCGCCAGGGCAGAGGTTCTGAGAGCGTGGGCCCGGTTCTGCCCCCCCCCCTCACACACACACACAAACACACACCCGGGCCCCCCCACAACAACAGATTAATCGAGCTCATATTTTAATCGAGCGTGCCGACCCCTCCCGACCCCGGCGCCCCCGGGTGAGTAATTGCTGTCGCTACGGCCGTTTCCCTCCACCTGGGGGGGGGCAAAGGGGGAGGGGGGGAGAAACCGGGGGGGGGCTGCTGTTTTGTCAGGCCGCCATTTTGGGTCCTGCGTGACAAAGCGGTCGCCGCCTGGTCGGGATTACCGACGCGACTGAAACTGTTTCGCGTGCCAAGGCAACACCCCCCCCCCGGCGCATGACGGTTCCGCGGGGGGGGTCCGAGCTCGTTAGCCGGTCCCACTGAGTCCGGTTCGTTACCGGGCCGACCCGGTTCTGCTGGCTGAGCGTACGGTGAAGTCACGTGGTCGCGCTCGGGGCGACGGGGGTTATGTAGGTCACTCTCACCCGCCATATATAATTCAACTCCTGTGGTGGGGGGCGGGGGTCCCGGGGGGGTCGACCAGTTTCAATAATAGATGATGAAGAAGAAGAGATGGAGCTGCCCCCTCCCTCCCACACACACACACACACACACATACATGCACAGAGGAAAGTGGATCTGACAGGCCATGGGGGGGGCAACAGACGTCTCAGTGTCGCCCCCCGGTCACATGATCTCCATCCCAGATGTGTCGTCCGGCCCGGACAGATTAACATCATCAAACATAAAAGATCAATGAAGACGTACATTTAATTCTTACAGATTATACTCAGATTATATAATATATATTATAATCTGGGGAACTCACCGGACGTGAATAGCACGATGGACTTGAGGCAGGAGTACTCGGCCGTGTCGACCTGCAGCGCCTTCAGCTTCTCCACCTGCTCCTGGAAGACCCGGATGTGGTCCATGAACGCCACCACGCGCTCCGCCGACATGGGCGAGGCGTGCAGCCCGGCGGCCGCCAGCAGCGGCGCCACGTGCAGCGGCATCGAGCACTGGGCCGCGTTCAGCACGAACAGCTCGCTCCACGACATGCGCAGCAGCGCCACCTACAGCGCGGGGGGGCACAGAGCCGTGGTCACGGGGGGGCGATCGACCGGGAAACAGGAAGTAAAGTACACGGCCGCGGTGCGTTCAGGGTCACGCTCTCATGTCTCGTACCACGTTTGTGTGCCGAGTATTAGCCTAGTTTAGCTTATTTTAG
>JAFBJZ010000594.1:35000-37500 GCA_016785225.1 Psettodes erumei
GCAGAGGGAGATTCGTCCTGACGTCTCGGCGGAAAAGAGGAAACGGCTCTTCCCACTTCCTCCGGGGGCCGCTCGGGCCGAATCCGGGTCCGTTCGTTCGCGCTCTGGACCTGACTGAGTTCGGCCAGCAGACGTCGGTCGGAGTTCACATCAGAGTTGGCGGCCGCGGCGCGGTACCGACATGATCGACGCAGAAGAGCGAAGCCTACAAGTCCCGGCGCTCCTCGCCGCGCCGCGATCCATACACGCGTCGCTCTTCACAGAAAGTCCGCGTGGGAAGCAGAACCCGAACCGACGACCCGGTCCCGCCCGCGCCCCGTCCGCTCCAGGTTCGCGCGCCGGCTGGGCTTTCGGTACCGACCGCGCGCTCTCAAGTCCCGGCGCGCTCCCGGAGACGCCGAGTCCCGAGGAGGAGACGGTCCCGGTTCCTGTAGTTGCGGCGCCGCGGAGGCGTCAGCGCGAGTCCCGGTGTCTGTTTCCCGCCACGTCTCCCGGAGTCCACGAGCTGCGGCGGCGGATCGTCCCTGACGCTCAGAACCGAACCAGATCCCAGCGCGTCCCGTCTCCCGCAGTCCGAGCCACGATTTGGGGGAAAGTGTCAGCAACGGGCTGCCTCATACGGCCGCCCCCCCGCCTCCCCCCGGCGGCGCTCCATATAAGGGCATGACTGCCAAACAAGGTCGTAACCCCTCCCCCCGGCAGGAGCGGGGGAGGGACGGAGGGCCGGCGCTGATTGGACACAAAAGTGAGGTAAAATGTCAGCCGCGTCCTGATTGGGCCGCGGCTCAGTTTGACTGACAGGAGCGATTGTTGTGATACAAGAACTTTAAAGTGGCGCCTTAACCCCCCCCCCCCGAAAAAAGAAACAACAACAACAACAACAACAAAACAAACAAAAAAACAACAAACCTGGAATTATACTTCAAGAAATACAGTTACACAAGTTCTGATGAATCTGACAGCTCCGGTGTGTGTGTGTGTGTGTGTGTGTGTGTGTGTGTGTGTGTGTGTGTGTGTGAGAGAGAGAGAGAGAGAGAGAGAGTGTGTGTGTGTGTGTGTGTGTGTGTGTGTGTGTGTGTGTGTGTGTGTGTGTGTGTGTCTGTGGGGGGGCTCTCTGTACATGTATATAAACATACATATATCAGGGTATATAAATATTTACAGACATACATAAACATGTACATGTACATATGTACAGACACAAAGTTTGAAACTTGCACACGTGAAAAAGTTTAAAAAGTTTTTTGTGATATAAAAAACATTTTGGAAATACTCCAGCACTTTGTGTAACCTCAGTGAAATACTTCTGTTCTGTGTACATTTACTGCATGAGTACTTTTACCGAGTATTCCGTTATAATCTGTAGAAAATCTTCAGGCTGTTTGACTCCTGTGGATTAAGAGTTGACGTTTTTTTAACCTCAGAGGTCACAGGTGCCAACCGGACCGTTTCATCGACCAATCAGCGCCCTGCAGTCCGGACTCACCTGTCCCGTACCTGTCCACATGTTTGACACCGATGACGCCGAGGTGCCGTTTTCCCACGCGCACGTGTTCGAGCTCCAACCCTCCGCACGCGCGTCCGAACACGTGTTCACCACGCTCCGAACCAGGTCCGAACGCGCGGTCCGGTCGGGCGGCGGAGAAAGTGTCGCTTTTGTGTGTCTGTTGTGTTACTTCGCCGAGGCACAAAAGCCGCCGCGGTAATTAACAGTGACAGTGTTGTTCTCTAATGGGAGTTTTCACGCCGAGAGCAGCGGGAACCCGATTCTCTTCCCAGATTTGTCATGTGAAGGTAATCCAGAAAACACCGGGGGGGGGGCGGGATTAGACACGCTCTCACACTTCCCCCGCGGACCGACGAGATTAAACAAGGTGAAATAAAATCATCTTAAATAAAACAAAACCAGCGAATAGATAATATATATTATATTATTATTATAATAAACAATTGAATGTGTCACATACTGAACGACTTCACTCCCTCTTTAAAACTAATAACAATAATAATAATAATAATAATAATGATAATTAAAGTAGAAAAATGGGGGAAACAAATTAAATTAATTTATTTATATTTTCCCAGCCTGACTGCAGAAACAGACCCGGTTCAGAGGCCGCTTACATAACTTTATCTCCGCTACACACAGGACCGGGTTCGGGGGGGGGTTCGGTCCTGAGTGCAGCCGGGGGACATGGAGTTGGCCCTGCTTTGGTTTAATTGCAGTCACATGTAACCTTACCTGTCTCACAATTAGCCCCGTGACTCGCTATTAGGCCGAGCGAGCCCCCCCGCCCGGGTCCGATAATTAGAGTGTAACTCTATACAGGCCGAGGTCCTGATGAGTCACCAGGATTTCACCGACTAAAAAAAAAGGGGGGGTCATTAAATGAGGATCAAACTTATTTTCTAACAACAATCTATTTAATTAAAGTTTGTCACACACAGGAGTCACACACACCTTCACACACCGGATCAGAACCGGGTCAAACAGCAAAGT
>JAFBJZ010000594.1:42500-45000 GCA_016785225.1 Psettodes erumei
TCGTCATCAGCCTCAACATTTCATCATGTGTCCAACACGCCCCCCCCCCACCTGAGAAATGAGTGGGGGGGCGGGGCCTAATTAACGCTAATTAACATCAACGACAAGTCGGGGCCATTAGTCCGGCTAATCCCCCGCTTACGCTTTGGCCCGGCTGGGACCCCGCTGGCCCGCCACAGAAAGGACGCATTGTTAACGGGCCGCCATCAAAGATGCCCCCCCAGAGCCAGCGGCCTCCATCAGAGCCGGTTCTGATCCGAACGGCTCCACCCCCGCGCCCCTCCCTTCCTCCACCAACCCGTACCGCTTCTCTTCCTGAACACACTCTGATGATTTGTCATAAAACTGCTGACGCAGAGTTAGCGCTGCTGAGTCACACCGTGGGAAACGCTGACTCATGCCGATCTCAAGTCCGCAGAACTCGTCCCGTCGGCTTCACCGCGCCGGTTCCTCCCGCCATCGCGCGGCGTCTTCTTCCCTCGTCTTCTTTCACGCCTCGCGGGGCGAACACAATAAATTCCAGCGCGTGTTGTGTTATTTTTCGACGCACAAAAGAGGCGCAGCTGTGGCGATCCGTCCGGGCTCTCCGGGAGCCGCCGGGGAGCCCGGGCACGCGTTTAATGTTTAATCCCGTCGACGGCGGTCGAGTCGGCGGTTTAAAACCGGGGGGAAGCGGCGACGCGGCGCAGACACGCTCGCCGTCCAATGAGAGCGCGGCTTCGGCGGCGACCGACGCGTCGCACAAAGAGACATTGTTGGAGCCGCTCGAACTTTTCCGCCGCGGATCCGCCCCGACCGTCGCGTGACGGCGAGGGGAGCGGAGCGACGCGGCGTTTCTGGGAGGTCGGCGAGTTCGGGCGTCGCCGAACATCAAGAGAAAGTTCCCGGCGCTCCGAGCGGTTTTTAAAAAACACGGCAGCGCCGCCCCGACGGGCTCACGCACAAACACGTGTGCACAAACACACAGCACCTATCCCTGCGGGGCGACCCCCGCCCTCCCCCGCGCCTGAAACCCGATCTGTCGGCATGCAGCGCGGAATTCTCCGATCGCCCTGACTCCTGACCTCTGACCTCTGTGGCAGCGACAGAAGAGAAGATGAAGTGCCCGAGCCCCCCCCACACACACACACACAAAAAATCCCCTGTTCCAGCAGCCCTCCCACTCACACACACACACACACGCACACACAGAGGACACGCACACACACACACACACACACACACGCACACACAGAGGACATGCACACACGCACACACACACACACAGAGGACACACACACACACACACACACACACACACGCACACACAGAGGACACGCACACACAAACACACACACAGACACACGCACACACGCACACACACACAGACACACGCACACACACAAACACACACACAGAGGACACACACACACACACACACAGAGGACACACACACACACACACACACACACACACACACACACACACACACACACACACACACACGCACACACAGAGGACATGCACACACACACACACAGAGGACACGCACACACAAACAGAGGACAAGCACACAAACACATACACACACAGAGAGACACACAGAGGACACACACACATGCACACAAACAGACACAGAGACACACACACGCACACACACACTTGGACTGGAGGCTGAACACTCCTGGATCCTGAATCACATGATCAAAATGAGGTATATATGTGTGTGTGTCCACTGTGTGTGTGTGTGTGTGTGTGTGTGTGTCCACTGTGTGTGTGTGTGTCCACCACTGTGTGTGTGTGTGTGTGCGTGTGTCCACTCTGTGTGTGTGTGTGTGACATCAGAGAGTTGTTAAGCGCCGCAGTCAGTCCTTGTTATCGTTGCGATCTTCATCGTCGCCGTCACAATCGTCTTCATTGTCTTCGTCATCTCAGAAGATGAAGAGCAGCTCTTTCATCTGCGTCGTCACGGCGACCTCACCCAGACGGCGGGCGATTTCCGACGGCGTGGGACGAGTGGCGTGACGTGGACCCGTCCCGCCGCCCCGACTCTCCAACGCAGGACGTCCCGGCTCGGTGACTGCGGCCCCCCCACCACCACGAGGAAACACACAGCGTCATCATCTGAACACACACACACACACACACAGACACACACACACACACGTTAATCTCAGTTTGATCACTACAACAACAACAACTGAACCTGCTGTGTGAAGAAGCTCGATCTGTGAGATGACACATCTTCCTCACGGTGTGTGTGTGTGTGTGTGTGTGTGTGTGTGTGTGTGTGTGTGTGTGTGTGTGTGTGTGTGTGTGTGTGTGTGTGTGGGGGCTGCATGATGTCACCCTGATGGAAACAACAACAACAACAACAACAACAACAACAACAGCAGCAGCAGCAGCAGCAACACAGAGGAGAAACTCCATCATTTTTCCCATGGCGCCTGCGTCACGGCTCTGACCCCGTATCCCAGCATGCATCGCTGCGGCCGGCGGACCTCCACCTCTCTCCTCCGCC
>JAFBJZ010000594.1:50000-60000 GCA_016785225.1 Psettodes erumei
TCAAACCTGGGGGGGGGTCAGAGCAACACGGTGAAGAGAAATGATCCACGTGCCCTGACATGCTCAGTCCTGTGTGTGTGTGTGTGTGTGTGTGTGGGGGGGGGGGGTGCCTGTCAGTCAGAGCTCAGGGCTGATGCCTGTCCACAAACCAGCCCCCCCCCAGGGACAAACTCCCATGACTCGCTGCCGGACCATGTGACCGAGCAGGGGAAACACACATCATCGGCGAGGAAACGGCCTCCACTTTTCACGTCCGCCGTCAGCTGATCCGTCACGGCGCTCGGCCGCGCGCCGCCTGAGTCCCGCCGGGTCGCTCGGGTCGGGTCAGCGGGTCGGCACCGGGCGGCGTGATGACCACATGAGGGTCCACGGGGGATTTCTGCGACTAACAAAAACAAAACAGCAGTTTTACCACGACGTGCTCAGAGTGTGCGTCAAAGAAGTGAATCTCCACGCACACACACACACACACACACACACACACACACGCACACAGACTGACCCGAGGTTCTGCCTATTCTGACCCAGTAGTCATCAGAACCGGCCCGTTTGGGCTCTGAGACGTTAAAGAGCTTCAAACAGCATCTGTGAGAAACAGGCCTCCGTCCTGACGGTGAATCCGTCCGTCCTCCCGACCCGGGCCTACGGGTCCGGGCGGATTCGGGTCAGAATCGGACCTCCCGAGCGCCGCTCGCTCGGCGCCGTGTGCTCGCCACACCTGGGAGATTTGCCATAATGAATACCTGATGTGCGGCGGCGTTTAATTCCGCCTATAAAATCACCCCCTTCCTCCTTCCTGTGGGCCCCGGCTGTTGTTTATCAAACGAGGTAACGTCCTGTCATGTGACCCCCCCCTCCCTCGCAGCGGCCCACCTGTGTGGACTTTACTCTTAATCCCCCCCCACCCTGTGCCCCCCGTGCTTTGAATACTTAGACTACTGAGTGTAACTAATTCTCCCACACAAGGATATTGTCTTCTCTCTATCTCTGCTTTTGTCCTTCGCTCTCAAGCCGCCTATTCATGGATTTCATTAGCTGGTGTTGTGGGGGGGCATGGGGGGGGGCATGGGCAGGGGGGACCTGGGGGGGGTTCCAATTAAAAGGCCTTAATGACCTATACCCCCCCCCACACACACACACACACACACACACACACACACACATTAGGTTCCACTGTGTTTAATGACGACATGAATCAGATTTACTGACACATCGTCCAGTTTTTAAGATTACGACACATCGTTCTTCCTGGGGGGGGCCCGCGGGCATGGGGGGGGCGTGGGGGGGGGGTTAAACCAAACGTCTTTAACAGGCTGCCCCCCCCCGCACACATGCTGCACAGATCCCGCAGCTGACCAGGGGGCCGGTCCCCCGGGACGACCCAACCACCCATTTGTCGTACCCCCCCCCCTCCCATCGGATGACCCCCGTGACCAGCAGGGGTCAGCTGACTGGCGGGGGGGGGGGGCGGCACCCCGGCCCTCGGTCCGGAGCCACGGCGTAAATCAGCGGCTGCCGGTCGCGGGAAACCCGCCCTGCCCCGGGTCCCAGCCCGGCCCGGCACCATCTGACGCAGGAGCGACGCCGCCAAGGTGGGTTCCCACTGACCTGCTGGACCCCCCGCCCCCCCCCCACGGGCCGGACCTGGGACCGGAGACAGATCCATCACCGCTGGAGTCTGGACCGCTCACATACATGTGGACCAATATAAACCAGCGTGACCCGGTCCATCAGCTGCGTCAGAACCGGTCCTATGACTTTAACTGGACCTCCTGACGCACCAGATGATTCCACCACATCACTCGTGTGTTATTGGACCAGGAGAGGTGCCCCCCCCCACCAGGTGGAACCATGACCCCTCCCATCAGGTAGAACCATGACCCCCCCCCCAGGTGGAACATGAAGGCTCGTTGTCCATCACCCCCGTCACACATGTGGACCCACACTGCCCTCATGTGTCCACTCGGCGGTACTGGTCGTGATGAGGATGAGTCAAACACCTGAGCGCTGACTCAGCTGTTTAACTCACTTGTGTGACTCAGCTGTTTGACTCACCTGTGACTCACCTGTGTGACTCAGCTGTTTAACTCACCTGTGTGACTCTTCATGTTTCCTGTTGATGAACTTAACAAAAACATTCACAAGGTTCGAGGATTTTTTCTTTATTGTGGTGAGTGAATGAGGACAGTGACCTTTGACCCCCCACACAGTGCTAACATACAGAGAGCTAAGTGAAGTGAAGTGAAGTGAAGTGCCCCCCCCCCAGAGCTTCACAGTGGATCTTTAACCCCCCCCCCCCAGAATCACAGGACCTGTCCAGTCCACATCAGGGTCCATCCCTCCGGTCCGGTCCGGCCCCCAGCTTGGCCTCCGCCCCGCGGTCCCCCCTGGACCCCCCCATGCAGGGCGGACTCTTAGCCAGGGCGGGGTCGCTCCCCCACTGCTCGGGGGTCTTGGCCTGTATGGCCAGCGCGTGCACGCGGCCGCCCAGCTCCTCCCTTAGGGCCTCGTTCACCAGACGGTGGCGCTGTAGCAGCGGCAGCCCCTCGAACCGGGGGCTGACCACCAGGACGCGGAAGTGGGATTCGGAGCCGCGGGGCACGGCGTGCATGTGGCTCTCGTTGTGGACCTCCAAGTGGACCGGCTGCAGCGCGCCGGTCAGCTTGGTTCTGATGGCCGTCTCGACGGGCCGGCTCGGGTCCGGGTCCATGCGCGGTCCGAGGTGGGCCAGAGCCCGGCCCGGGGCGAGGCTGGAGGGGACGCGGCGGGCGCAGCGCAGGACGCCGGGCAGCATCAAGAGCAGGAGGGCGGGACCGGGTCGGACCAGCCGAGACCACCTGAGGGAGCGACACGAGCCGTTTAATGACGTCACCCGGACCGCTAGCAGACCGGCTATCAGTGTGGCGGACCGGTACCGGGGCCGGTTCTGCCCGTCCTCACTACGGATTTTTTGAACAGCGCCGAGATTCAGGATGCGGACAGTTACAGTCGCCGTCTCACTGACGTCAGCTTGTGACGCAAAACGCCCGCGCGGAGCTCCGGCTAATGTTTGCTAACGTTAGCCGTTAGCTTTCAGCGTAAACACCGCGCGGACGGAGACGGCGGAAGCGGATGTTCACACCCGGCGGCTCCATCAAACACAGCGCTTACCGTGACGTGTGACGCTTCAGGTGCGCGACACCTGAGGACGCAGCAGCGCGATGAAGAGGAAGGTGAAGTCGGCCGCTCCGGCAGCCTGTCCGCCCGGTCTCTGAGCGCTACCCGGAAGTGACTCTAAGCGCTACACGGAAGTGACTCTGAGCGCTACACGGAAGTGACGCACGATGGCGGGACTTGTAGTTTTTAAGCGCCCTCTGCGTTCCGCGCTCGTCTCTGACGCGCTGCAGCTGTTCTCCGCTGTGTTTGTTTACAATAATAAATATAAATCAAATATAAAGACGAAATAAAGCTTTTACAACAGAGTGGTAATCAATTAATCAATTAAAACATAAATAGCTGATACAAAACCAATATTTTTTCGACAAGAAATTACAAGAACGGGCTTGTGACATATATTTTTTACACTTTGTTTATTCGTCATTGTTCTTTGTTTTACATTGTGATTCAGTTGCACAATAAAGTGCAAACACACAATCCCAAATCAACAATGAGAAAGTATAAGAAAAACAAAGCTCACACACCTTTAAACAGAACCGGTGTTGTCACATTTAGGCTAACTACGATTCATAACTGGTTTCACACTGATGTACTTACTTACTTGTATTTCATTCTCATTTACAAAATGCACAGAATCAAAGACGACACACAGCATTTACACTTCTTCTTTTTTTTCCCACTTTTTTAAAATGTATATTCATGGTTCCACAAACGGTTTGTATACGTACAAACGGTCAACTACAGATTCTACAGCACGGTACGATGACACGGGTGATAAACTCTTCGTTACGTTTAATTAATGACGACAGTCTCGAGACCGAGCGTCGTTTCCCGGACACGGACTTCCTGCGGCGACGGAACCAACACTCAGCGTTTGGGTGGACGAGGCTCCCGGTGGGTCCAGAGGAGGGAACGAGACACAAATACCCACACGCTTATTGCTTTGTTCACTTTTTACACTCACAATTTACTGTCGCTCAAGTTCATTATTACAAAAAAAACCCTGTGACAGAAGTGGAGATATGTATCTGCGACTCGGACGGAACCGAGACGGGTTTTTTTAGCGCGACAGTTACCTGGACGTCGTCGTTCCTGATTCTGTTCCGCCTCCGTTTTTGTGCGGTTAATGTGCATTTCTACACTTTGAATGTGCTTTTGAAAAGGGCAGATTTTGCTTTCTGACTTTTGCTGGCTGTTTTTTTTTCTTTTTTTTTTTCTGGCTTCTGAATCGTTTTGTTTCTTGACAACGAGAGCGGCCGAGTCTTGGCGAGCGGACGCGGCCGACGTCGAGCTGTCGTCTCACATCGCGGCGATTTCTATTTACATATATTCAGATCTGATGGTGTCGTGTGTAAACGCAGGCCATAGAAAATATTTGGCAATAATGGAGGGTCAGACTTGGGTGCGTGTGAGGGGCGGGTGGTGGAAGCTGCGTTCACAGCCGCGCTCGTCGTTTGTGCTCTTGCTGAACGTGGGCCCTTGTTCCCGTGTGTCGCACGGCGCCCGCTCACGATTGTGCAGGTATGACAGCGTGCGCTTAGTGCAATGGGTCGTCTACCTTTTTTTTTTGTTTTTTTTTGTCGCTCGAGTCTACGTATGGCTGCTATCCTACAAAATGGCAGTTTGGACACTAGGACGCGTTTTTTGTTTCGTTTTAAAATTCGCCGGACGCCTTTTCGGCGGCGCGGCTGTGAACGTCTCGCTCCGGCTCCTCCGCGTCGGCCGCTTCCTGCGCCGTCGCCTGCGTGGGATTCACGACGTTTGTGCAAAAACGCACAAGTAAACGCAACGTCCCCGTTCGTTCCCCCCCCGACTGCAGAGTGATCGTCTCGCTCGCTGCGCCCCACAGACACACACATCCCAACACCAAACAGAAAAACTCACTCACATGCCCCCCTCCCCCAAGAGACGGACTAAGTGGACGTGGTGTGTGTGTGTGTGTGTGTGTGTTGGGGGTCTGAAAAGGCCTCTGTTACAGAGGACCGGTCCAGGACACGTTCAGGACGCTCACACTAAACTGCGGTTGTGCTTGGATTTCAACATGTGGCAAAGCGTGTGTGTGTGTGTGTGTGTGTGTGTGTGTGTGTGTGTGTGTGTGTGTGTGTGTGTGTGTGTGTGTGTGTGTGTGTGTGTGTGTGTGTGTGTGCGTGCGTGTGTGCGTGCGTGTGTGTGTGTGTGTGTGTGTGTGTGTGTGTGTGTGCGTGTGTGTGTGTGTGTGGGGGGTCGATGACGAAGCGACCATGGCAACGCCGCCACTGACGGAGAACGACGCGTTAAAGGGAAAGAAGGTTTATCGCACGTAATGTTGTGTGATGTAAAGAAATCTGTACAGCCTGGGGGTGGGGGGGGCGGCGATGGTGTGTGTGTGTGTGTGGGGGTGGGGGCTTATTTAAAATATATTTATGTTAATGTGCACAAACAGCTGTGGGAGTGGAGGGGGCGGCTCTTGGACTGTTCGTTCACAGTGTGATGCCCCGCCCCGCCCCCCCGGCCCCCCCTGCCCCGGGTGGTGGGGGTGGGGGTGTGGGGGGGTGGCGCCTTACTGCAGCACCTGTCCCCGCGTCTCCGGCAGCTTGAGGGCGAGGAAGCTGCCGGCGGCCAGTGCGCCCGAGGCGAAGAGGATGGGCACGGCCTTGGTGACGCCCACGAACGACGTGAAGATGCTGATGCCCAGCACGGCCGCCAGCTTGCACAGGGCGTTCAGGAAGCCGAACGCCGTGGTCCTGCAAGACAGGAAGTCCACGGTCACACGCCGGGGGGCGGTGGCGGCGGCGGGCGGCGCGTCCCCGGGCTTCCTACCTCTTGTCGGACGGGTAGAGCTCCACGGTCAGCACGTCCAGGGCGTTCCACGAGGCGATGCTGATGCCGCCGAACAGGCAGAGCAGGGCGATCATGGCCGACTCGCTGTTGCCGAAGGACAGGAAGAAGCAGCTGACGCACGAAATCACGCTGGAGCCCGCTGGACAGGAAGAGGAAGGAGGTCGCTGGTTAATT
Source organism: Psettodes erumei (assembly GCA_016785225.1). Lineage (NCBI taxonomy): Eukaryota > Metazoa > Chordata > Actinopteri > Pleuronectiformes > Psettodidae > Psettodes > Psettodes erumei. The sequence goes on from JAFBJZ010000594.1 coordinate 56,151, forward strand.
TCTTCTCGGCGCACGGAGAACGTGTTGCGGACATTTCAGCCGCTGAGGTCAGCGCTCGGTCACTCGGCTGAAATATCCGCAACACGTTCTGCCTCCGAGAGGTTTTTCCTTCGGACCGCCGAGGTTCTGCGCCCGCCTTACCCAACATCCTCAACCGGCCGATCTTATCCATGAGCAGCGCGGAGACGATGTTGCCGGGCAACACGGCCAAGGTGCCCAGGAAGCTGACGAAGTAGACCATGTAGGCGTTGTTGTCGTCGCTGACGTCGCTGAGCAGGCAGCCCTCCTTGTTGTGCAGGAAGGTGCTGTTGATCAGCTTACAGTTGACCAGCCGGTACTTGAAGAGATCTGGGGGGGGCAGAAGGTGAAGGATCTGGACTGGACCGGCGAGGCGAGGTCCGGGCTCGGGTTCGTACCGGTGTTGTAGAAGAGCGTGGCGATGAAGGTGCAGTTCCTGAAGAAGGTGTTGCTGGAGGTGATGTCCTCGAAGTAACACTCCTCGAACAGCGAGTCCTCGAAAACCATCGACTTCATCTTCAGGTTCATGAACCTGCGGGCGACAGACAGGTGAGGACCGGGACCGGGACCGGGTCGGGTCGGGTCGGGTCGGGGGGGCGGACTCACTTGTCGTTGAAGTACTCGCCCTGCCGGTGGATCTGGTTCTCCAGTGTGAAGTTGAAGGTGACGTGCTCCACCTTCTCCTTGATGAAGACCTTGGTGCGGGACGAGTACTCCTGCTTCTGCAGGTACTTGATCATGTCGGGGAACCACACCGTCAGACCGTAGTAACTGGGGGGGGGGGGGCATGTACAAGTACTGCAGTTTACTGCGCCGTACTACATGATCCCAACACGTCACGTGATCTGATCATTTCCTGCTCCACAGGAAGTGTCTGAAGCCTCCGTCGTCTGGCTTTAGCTGTGTAGAAGTAAACAACAACAACAACAACAACAACAACACGTGTGTGTGTGTGTGTGTGTGTGTCGTCCCACCTGAAGGACATGGAGAACCACACGGCCATCATCATGTAAGTGGTGCGACGATACTCAGGGGAGAAGACAGTCTGGAAATTACACCACACCTGGAGGGACGCACACATACACACACACACACACACACACACACACACACACACACACACACACACACACACACACACACACACACACACACACACACACACACACACACACACACACACACACACACACACACACACACACACACACACACACACACACACACACACACACACACACACACACACAGTTTTAAGATGTGATGAAACGATGACACGCGTGTGCGTTACACCTGAGCGGTGGGTCACCTGGTGGAAGAGCGACGTGAGCTTTATCTTCCACTTCTCGTGCCAGGCGGCGCCGTCGCCCAGGTCCACCAGCTCGTCCATCTGCTTCACGGTTTTGATGGTGGTCACCTGGGGGGGGGGGCGTCAGTCATGTGACATCACAGAAGATTGAAAAGAGGAAGAAGAGGAAGAGGAAGAGGAAGAGCGCGACTCACAGAGAAGACCCGCTCCGGGTAACCTTTGGCCCGCATGTTGGTGTCGTGGACCTGCTTCAGGATCATCCACGCCTCGTCGTGTTTCCCGTTCTGCGGGACGAAAACCGCGGTCACACGTGTGTGTGTGTGTGTGTGTGTGTGTGTGTGTGTGTGTGTGTGTCGGGGTGGGGGGGGTCACCTCCAGGTAGAAGCGGGGGCTCTCGGGCATGGTGGTGAGGGCGCAGATGGCGGCGACAGAGGGGAAGGCGCACACCAACACGAAGACCCGCCAGCTGTGGAACTGGTAGGCCGAGCCCATCTGGAAGCTCCAGCCTGCGGAGAGGAGAGCACGCCGTGAGGCCGCACGCCAAAACGCACGCTCCCCGTCTTTCCCGCCGCCGCTCGCTCGCTCTCCTGACCGTAGTGAGGGATGATGGCCCAGGCCATGGCCGAGGCGTAGATGCCCCCGATCATCCAGAACATGCAGAGCCAGCTCAGGTGCTCGCCGCGCTTCTCCTGCGCCAGGAACTCCGAGTAGTAGGAGAAGACGATGGGGATGGAGCCGCCAATACTGGGGGGAAGTGGTCAATAACTGATCAATAACCAATAATGTCTTCAGCCGCAGCGGCTGAAGACATTATTGGTTGTTGATCAGATATTGACCAGCAGCTGCAGTTTCTCAGGCGTTTTGTCTGCGGCCCTGTGTCGTGAGCTGCGGCCCGAGTGTCGCCGTGGCAACACCTGAACGCAAACACGGATCAGCTGATTGGACGCCCCCCCCCCACCACCGTGACCTCACCCCACGCCTGAGGCCAGGCGGCAGAACAGGAAGGAGCTGTAGCCCTGGACGAAGGACGAGAAGAAGGCGAACACGCTGTTGATGGACAGAGAGATGAGGAGCGTCTGCCGCCGCCCGATCCGGTCGGCCAGGCCCCCCCACACGAAGGCCCCCACCATCATGCCCAGGTACACGATCAGACCTGTGGGGGGGCAAGGTAAACATCTGTCATCGTGAGCTAACACACACACACACACACACACACACACACACACACACACGTCTTAAACTCATTAATGAAATGTAGGTGAAACATCTAAATTACTGAGGGGGGGGTGAGAGTGTGTGTGTGTGTGTGTGTGTGTGTGTGTGTGTGTGTGAGGTTTTCTGACGGCAGATACACAAACCATGACATCAGTGTGTGGCGGTGGGGGTGGGGGGGGACGCTAGGAATCATGGGATGCAGCGAGGCGTGAACAAGCGGAGGCTCTCAGGCGTGAGTCAGGCGTGTTGCGTAACAGGGGGGCGGGGCTTACCCAGCATGCCCTTGTTGGGCTCCGACAGACACATGTCCTTCTCGGCGCTGGGCAGCACGAAGCCGACCACGAAGATCTCCACGCCGTCGGCCATGAGCGCGAGCCCCAGCACGAAGTACAGCGTCCACTGGAACTTCCCGTGGCCGCACTCCTGCAGGACGCTCTCGTACTGCTGCGCCAGCTCCTCCTGCTCCTTCCTGCGCTCGCCCTCGTACGCCGACAGGTCCCGCAGCTGCCGCGCCGCCGCCGCCGCCCCGTCCGCGCCGCCGGCCTTCTCCGAGTCGGCGCGGGGGATGCCCTGGTACTCGCCCTCGTAGATCTCGTCGTCCTCGTCGTGTCCCTCGGTGGAGTCGCTGTGGCCTTCGTCGTCGTCGGCGCGGCCGTCGTCGCGGTAATATCCGCCGTCGCCGCCCGGCGCGCCGGCGTAGTCGTCGTCGTCCTCCTCCTCCTCGAAGCGCCTGTAGGAGCGCTTGGTGTACTCGTCGGCCATTTTGTCCACGCCGCGCCCCACCTTCTTGCCCACCTGCTTCTTGGCCACCTTGGCGATGTCCTTGGCGCCGCGGATGAAGTCGGAGCGGCCGTCTCGGTAGCGCCCGTCGTCGTCCATCGTGGATGCGGCGGGGCGGCGGTCAGTCGCTGCGAGGAACGGGACGGATCAGGAGCGACCCGAGCACATGGGTGAGGGGGGGGTCAGCGCCCTGCTCCACCGACCTGTGGACAGAGAGAGGTCGGTCATTTACACAGGGGGGGGTCACACACACACACACACACACACACACACACACACACACACACACACACACACACACACACACACACACACACACACACACACACACACACACACACACACACACACACACACACACACACACACACACACACACACACACACACACACACACACACACACACACACACACACACACACACACACACACACACACACACACACACACACACACACACACACACACACACACACACACACACACACACACACACACACACACACACACACACACACACACACACA
>JAFBJZ010000594.1:62500-75000 GCA_016785225.1 Psettodes erumei
CCCCCCCCCGCTGGGATTCTACAAGGTCATTGTGACGCACGACGCAGAACCGAACCCGAACCTGCTGTGGTTCTGCACATCATCACCCGGACCGGACCGGAACGTGACGTGGACAGTCTGATCGGTTCGTGTCCGTGAAGGAGGAGGAACCGCAGAGACAAGGGCACCGGAACCAGGCGCGCAGAACCGGGCCGATGACGGGAGGCTCATGTGATCTGATTAAAGATATCGACACGTCCCCCCCCCCCCCCACACACACACACACACACACACACACACACACACACACACACACCTCCGCAGGGGTGGATGATTAGCATCGCTCTCTCAGCCAGAACCAGAACCCGCAGTCAGAAATCTTCACCTCCGGTCGGATCGTGATGGTTCTGATAAATGCCCCCCCCCCCACCCCCCCACGGTTCGGTTCTGTCCGAACCCCGGTTCCCTGCGCGTGCACGTTTAGGGGTCATTGCGTTGCGCAGCTGAGGCCTCGTTTGCTGTTCGGGACCAAACGAAACCGCAAACACTCGGAACCGACCCTGAGCGTTCCTGACCCAGCGCCGGTTCGGATGAAACCCACTCACCGTTCGGAGGGAAGGTCGGGACCGGGACCGTTCGTGTCTTTCTGAGCAGGAGTCACCTCGAGGACTGGAAGCTGCGCTCCGGTGATGCTCGGTGACGTAGGAGCTGCGCCCCCTCCCCCCTCCGCCCCCCCACTTACTACACGGCACGCGCCATCCTCCCTGGATGGAGACACACCTCCTCCTCCTCCTCCTCCTCCTCCTCCTCCTCCCACCCCTCCCTCCTCCATCTCTCTCTGCACGGACCGGAACCGGTGCCGGGTGTGTTTATTGAAGCGCCGCTCGGTTCTGAACGTTACGGGGTCGAACCGCACCTGGGACGCGCGCGGCCAGGTGCAGGGAGAGCCGTCGGCGACGCGCCTCGGCCACGCACCGGACGGTTGGCGCATTGAAGTGTGCAGGCGCGCGCCTCTCCCTGCACGCGCTCGGGCGCGTGCCCGTAATTGGCCTCGTTAGGAGGTGGGGGGGCGCCCCCTGGTGGACACCGACGTCCTGCTCGTTTGTCATGTCACTAAATCAGTTTTATTAACGAGTATCAGAGTTAAAGTTTGCTCTAATTGGTGGCAGATGTGTCACGTGACGGAGGAACCAGGAAGTGATGAAAGAAAGCGTGTTCACAGCTGATTTGGAACCAGCTGCAGTCACCTTCATCCTCCTTAAAGGTGTGTGTGTGTGTGTGTGTGTGTGCTCCGCTCGCCTCCTCCTCCACGTGCCCGCGGATGATGAAGAGGATGATGGTCGTGATGAAGATGATGGCACATCCTGTTCATTTGCATACGTGAGAAAAAAAAGCCCGCGGGGAGGGGGGCGGGGGCGGCGCAGGTCTCTGCCGTCGCGTCCCGGTTTTGAGGACGACACAGATTCGGCAGCGGTGTCGTGTTCCGGGCGGAGCGCGGGTCCGCGGGTCCACGGGATGCGGGTCTTACCATGAGAGGAACCGGAATGGACCTGGTCCTGAGGATCCTGGCCGCGCTCAGCTTCGACTGCTTCAAAGACTCGTCGTCGTCGAGGTGAGCGGTTCTGGTTCTGGTTCTGGTTCTGGTTCGTCCCTCGACACCGAATCGCGCGTTCGATCTTCGCTGATGTGAATTGATCTCCATTGATTTGCGCTGATCGGATCTCTGTTGTTATGACAACACGAGCTGTCACTCATCTTTGTTACACAAGAATCTGTGAATCTGAAATCCAGACCCCCCCGTCTTTTACACGATCAGAACCGGTCCGAGGTCCAGGTGAAACCTGGGTCGGCACCGAGCAGCTCGCGTGACCCCACCCTCTGCGATCCGGGTCCAGTTCTACCGGTTCTGAACGGATCTGGTTTTAGGTCTGAGCCTGTTCCCACTTGTCTGCACCTGTGACAGACACACCTGCGTGGTTCTACCAGAACCAGAACCGGCCGCTGTGGTTCTGGTCCAGCATAAAGCAGACTTGATGCTAAGCTAAGCTAACACAGTGTTCCTTTAAAGGGTGAACGTACAGGTGCAGCGCTCTAACGTCCCCCCTCCCCCCCCAGGTCTCCCACCAAACCGGGCTCCAGCCGGGCCGGCAGCCTGGAGAGCAGCTCCCTGACCGGTTCTGTGTCGCTGGGCCCGGACCCGCCTCACTGCCAGGGCTGCATCACGTACGAGGCGCGGCTGAAGCGCCTGTCCTGCGGACACCTGTACTGCGACGCCTGCCGCGACCGCATCGTCAACCTGGCGTTCGAGGACATCGAGGGGCTGTCCGACTACCCCTGTCCCACCTGCAGGTCCGCCCGCCAGCTGGGGGGGGGGCCGGGGGGGCCCGGGGGGCCCGGGGGGCCCTCCTCCTCCTCCTCCTCCTCGGGGCCCCTGTACGGGCCCTGCGGCGTCCAGCAGCTGAGCGCGGGGGCGGAGCACGGGAGCCAGTGGGGGTGAAGCTGTAGACTGTCATCCTGTGTGTGTGTGTGTGTGTGTGTGTGTGTGTGATTTGCACATGATGATGGTACATATCATGGTTGGATTTTACATTTTAATGCTGCTGTACAGTCCCGTATCATATCCTAACTATTTATTTTGTTAAAAAATAAAGTCTGTGAGCCGTGCGCCTCTCGTTCCCTCAGACGGCGTCACGTCCAACACGTACAAAAATCAATATGTACATCTGGCAAATTCACGACACGTTCGTACCAAAAAACACAAAGTCGGACGCCAACAGCGCGAGGCGTTCAGAGCGACGGCGTCGGCCCTCGGCGTGAACCCATTGGTCGGTGGACGTGATGTCACTGGGCAAGTCCACGCCTTCTCTGCTCTGAACGACGACGGCGGCTGCGATGAGCGAGGCTCCTTAACACTGAGGTGGCGAGGGATGAAGACGCAGTCAAACAGGCGTGGGGTCCCACGGGTCAAAGGTCACGGGTCGTTTCCGGTGAAACGGGGGGGGGGGTTCGGAGCAGTTGTGCTTCTTTTCTTCAGCCCTTGATATGGTACAGGTGATAGTTGATCCCCGTGCCTCACCTGCGTCTTTTAGGGGTGGGGGTGGGGGTGGGGGGGGTTCGGTTCTGGATGGGCCCGTCATCAGGAGGCGACGGAGCCGTTGCTCTTCGGCAGTTTGGCGTTGCCGGGGGCCGGGTCACGGCGCTGGTCCAGACGGGCCTCTGCCGACGGAGAGTGCCCGAACAGGAAGGTGTGCTTCCCGGCGCCGTCCTTGTAGCCGGGCCTGGCCTGGGGGGCCGCGGCCGGCGGGCGGCCCCGGGGGGCGTGCCGGTTGGCAGAGGTGGGAGGGGGGGCCGCCCGGGGGCCGCCCGCGCCCTGAGGCCGCGACGCCGGGAAGAGGAAGGTGCCGTTGTTGGTGTTCTGGTTCAGGTTGGCGTCGGCCCGCCGGCGCTCCGCCATCTTGGCGGGGGGGTCGGGGTCCGGGCCGGGGGACGCTCGCGCCAGTTCGTCTTTGAGCTGCTGCACCTCCCGGGCCAGTCGCTCCACGGGGTGGGGGTGGTTGGTGGAGACCGGGTGGGAGAAGGCCTGAGGAGGTGCACACACACACACACACACACACACACACAGGTGATTTATTGGTGAATGAATGAACCTGTACACCTGAAAACAGATGAGCGTGACCCCCACCTGTGCGTGGAGCGCCCCCCGCAGGTAACACTCCCTCCACAGGCCCAGGCAGGGTCCCACCAGGACGGGCAGCAGGGGTTCGTAGGGGTCCAGGGGCCCGGAGGTGGAGGCGGGGCCCTGGGCAAACTCGGCCGGGGCCCAGGCCTTCAGCAGCCGCTCCAGGCCCGGCACGCTCTCGGACGACGGCGCCCTCCGGTGGCTCTTCCTGTAAGCGCCAGAACCGCCACTGCGCCACGGGAGCAGGTTGGAGGGACAGGAGAAGGTTCCCCGGGACAGGAGGAACACGGAGCCGGGGACGGCGTCGGGCTGGTGGACACACGAGTCACACACACACACACACGAGTCACACGGGTCACACACACACACACACACAAGAGTCACACGGGTCACACAGTGATCACATCCAGCATGTCACATGATCAGTCAAAAAGGTCCATTAACTGCATTAAATTCAATAATTCTAAACAGTTTTAATTATGTTTAATTAAATTTAATTATATTAAGTAAATAAATTAAATTATTTAATTTAATTATTAATTATTAAAATAATTAATTTATTAAAAAAATAAAATGTTTGGTTATTAAAGTAAATAATTTCAAAATCAGTTAATTAAAAAATGGTAAAAATACTTAAAGGACTGTGAGTACTTCATGTAAGTGTATGTTTAATAGTGGCCATGGGGGGCCACAGGGGGGCGCTGTGGTTACTCTTCAGGAAGTACTGAACATATTTCAGATGAAGTGACCCCCCCACCCTGTGTGCGTCCGGGTTGGTGTTGAGGTTCCCGTTGAGCAGCGGCTGCAGCGGGGGGGTGGAGGGGACGGGCTGGGTGAAGCGGGCCCGTCTGCGGTCGCTGTACTGCAGGGCCCAGTCCCACACGGGGGGCAGGGGGGGGTCCGACGGGTCCGAGGACGGGTCCGGGTGGAGCGCGTCCCTCCAACCGTTGACCGGCGTGTAGGACTGCCCCAGGTTCTGCGTGCCGGGGGGGGGGGAGAACCGCTCTGGTTAATCTGATTGTTTCAGAACGGAGACCACGCCCCCTCGCCCCCTCGCCCCCCCCCCTCAGGTGTGCCGTACCTGCGAGCGCTTGCACCTCTCCCGCTGGCAGTTGGCCAGGAAGCTGGAGAAGAGCGGCAGGTGGACGCTGTCGTGCAGCGCCAGCAGGAAGTCGTCCGTCAGCTGGAAGCGCGAGGGATGCTGGGACCACAGCTGCCAGACGCAGTCCAGGAAGAGCAGGAAGACCGGGGCCTGCGGGGGGGGGGACAGGAAGTGATGCAACCGCGTGCTCGTGTTCATCCCAGCGGGGGGGCGCGCCGCCTCTCACCTCCTCCTTGTCGTTGTCGCGGTGGTAGTTGACGCGGCTGCAGAAGCGGTGACCCGCCATCACCCACTCCTTCTGGACCAGGCTCTGGAACCCGGACCGGGTCCGGCTGTGGGGGTCGCACATGACCTGGACCAGGCCCGACACCACGCAGCCCAGGTCCCGGTCCTCGGCCTCTGCGAACGCCGGGACACGAGGAACCGTGAGGTCCGATCTTCGCAGAACCGCGGCGGCGGGACGATTACGGCGAGTCACGTGACTCACCTTGCAGCGCCACGGTCAGGTGACCTCCGCGCAGCAGGCAGGCGACCTCTGACGCCTTCCTCAGACACGACCTGCACACAGACAGTTCACGGTCCGACGGAACCAAAGCCGCGGCCCGGTCGGCGGGGAGGGGGGCGGGCCAATCAGAGCGTTACCTGGTGTAGTCCAGCCAATGGGTGCTCTCCAGAGTCGACAGCCACTTGTCGTCGGGCACCGACACGGACGTGGAGATATCTAAAGAAAACAACACACGTCAGCTGACTGAAGGTCACAACTGACGCACAACATCATGCTGCCTTCAAGAGTGTGTGTGTGTGTGTGTGTGTGTGTGAGTGTGTGTGCAATGACCATGGGCTTTATCATGGCTGTTCTGACTCAAACACACAATGTCACAGCAGAAACGACGACACGTTTCGATCTACAACTGGGAACCAGATCCACAGCGGATCTGCGCTCCAGTGTGTGTGTGTGTGTGTGTGTGTGTGTGTGTGTGTGTGTGTGTGTGTGTCTGTGCGTGTATGTGTTTGTGTGTGTCCATCGTTCCCACCTCCCAGACAGAGGGCGCGCAGGCGACCGTGTGCCAGCTGGATGTCAGCGGGGGACGGCAGCTCGTCGCCCAGCTCCACCACCACACACAGGGACGACTGGCAGCCGAACAGAACCGTCTCCAGGTTCCTACGGGTCAGAACACCAGAACCTGTCACTCACTGTGTGTGTGTGTGTGTGGGGGGGTCGTGCTGACATCACACACACACCTGATGTCGTCCTTCTCGTGGTAGATGTTGTTCTGGAAGCTGGACATTCGCAGCAGGTCGCTGCCTCGGGGGTGTCGCCAGCACCAGCGCTGCAACGCACAACACACAACAAACATCGCACAATGCACAACACACACAACAAACATCGCACAACGCACCACACACACACACACACAACACAACACGCAACACACACACACACACAACACGCAACACACACCACACACCACACAAAACACGACACACCCAAAGCACGACACACGACACAAAAGGCACAGCTGATATTTGACCTTCCCTGTAAGCTGAGCCGCAGGGTCACGTGACCTGGCACTGCAGTGCATGCTGGGAGACGGAGTCCACTCACGGGGATGCGTCCGTCATGGAAGTGGGCGAAGCTCTTCTTCAGCTCCGTGTCCAGGACCTTCTGCGGAACCACCAGGAACCTGGACAGGCTGACGGGACAGAGCAGAACCGGCGTGACCCGGGAGGCCGACGGGAACGCTGGTCCCGACGGGCCCGCGGGTCGGAACCGACGTACCTGGTGGACATCTCGAAGCGGTCGTTGACGGAGCTCACCCTCCAGCCCGGCGCCCCGCAGCGCTCCAGCTCCTGCTCCCAGTCCCACGCCGACTCGAACCAGTTCATGTGGGCGTCCCGGCGACGGTTGCTAAGGAACTGCTTCATCTCTGGAGGAGGAACGCGATCGGACGGATCAGCGCCGCTCGGTCCGGACGGAACAAGAGCCGGCTCGGATGTTCTGACCCGGCGGCGCGGGTCGACGGACTCACCTACGCTCCCGAGGGCGGAGTTCTGGAAGGACAGAACGGACCCGGGCTTGAGGGGCTGGTAGGTCTTGGCGATGGCGTGAGTGATCTGAGGAGGGAAACCGCAGCGAGGTCAGCGGGCCGTGGCGCCGGGCCGGGTCCGACAGAACCGGCGGGGACACGCACCTCGATGACCTGAGCGTCGGGGGTGAGGCGGTCAAACAGGAAGCAGACGACCCGCATGTCTCGGCAGTACAGAACCAGCTCCTCCGGCGTGAACTTCAGGGACGAGTTCGGGCTCACCAGCTTGGTTCTGTTCGGCCCGACTGCAGCACAGAGGTGCAGCTTCAGTTTATTTCACCAATTGTCTCGCGTTTGGGTCAGAACCGTCAGTTCGCGCGGGCCGGACCAACGTACCAACCACCACCTTCTCTATCGAAGCCAGAGCCACGTCGTGATCTCCCAGAAGAACCGGGTCTGCGTTGTCCTGGATCACAAACAGAACCGCGCGACCGGGTCAGAACCAGAACCGTCGCAACCGGCCGACGACGGCCGCGCGAGCGGGCGCACTCACGTCAGGCGGGGGGACGTCCTGGGGCACGAACGCCACTCTGAAGGGGGTGCAGAACAACGTCCCGGACAGCCAGCCCCGCCCCTCCCTGCCCGTCAGCTTCTTCCTCACCATCACCGCCCGCTGCAGGACACACTCACCTGGGGGGGGGAAAGAACAAGAAGGAAGAGAGGAGGAGAAGAGGAGGAGAGGAGAAGGAGAGGAGGGGGAGAAGAGGAGAGGAGGAAGAGGAGAAGAGGAGGGGGAGAAGGAGGAGAGGGGGAGGAGAGGAGGGAGAGAAAGAACAAGAAGGAGGAGAGGAGGAGAGGAGGAGGAGGAGGAGAGGAGAAGAGGAGGAGGAGAGGAGGAGGGGGAGGAGGAGAGGAAGGGGAGAAGAAGAGAGGAGGAGAGGAGGGGAGGAGGAGAGGAGGGGGAGAAGAGGAGAGGAGGAAGAGGAGAAGAGGAGGGGGAGAAGGAGGAGAGGGGGAGGAGAGGAGGGAGAGAAAGAACAAGAAGGAGGAGAGGAGGAGAGGAGGAGGAGGAGAGGAGAAGAGGAGGAGGGGGAGGAGGAGAGGAGGGGGAGAAGAGGAGAGGAGGAGAGGAGGGGAGGAGGAGGAGGAGAGGGGGAGGAGAGGAGGGGGAGGAGGAGGAGAGGAGGGAGAGAAAGAACAAGAAGGAGGAGAGGAGGAGAAGAGGAGAGGAGAAGAGGAGGAGGAGGAGAGGAGGGAGAAAAAGAACAAGAAGGAGGAGAGGAGGAGAAGAAGCTCAGAAAACAAACATTTCACCCAGAGGAATCTCTCTCACACACACACACACACACACACACACACACTCCTGCATTCCACTGTGTGTTTCCATGGCAACACAGAGAAAGCCCCCCCCTGACGCCGTCAACACAAATGTTTTCGTTCGGTGTGAAGAGCGTGAAGACGACACCAGAACCGGCGCCGCGTGAGACCAGGAGTCTGAGTGTCGGGGCCCGTCATTACGGTCCAAACCCAGACATCAATCACACCGACCGCACGACCCGCCCCGGGACCGTCACGGGGCGTCTCCCGCTCCCACGTCTCCCCGGGGGGGCGGGTGTGTGTGTGTGTGTTTAGGACACACCCACAGCTGATGACATCACAGACAGCAGACAGAACTTGTTCAGAACCGCAGCCTCGATCACAGGACGTGTGAGCCACAGGACCCGGTTTGAACCACACTCACCCTGCAGGCAGAATTCAGTCCAGGTTCTGCAGAACCAGAACCAGAACCATATACAGATCAGAATCACACACACTGTCTCCTCTCTGGTGGAGATATAATGTAAACGATCCGGGTCAAAGAACAAAGAGAATTTCAAACCCGCGTATCAAAGTTCTGACCCGCTGACGGCCTGTGAATCCTGCAGTAACATAAGACTGGGGGGGGGGTCCGAGCATTGTGTGTGAATGGACAGAACACACACACACACACACACACACACACACACACACACACACACACACACACACACACACACACACACACACACACACATTGAAAAGGGACATGATCCGCTCATGGCCGTCGGAGCGGTCCTGACCCGCGGGCCCTCCCGTGGGCCGGCTCGGGTTCTGCGGTGTCACATGAGAACGGCGCGACCGACAGGACGGGGCGGACGCGGTTCTGATTCCTCGATCCGCTCGGGCTTTCCTGCAGTCACCGCCCGGGTCAACAGAACCTCAGTAACCGGACCGGGCGACACCAGCGCTGACATCAGAACCAGCAGCTTGTGTGTGTGTGTGTGTGTGTGTGTGTGTGTGTGTGTGTTGAGAGAAGGAAAGTGAGGGAGTCCACAGGTGTAACCTGAAACCGGTCCCTCAGAGTCTCAAGGTGAACACCACACGGTGCCGGGCCCAAACAGAACCAGCGTTCCCCTGCCCCGGAACCTGAATCCCAGAACACAGGGACACGCTGGTCGTGTTCGTCAGCGAGGAACCAATAAAGTTTTCAGAGGAGACAGACGCACGTCCGTCCACCTCTCTGTTAGCCAGGCAGGTTCTGGTGCACAGCTGTGGTTCTGATCCGACTGGAATGAAGGCGGAGACACAGGAGTGTGTTGCTGGAGGAAAAAATGTGCACCGCTCAGAATAGACACACACACACACTTCCTGGATTCACTGACTGAGTCTGATGAGTTTTCCAGCGATGTGTGTGTGTGTGTGTGTGTGTGTTAGCGTGTTTGAGCGTGCATGTGTGTGTGCGTGTGTGTGTACGTGTGCAACTGTGCGTAACAAAGGTCAATGGAAGCTCACGAGGATCAAACCTTAACACACACACACACACACACACACACACACACACACACACACACACACAGTTCCAGATGTTGGGGGCTCTGATCAGCTGACTGCAGGTGTGTGTGTGTGTATAGGGGGTCACCTCCACTCTCACACACAGATCGCTGCAGGTTCCTCCTGATTGGCGGTTAGGTGATGATGTCACAGCAGAACCAGGAAGTGGCGGGTCTTACCTGGCAGGCAGCGCAGTCCCAGCACGTCCCGGCTCCTGGCGTTCACGCCGCCCTGACTCAGCATCCTCTCCTGTCGGACAGACGGAGCGCTTAGCTTAGCGTTAACGCCGGTTGCCACGGCGACGCATCACCTGCTTAAAGGGGCAGTGAGACTTTTTTTTAGGAACCGGCCCACTTTCGCTCTCAGGTGAGGTCACCTGACAGGAAGGAACTGAAAATAACCCTTTTTACAGAAGAGGGAAACGCTCACACACTTCACGTTCAGAACCAGAGAGAACAGAACCAGAGAGAACGGAACCAGAGAGAACAGAACCACGCGTCACGTCCGGTCCATATTTAACCCCCCCCCCCCACACACACACACACACACACACACACCCTGATTCCTAGTTTCCATGTTGTGGGTTTCTCTGTAACGGCCGTGAAGTCTCGGCCCAAACTGAGGTTTCTGTAATCACACACATGTGCTTCCACTTAACTGTGCCCCCCGAACAGAACCCCCCTCACCCTCACCCAGAACCCCCCCAAACAGAACCCGCCCAGAACCCCCCACAAAGGCTCGTTCACCCCTGCGATGTGAGGCCGTGATTACACAGGTGGCACCAACGCGTGAAAACAAAAAGCCCGGTTCTGCAGAATCGGCATCACGACGACGTTTAATTCCGGACACAAACAGAACCGTGAATGGAACCGGGGAGAGGAGCGGGACCGGTTCTGGTCGTGAGCCTTTGGGTCATGAGACGATGACTCAGCTGGCAGCGGTTCTCCCTCTTATTTATTTCCAGGCTGTTTATTCCAGGACCGTCCATAACCGGCGGTTCCAGGTCCAACGGGGTTAACGGGCTCGGCGCCGGAGGAGAACAGGGCCCGGTTTATTATAAGGCAGAACCTTTTACAGGACTTCTGCCGCAGCACTGTTCTCTTTTTTCCCCGTGGTTGTGTTTTGGTTCTGACCCGCAGCGGAGCCGCAGCAGAATTCCTGGCCCGGTTTGAAGAACTTCACAGCTCAGCGTTGTCGCTCTCTCTTTGTGCGTATGAGATAACACAAGGTGAAGAGCTCCGGGCTCAAACCGGGCCCTGAACAGAACCTGGCCCGGCCCGTGTCCCCGCCCCCCGAGACTGTGGCAACACTTTCCATTGCTCATGGCTTCCCCCAGACGGACCGCAGCAGTAAACTGGTTCTGGTTCCTGGGTCTGGATCACGGGCCAGAATCACAGAAACAGACCCGACGCTTCTCACGCACCAACACACTGAGCCACAACAACACAACAAACGCACAACTGGGTGAAACACACACAACTTGTTAAACAGTCTGCTCACTGTGCGTTGTTGTTTTTTGTTGTTGTTGTGTTGTGTTGTGTTGTGTCATGTTGTGTTGTGTTGTGTTGTTGTGTTGAGTTGTGTTGTTGTGTTGTCTTGTGTCATGTTGTGTTGTGTTGTGTTGTGTTGTGTTGTGTGTGTTGTGTTGTGTTGTGTCATGTTGTGTTGTGTTGTTGTGTTGAGTTGTGTTGTTGTGTTTTCCCTCTGACTCCACTCACAGTCACGTGTGAGATTTATTTTTGTCGACACAAATCAAACTGGACTCGTTGTTAAAGCAACAACTTTAACAACGAGTCGGGGGGGTCCTATCAGGCCCGGTTCTGCTGGACAGAACCCAGGACCAGGACCAGGACCAGGAACACACACAGAACATTCAGAACCACGTGAAAACTGCAAAACAACCTGGTCCAAATCTAGGATGTGTGTGTGTGTGTGTGTGTGTGTGTGTGTGTGGGGGGGGGGTTATCGTCCACTGCCACAGTCTCCATGACAACAGCCAGATGTTGCCCCCCCCACATGAAAACCACAGCATCTGTTCCCAAGCTTCTGAAAGTGTGTGTGTGTGTGTGTGTGTGGGGGGGGGGGGGGGCAAAGACAAAGATAACACACTCCTCCACACCTCTGTCCTCTCAGGTGCAGCTCACCTGTGCTCTGACCTCTCACCCCCCACACACACACACACACACACACACACACACACACACACACACACACCCTCCTCCTCACTGATCTTTAAAAGACAGAGACATCTTCCTGTTTATCTGAACAGGAGGAAACAGCCCCCCTCCACGTTCACACCGCGAGGAGGGGGGGCTCTGTGTGTGTGTGTGGGTGTGGGTGGGGGGTGGGGGCTACCTGGCTGGTGACGGTGAATGACGGCTGCTGTTTAACTAAACTCACAGTGAAAACCTGACGGCCCGTTCGATCGGAACCGAACATTTCCCCCGAACCGAGCCGAACCGCGGCGGCTAGCGTCGAGCTTACCTTGACATCCGGCAGCATTTGTCTCACTTTGAACGTGCTTTTGGATCCACTCAGCATTTTTCCCTTCGACGGCTTCAGCTCGACCGGAGCCGAGAAAACCCGAGCGGAGAAAACCGAGTTTTACCGAATCCCTCACAAAGACCGAGTCAGAACTCCGCCGCGCGCATCTTACGGGCCCAGAACGGGACCAGAACCGGAGTTAGAACCGGAGAGGAGGTCCGGAATCCTGCCACGGTTCGACACCGGCCGCTGTGACCACACACACACACACACACACACAGTCACACTCTCTCTCACACACACACACACAATCACTCACACATACGCGCGCACACACTCACACACACACACAATCACTCACACACACGCGCGCGCGCGG
>JAFBJZ010000594.1:82500-120000 GCA_016785225.1 Psettodes erumei
GGGAGGGGGGCGCTCTACCAGCCACACCTGAGAAGAAGAAGAAGACGACAGGTGAGGACGAGGACGCTAGTTTAAACGTGGAGGGCGTGGACTGTGACATCATCATCTGTGACATCATCACTGGGTAAATTACAAGTGTCAAGTCATTAAGATCTGCTCCCCCCCCTTTAACCTGCCTTCATCATCATCATCATCATCATCATCATCATCATCATCATCATCGTCGTCCCGCCTCAGCTCTGACTCAGTGAAACCGCTGAGTCACCAGTTCACCCCCCCCATCAGTAACAGCCACGCAGGCATGGGGGGGGGCATCAGCACAAAAGGCCTTTCTCAGCCAGCGGAGGATTTCTGCAGAGTCAGGACCCCCCCCCCCCCCCCACACACACACACACACACACACACACCCCAGCGTCTGCACACATCCTTACACACACACACACACACACACACACTAATCAGACCGATCAGACCGATCGATTCATCGACTGACTGATATCACTGTTTCTGAACCACGAGGATGTTTCATCGTCAGATCACATGGTCAACCTTCAACCAATCAGATCGTCCGTCATCAGGAAGTCACTGCGCGTCGTTACCTCCTACGTCATGAGACAGACCCTGTGATGTCACGGAGGGGAGGGGTTAAAGATGGCTGCTGACACATGAGCCACGTTGAATTATCCTGGTGGCCACGCTGTCACAGTTGGTAGCCAACAGGATTAGCGGCTAACATTAGCCAGCATGGGGGGGGGGGGGGGTTATGTAACAGGAGCTGCCGACAACACGTGGGAGCTGAGCTCAGGGCGGGGGGGGCGGAGGTGCGTTTGAATCGTTCATGGAGAAAATGTTTTTACCCCCGCCCCCCACCAGGAGGAGCTGCTGCTGTTTCCTACTGGGGGGGTCTGACCTAAATGACACAGAGGTTTTCATCACAAACTGCAAACCAAGATAAGAGCCACACACACACACACACAATGACATCACCTGGTGTTATAACACACACACACACACACACACACACACACGATGACATCACCTGGTGTTATAACACACACAGACCACAAACACACACGTTATGACTGAAGTCTGACACATTAAAAGAGTCAGTTTGATCTTTTCATCATCATCATCACACACACTCTCACACACACACACACACACACACACACACTCCCACACAGTGTGAAGTTTGGTTCACGCCGACACAGAACCGTTATCGGGTCAGTCTGTGCTGACAGACCGCTGAGTCTGTGAGGTCAGTGAATGCAACGCGCCCTCTCAGCCTTCTGAGGAACGAGATAAAGGCTGTAAAGTAAAGGGGGGGGTCTGTGTCAGTTTGGGTCAGAACCGACCAGAACCAGAACTTCCCTGTAAATTCCTGCTGGGTGAGTCAGGGCTGTGTTTACCAGAGGAGGAAGAATAATAAAAGGTGTGGTCCGTCTTTATCAGCGACTGAGCCCGGGTCGGCCCGACAGGCCCGGGACACCGGTACCCCCCCCCCACAGAGAGCCACTGCCCCCCCCCCCCCCCCCGCTCCTACAACATCCATCAGTTTGTGAAGCTCTTCATCACAAAACCAACAAACAACACAAACTTTGTCACCACTCCGCATCACTTCCTGTTCTTCTGGGGGGGTCGGAGTGTGTGTGTGTGTGTGTGTGTGTGGGGGGGTGTCGGGTCCTCAGCTGCCATTGGTTCACATCTCAGAAATCAATACAGTAAAATGCAGCTGAACAAACAGAACCGGGCCTGAGAGCTGACGACTGCAGAAGGATCGATCGGACCCGCCAAGCTGCAGGGAAACAGAACCGGCGCAGCTGCTGACGTGCCCGTTACGGACCGGTTCTGGCCCGTCAGCGGAGAGAACGCTGCTCCGCCTGGATCCGACCAAGAGGTTCTTCATCTCTCAGCGCCGGTCTCGGCCCGTCAGCGCCGGTCTGGGCCCGCGCTGTAAGAAGTGTCGGGCTGCTCAGAAACGATGAGTCAGGTGACGCACGCCGGGCCCGGTCTCTCCAGTCATCGCACAAACATGGCCGGGTCTGACCTCCTCCCTACCCCCTCCGGGCCTCCTGCTCCTCCGTCCCGCCCGCAGGCAGAACCAGGCCCAAACAGAACCAGCAGCTAATCTCCGAGCTGCCAGAATTAGAACGACCTCCGGTGCCGGAGCGTCTAAAAATACTCCGCTCATCATCGCGGCCCAAACTTAGAAAAAGAGCTGAGCTGCGAAACATCTCGACCCCCCCCCACCGGCCTCAGCCACCGAGGGGGGGGGGCAGGTCTGTTCAGTGTGTGTGTGTGTGTGTGTGTGTGTGTTGGGGGGACAGGTCTGCAGCTCATGCATTAGTGTGAGACGAGCAGTGATGCAGTCAGGATCAGCTGAACACGCTAACGCTCATGTGAATCCCCACGTGCTGGGGGGGGGGGCATGTCACTCCCCGTGTGATGTCATCGTGAGTGACAGGCTCCTCATCAGGGTGTGTGTGTGTGGGATTAGTGCTGGATCAGCGAGGGGGGGGCAGAGCAGCATTAATGAACAGCAGCAGGGTGTGTAGCTGCAACATAACGTGTGTGTGTGGGGGGGTGAAGTTGGTTGTTTCCTTCACGTTGACGCCTGATGAAAACAGGAAGTGTGTGTCTGTCCCACTGACCCGCACACCACACGAGCCCGGCTCTGACACTGGATCCCTGACACACACACAGTGAGCAGCTGTTGGGGGGGGGGGGACACACACACACCTTGTGCGTCGCTGAAGCAGCACAGTTACACTGTGAAACACAATATTCTCCGAGGCCGACGCACAAAAATAGTCTGATCAAGACGCAGACGACACTTCACAGCAACGCAACAACCTCCGAACGCACAAAGGCAACACAACAACTGGCTGTGTGAGATCAGTGACTCTGCCCTGCATTGTGTCAATCATGTGACTCCACTGTGTGTCACAACAGACACACAAACTGTCAACACAGCAGAACCTTCCACGGGCCTCCGTCTTCTTCCGGTTGCGTCGTGACGACGTCGCGTCTCTGTCGGACCGGAACCCGCGCGGGGCGGGAGGCTACACCCTGAAATACCTGCCGCAGGTGTGCTGCTGCTGCGTGCACGCTCACACGCCCTCACGGTCTGCATGGTGGATCCCGGAACTGACGGAACCTCTCGGAACCTCGGCGGCCGGGCCGGACCGGACTGACACCTGTGCGTGGGTTCAGGTGTGAGGCCTGGGTGCGTTTCTTTTCCCCACCCCCGCGTCCTACTTCCCGTGTTGACTGTCTGCCCCACACAAAACAACCCGCAAACACAGGACCTGAATAATTCAGGGCCGAGTGTAACGCAACCCTCTCTCTCACGGCGCAGAACCAGAACCAGAACCGGTCGGACCCGGTCGTTGGGCGTCGTGCGGGGCTTTAAGTTGACGTTACATCACACATGCACCTTAAATAAGAACCGGACTCAGGTGATCTGGATCGTGACTGCCCCCCCCCCCAGCACAACTTTAAAACGCAGTGCTCAAACTGCACAACTACACTAACCTCCCCCCCCATGAGGAAGATGATGATGATGATGAGGATGTCTCGTCGTAAACGTTGACTCCGAGCTACTATGGCTCCGACTATTCTCTGAAGCAAAATATCACTGAACAATACGCACGCTTACATAAACGCGTGGGCTCCGCTCACGCACCGCCCCGCAACTTTAGTTCCCGCGGGAGCGGACCGCGTAGAGGCGCCCGAGGACGTCCCGCAGACCCGCACCACCGAGGCGTGCGTGAATCCCCCGTCCCGGACAAGTGTTGCGTGTTTCTCAGCGAGCACACGGAGCCCCGACGTTGGGCTAGCAAGCCTGGCTAATCAGCGGCTAGCGTTAGCTAACGTTAGCCGCTAGCCGCTGGGGTATCCCTTTACCGCTTACCTCGGACGGCCTCACAGACGTGGTTTCCGACGTCCCATGAAGTTTGCCATCCAGAACCGGCTCGCGGAGGACGCGTACGTTTCCGAACCCAACAATTCCTAACTTTTTAGCATCGCCGGAGTCGGAACCGGGCGTAAAATGCCAAACCGGACCACAACCGACAAAGTAATTTCTCCACCACTTACAACAACAACGTCAACCAATGGCTCGATCCCACCCCCTCGCGAGTTACCGCCCAATCAGAGAGGAGCGTCTGTTTGAGCGGCAGTCACGAGAACCAATGGCCGCTCTCGGAGGCTTTGACCGACGTTCCTCGACGGCAGTGACGCCGAATCAGGGCGGCCGAGTAGGAAACGTTCATTCGCCGATTGGCTGCGGGAGAACAAGTGGGCGGAGGCTTTGTCCGAGCAGCCTATGAGCGTGGCACCGAGTCCGGAGTGACAGGTGCTTCGGAGCTGAGAGAATAGCTGGGGCGTCACCGTCGCCCGGATGAGGTCATCCCGTATGACGTAAACCCGACGTCATTAAACGGTGCTAAACACAACAGGGCACAGGTTGGGCTGTTAAAAAGTTTAATTTCTCCTCACGTGATATGGAACAAAGCACAATAAAAACGCACAAAACATTGAGCAGAACTGAAACAACATTTTGAGGGAATCGTGAAAAATCAAACGTGAATCAGCTCGTCGTCGAACGCACAGACGGCGTTTGAGTGATGGAGCTGAAAGCAGCACAAGCAATTTAAATTTAAATAAAATGCAAATGCTGCTGCATCACCAACTTATTCTTTTGTTATTGATACCCTATGAGGAGCTATTCCTTACCCCGATATTCAACATCACACAACTACACACTTTTACTGGAAAATGTACAAAAAAAATTCTTATACGAAGATTATAAACGGCCCGTCAGAGTGACAGACACCTCCTCCAGCCAATCACAGCTGCGGAGCTCAGCGCCGCCTCCTGTCGGGACTTCTGCTGCGTCTCCGTCCACCAGCCCTGAGGACAGAACACAAGAAAAAAATAAACCACACTTATCCAGGTAAAACAAACAAATGTCTGAGAGGAAAAAAATAATCACAATAACACAATATTGTTCCCTGATCTTGACAAGGTGCAACGTGTAGAACAGTGATAAGTTCCTGCAGGCAAACACACTGATAAACATACGCCCTCACCTCCTCTTGTTCTTGGGGGGCCCCCTGACAAACCCCCAGTCGACGCTGATGGGCTGGCCCATCATGTCCTGCCCGTTGAGGCCTTCCATGGCTGCCTGGGCCTCTTTGTACGTCTCATACTCCACCAGCGCATACCCCTGTGGAGGACATCATGAGTCACCGCACAGTCGTGACAACACGGCGCTGGAATGTTGTAATGTTTTCCTATTTAAAAAAAAAACTCACAACTGGGCGACCTCGTCATGATCTAATAATGTTCCCCAGGCCGACCGCATTAACGCGGGTTAAACACTTTAACTCAGCACAATACGACGTGAGAGACTGGAAATACATGATAAAGCTTTGTTCTGACATCTGAACGATGCCGCCACCGTGTGGTGAACACACACACACACACACACACACACACACAGCTTCTCATGCAGGTTGAACAGTTGGCTGCAGTGACCGGGTCCCTCGTCCGGTCGGTCCTCTCACCTTCAGGTAGCCTGTTCGGCGGTCCAGGTTGAGATGCAGATTCTTAATTTCTCCGAACTCGGAGAACTTGTCATGGATGTCTTCCTCTGTGGCCTCTTCGTGCACGCCGGTCACAAACAGGATCCAACCCTCCACCGCTGCAACGGGACGCAGGCGACAAGTTGTTAACCAAGCAGCACTTTCAACTCGGGTCAAACCATCAACACGACCACCCGGAGTGTGAGAGGATGAAACCGCCTGCACGTGAAAGTGTTTGTTCCACTTTCTGAACAACATGTTTGTGTCTTTGTTGTGTTTTGTTTCCGCGTGTGTGGAGCCCCGTGTGCGCGCTCACATCTCTGAGGGCCCGGCTCGTCCCCGTCCTGCTCCACGGTGTCGTAGTCCTCCTTGATCCGGGACCTGGCCCCCTCCTCTGCGAACACCGACGGAGGGAGTTAGCGCTGAGCGGCTAAGCTAACACACACAGGACACCAAACCCAGTTCCACAGGAGCGTGGACTCACCCGAGCCGAAGCCGCGTCCTTTCCGCTTCTTGGCCTTCTCCTTCAGCTTGTGGATGCTCTCTGGAGGAGGGAGAAGTTAAACCAGGTCAAAACGTCTGTGTGTCGTGATGCTGCGACATCTTTATCTGCTCCGACAGCTGCTGTGCAGCGACGTCACGTTAAAGTTTCACCAAACCGACACCGGAACGTGTGTAACTTAGTGAGTTAGACTGAGTTCAACAATACGCGGTGACGCGCTGTTAGCCGTTAGCTCCCGGAGCGCTCCACCAGCGTGCTAGCGGAAGCTAACAACACGCCGAGTTTATCTTGGTGATGGTGTAAAACAACACTACAGCTACAGCTAACACACTCAAAGAGGCGTCTGGCCGGCTAATAGTAGACACGGTTTATAAAAGTGATCTTTACAGTTATTAACGGCCGCGGCGCAGCTAGCTTGAATGAGCCTCCGGTGCGTTGTTAGCCGCATGTTAGCTTGTTAGCATCCCCGAGGCCCGGGAGCGCGCAGGCTGCGTTTGTCCCGTTTTCCGCCGCTTTCCCGTTAATAACCTCGATACGCGCGCACGACGTGAACGCAGCGGCGACGGAGAATCCGCCGGTAACCGCTGTAGGTTACATTCTTACCGTCACCATCCTCGTCCATAGGAAAGTCCTCGCCTCCCGCTTCATGAAGATCCAAAACGTCCGCCATGATGCCTGTGGGTCCGCGGCTGACTTACGCAACGTCCGTACGCACAAAGAGCAGCCCGGTCGGCGGAAGTTGCCAGTTTGCGTAAAAATACGTAAAGACGTCAACGACAGCGAATTAAATCCATGTACGCAGACTTGTGTGAATGATTTCCAGCGGGGTTCGTTTGATTTTCAGACCAAATAAATAATTAAATTCACATTTTAACAACCAGAATAAATTATTATCTTTACGCACTAGATACGCTCACGAGGTGAAACGAACTGACGTCGTAGCAAAATCAGTTTCCAACACAAGGTGGCAGAGCTCGCGCTCACAAAGTCCGACACAGGTCTCAGGCCCGTGAACAACACAGCGACGGACACACAACGTGTCCACGCGGGCCTGAAGTCAGATAAGAGCTGACCTTTAATCTGGTGTGTAACATGTACATACACACATCATACACACACGACATGAACAGATCACACAACACTCAAACATGAATCATCACTGTCGCACAACAGACGCACAACGTCCGAACACCAGCGCTGCTGTGCAACAAACACACAACAATGAAGATCTTCTGAGACCAGAACTGCTGTGTCAGAGCTGAGTCAGCAGAACCCGGTCGCTGTCCGTGTGCCGACCCACAAAGTTACACATCGTAATAAAATCAACACAACGGTTTCGCATCTTTTACCTCATCTCAAAATAAAACTGAGTAATTTACTCAAACTCCACTGCAGTACACGCAGTAAAATGTACTTCAAGTACCAAAAGTAAAAGGATTTATATGGAGACATGAAGTACGACATCTCTGAGTTTCTGTTCCATCTTCAGTTTTGTAGAATTAACGACATCATGTAAAACACCAGAGTCGTCAGATCAATGATGACACACACACACACACACACACACACACACACACACAGTGATGGACTTTGTGGCTGTGTCACATCTCAAGGTTCAGCGCTGATTGTGTTGTTCTTGTGCGCTGGAGGTGATGAAACCCTGATTAGCTGTGACCTCCTCATCCTCCGCTGCTATAAAAGCCTCGGCCTCCCCCTCAGGAGCCACCGTCCGGCCCCAGAACCCGCCCCCACCCACCACTCCAGGTAGGTCTCCTGCCGCCGCCGCTCCTCTGTGTGACGGGGACGTGAGAGAGAGGAAACACAACGTGAATGTTCGGTTGTGCGTCTTTTTTTTTGCTCAGGTCGCCTCTCGCTCAGCTGCAGACATGAAACTCCTCGTCGCCGCTCTTGTCATCGCGCTGGCCGTCGCCCACGGTAAGAAACGTCTCCGCTCGTCCAAAGTCGGTTGTCGCGTTTATTTTTTGTGTCACGCAGAAGGTTAAAATACACAAACTAATTGTCCGCACGTCAAACCCACGCGGCCGTGCGTCTGCAGGCTCGGAGGCCGCGTCCCTGGAGAAGCGGGACGTCCAGTCCGACCTGGACCGGCTCAGCAGGATCATCACCGACATGTCGGCCAGCATCGGCGGCGCCGCCCAGGACCTGGTGGAGAAGGTGAAGGCTCTGGAGGTGACCAACGCGGCCCAGTGAGTACCGAGCGGTTCTGCGTCGCTTCGGCCGCACCCACACAAACACACCGTCGATTTATCTGCGACTCAGCGTGCGCACAAAACGTGTCGCTCGAGCAGGTCTTTTCACACTAATCATAAGTTTTAGTTCCCGCGTCTTCGTGAAAACACACGTCGCTCACAGAGGACTGCCCCCCCCGCAGGACCAGGATCCAGCCTCTGGTGGAGAAGGTCCAGGCCGAGGCCGTCAGGCTGCAGGAGCAGGTCAGACCTCTGACCGACAACCTCAACACGCAGGTCAAACCCCTCGCCGACATGATGGAGAAGTTCTTCCAGCAGGTGATGGACCAGACCAAGGCCCTGCTCCCCCCCCAGTGAAGACTCAGCGTCGTCATTAAAGGGGTTTAAAAAACAAACAACCACATGACTCCGAGTCTGACTCGTGATTTTTATTCATTTTTTTTTACAGCAGCTCATTTATGACGAGGTCAAAGTAATGAAGTGGATGTCATGACCTCTGACCTTTGGGTTGGGGGGCTCCATCATTCATGGGTCAATATACAGAAGTAGGATTGAATCAACTCAGAGCCAATAATTAAGCCAATACACAATCAGCTGTGTGTGTGTGTGTGTGTGTGTGTGTGTGTGTGTGTGTGTGTGTGTAAATAAAGATAAGCAGTGAAAACACGATGCATTCATCAGACCTGATTCATCCAGAGATGGAAGCTGAAAGGAAACGTTCACTCTCTTTATTTCTAAAACATTCAATAAAAAAACTGGACTCAACACGTGTGTGTGTGTGTGTGTGTGTGTGTGTGTGTGTGTTTGTGCGTCTGTGTGTGTGTGTGTGTGTGTGTGTGTGTGTGTGTGTGTGTGTGTGTGTGCGTGTGTGTTGGGTTGTCGTCACAGAACCTGCAGAACCGAGTCTGGATTCAGCTCCTGTCCAGTTAAACACAGAAATAACCTCATTAAAAAAATGTGATTTTAAACACAACATGTAAAGCCACAGTGTGTGTGTGTGTGTGTGTGTGTGTGTGTGTGTGTGCGTGTGTGTGTTGTGTGTCTCACAGCAGTGAGGGAGACGATGACTTGTTGTCTTGTCGTCAACACAACAACAAAATCACTAGTCTTCCAGGCTGCTGTGGACTCGTCTGCACGCACAACGCACGCTCGCTCCGGCCGGCGTCGCTCCCGCTGTTGCCAAGCTACGAGTCGAGCTCGGGGGGGGGGGGCGCCCCCCGGCCAGATCCTCATGGGGGGGTGGGGGGTGGGGGGCTCCTTCAAACCTTCAAACTTTCTGCAGGGTCCTTCAGCGCTCTGAAGGCCGGCGCCGGTTCTGTCCGTCCCGAGCGGCCTTCTGCTCGTGGGCAGCCTGTCAACACACGGCAGCGCTGGAACAAGTACTCGGATTACTGCAGTAGTCTGAGTACAATACTCCACTACAAGTACTGCAAGGGAAAGACCTTGTGAAGCACAGGAAGCGTCAGCAGCAGAACGTAGTTAAAGTATTATATATTATTAAGCAGTATATTCTTCAGTCGTCTTCTTGGATTTTTCCTGTGTGAGCAGAGTAACTGAGTAAATGTACTTAGTTACTTTACTGCAGGTTTCTGCCGGGGGTTATCTGTCGGAGAGAACGCGAGCTGCTGACGTCCTGGGGACAGTGAAGGCATCACTGACTTAAAGAAACTGAGCTGATCAATCGATCAATTGTTTTGATCGTGTTGGAATGTGATGCACAAACAGATATTTTAAAGAATAACTGTTGAGAAAATAAACGCCGGGTGTTTTTCTTTTCTAGCGATCGTTTATCAGAGGCGACAAAATCAATCATGAACGCATCACACGTGAGGTGGTTCACAGGAGAAAAGTAAAAACGTCACAGACGATCACATGTTCACGCTACGAGCGAATGTTCTCCACATTGATGACATGTTTCATACGTGTGTGTGTGTGTGTGTGTGTGTGTGTGCATGTGTGTGTGTGTGTGTGTGTGTGTGTGTGTGTGTGTCTGCAGACCGATTGTGAAGTGATTAAAGAGGAAAAGTGTGCGACTGTTGCTGCAGCGACTGATTTCAGAGTGTGTAGTGAAACTTGTCTCACACACACACAACCCTGTGTGACACAATGCAAGACGAACTGTGTGTGTGTGTGTGTAGATAAGTAGCTGCTTGTGTGTGTTTCCAATCAAACTGTGTGTGTGTGTGTGTGTGTGTGTGTTTTAAACAGGATCATTCAGTTTTCTGTGCAGAAATTCAATGTCAGACGCCTGGACGTGGACCAGTTGGACTGTAATCAATGAGAGACATTGGGGTGGGGGGGTTGTGTGTGTGTATGTGTGTGTCTGTGTGTGTGTGTGTGTGTGTGTGTGTGGGGGGTCAGGAATCATACAGAACCGTTTCTTTGGATCAGCAGAAACAAACTGCTGCAATAAACCAGAGAAAATCATCAGCAAATCTTCACAAGGCGACAAAATATTCAGTGGAAGGCGACCCAAGGATGTACACAACACACACACACACACACACACACACACACACACACACACACACACACACACACACACACACTGAACTGAGGGTAAAATTGTTAGCACTTACCAGCTGATAATTGGGCGCCTGGGGTCAGCGTCAGGGGCGTCGACTGCAGACGCACAAAAAGAGAAAAAGAGGAAAAAACAGAGTCTTTGTCAAAAAAGAAAAGAAAAGAAACTGAGTCGGATTCACAGAAGAGACAAAAAGGACGTGGACGTGTCTAACACCTGGAGCTGAGGACACGGCGAGGACGCGGTGCGTCTCCGCCGGCCGCAGGAGACGCACTGAGCGACGTGTTTTTGCTGCACGGGTTATGTTTTTACTCAGAACTGACAGACCGACCCCCCCGCACACAGGTGCTGTTCAAAGAAACTGTGTAAAAAGTGACGTCACTGGGAAAAATGTCGCCCACAATGCCTTTCACTGCTCAGGCCCCGCCCATCCCGCTCTGCGCCCTCTCTCTCCGCGGACCTCTACCTCGCTCTATCAGTTTGTACAAAGTGCGTTTCAACAAACACACATCACCGCACAACCCTCTCCTCTTTATCTCCGTTTCTCAGACACACACACACGCACACAGGCACAGACACACAGGCACACACACACGCGCACAGGCACACACACACACGCACACACAAACACACACACACGCGCGCACACACACACACACACACCGCTGTATAAATCTGTCAGTGTTTTTCATCTTGTTCAACGCACAACGTGCTCTGTGCATCTTTGTGTTTGTGCAAATGTTGTGCGGCTCCTGATGAAGGCCCCCCCCTGCACACACAGACACACACAGACACACAGACACACACACACACACACACACAACCCCCCCACGACGCTGCTGAAACACCAATTTGTGAAATTACAGTACAATTTGGAAAAGTAGAAACAGGGAAACAGGCGGCGGTGATTCAGGTGCTCAGCCTCGGCAACAATGGAGCGCCGGCCTTGGTGACGGTTGCTAGGCAACGGAGGAAATACAATGGCTTCCTCTGAAACCAAAGGCCCTTAAGTGGACTGACACACACACACACACACACACACACACACAGTGAAGCGGTGCTGCTGGAACATGTGGAACATGAGCTGAACAAACACTGTCGAAGTGGACCAGGTTTTTGTTTTTGTTTTTGTTTTTGTTTGGCTTTTTTTGGGGGGGGGGCCCAGGTTCTGGTTCTGGTCCAGTTCATGCATCACATGACCTGGCCAATATAAACAGATGCATCACTTCCTGCCAAACACTTAATAAATACAGTTCATAAAAACAGATCTGAGGGGATCTCTCTTTACAGTGTGTGTGTGTGTGTGTGTGTGTGTGTGTGTGTGTGTGTGTGTGTGTGTGTGTGTGTGTGTGTGTCTGTGTCTGTGTCTGTGTGTGTGTGTGTGTGTGTGTGTGTGTGTGTGTCTGTGTCTGTGTGTGTGTGTGTGTGTGTGTGTGTGTCTGTGTGTGTGTGTGTGTGTGTGTGTGTGTGTGTGTGTGTGTTTCACAGTCGCTGAACGAAACAACAGAAATCAAAAAATTATCTGCAGATGACGAAAATGAAAATAATTATCGAGACAATTTTTCTTTACTGATTTTCTGTAAAAAAAAAAAAGTTGAGCAGCGAAATAATATTTTTTTCAGCTAAATTAATAAATGATCAATGACAGTAAATGATCAACACACACACACACACACACACACACACACACATCACAGCACAGCTCGCTCCGGTCGGAGCAGCCGAGCGCACACTAACCTTTCCAGACGTTTTCAACAACGCTGAAAATACTACGAGCCCCCCCCCCCCTCCATCTTACCCCCCCTCATCTCACCCCCCCCCCATCTGAACCTGAAGCACCACTTCAGGCCCACGCTCTTATTTGCCTCTTTCGGGTCCGGCCCCTGAAGGACGCACTCAGTTTGGACCTGTAATGTAGATTCCATTTCAGTCTCCATCCTGCCCCCCCCCCTTCTGTTTTTGTCCTGCCCCCCCATCCACTCCACTCCCATCCCGCCCTGGGGCCCTGCAAACTGCTTATTCAACAATCAGCGCCATAAAGATATGTAATGACATTTGGCGAGGCAAAGAGGCCTGTGTGGTTTTTAATTCATATTTAATGGCCGTCAGCCTAAAGAGCCTCCATCCTAAATGGGAGAGAGGCCACTGCCCCACTTAAGACTGGGAGTCTGTGCTGGGGGGGGGGGCTGTTCTCCTGGAAAATCACTCAACGCTGAACCCGGAGCGTCTGACACCAGGTTCGATTGATTTCATATCTGAGAAAAACTTTTCTTTATCGTTAAACGATGGCTGATTGGTCCGTCTGTCGTTACTGTTACGTTGTCTCACGTGTGATGTCACACATCAGCTGCCGGGGGGGGGATTTGATTTCTAACGGCCAGCGATCGATTTCACGATCAATTGATCGATCCGCTGATCGTGATTCGTGTCCGGTTCGATCATCGATTGATGAACCTATCACTGATTAATCTGTAATGACGCAACACGTTGTCCTGATCTCAGAATCAAATTGTTTGACTCAGCAGGTTCTGGTTCTGGTTTTGGTTCAGGTTCAGATTCTGGTTCTGGTTCTGGTTCCGGTTCTGGTTCTGGAGCGGGCTCAGGCATCACTACTACAACATATTGATGCTGCAGCCTGGGATCAGTTTATTCTGAGCGGGATCCAGGCGCTGAAATGTAAATAAATCTATGAGGGTAAGGAGTGGGGGGGTGGCGGGGGGGTGGAGATGGGGTGGAGGTGGGGTGGAGGTGGGGGGGTGGGGCTCCAGTTACCACTCCTCACAATCAAGAGGCTTTTCATGCTGCCCTGGGGGGCCGTTCCTGTAACGCTAGCACACTGGAGAGAGCCACAAATCATCCTCCTCCTCCTCCTCCTCCTCCTCCTCCCCCTCCCTCTCTGCTCCTTCTCTTCTTATGGCTCTTCATTATAGCCCCCCCCCGTGCCCCCCCCATGCCCCCCCATGCCCCCCCCCCACACACACAGCTCTATCTTTATATTCTCTCTCCTGCTCCTTCGCTGTGAACAAACTGAACTGTCAGAAATATTTTCATTGATGGACACACAGAGGGGGCGGGGCTAAAGGGGCACAGGTGGGACAGATTGGGGGCGGGGCATCACACAGGAAGTAAATAGTGACATTAGACACCGGAGGAAACGCAGGTCGACCGTGACTCGGGCCTCATCGTTCGCCATCGTCGCGCCCGCCATCGTCGCGCCGCCATCGATCCGGCCGACCGAGGCACCGGGCCCGGGTTGACCCGCCGGGTCACATGGGTCACGGCCGCCGTCGGAGGTTAATATGCAGCAGGACAACAGGAGAACGCGACACCGCGAGGATTGTCTCCTGAACGACCAATCACACGCAGCCTGAGATCTTCCAATCATTTCACAGCTTTCACACCGATCGGGGTAATCGAACGTCGGGTTCTCGTTCTGGTCAGCCGGACACCTGGGCACAGGTGGAGCACGCTGAGGTGGGGCAGACGGTCACATGACCAGCATCATGTGACAGAACGTGATGTCACATCAGCGTTCCTGATCCGTTATCCATGTCTCGCTGCAGCTGAATCCGTCCACCATCAATTTACTGTAATTACAGTCAGGCGTCTGGGGGGGGCGGTGGGTGGGTGGGTGTGGTGGTGGTGGGGGGGGGGGCTGGTCCTCATCCATCCTGACAGACTGGCAGCTTTACAGCCTCCTACCAAGATGGTTCTCAGTCGGAGACGGGGGCGAGCGCATCCGGCTCATAAACGCCGGCGTCGCCCAAAGGGCCGAACGCTCGTTACCCAGCAGCCACTGGGTCTGCGAGTCGGGATGCTGCCAGTTACCGTGACGACAAACCGTCGCGCGTAGGAAAGTTTGAGATCAAATGAAGGTCAGAATAATAATCCCGTCGTGGACGTTTCCCCAGAGGATGAACCGTCCTGACGTTCTCAGGTGGTTTCTTCTCCACCTGTCACGTCACACGACGAGATGAGCCACCGAGGAAAGTACAGGGTGTGTGTGTGTGTGTGTGTGTGTGTGTGTGTGTGTGTGTGTGTCCTCTGAACCACAGAGCCCGATCAGAACAGAAGGTTACAGAGAATGAAGCGGCACTTTTCTCTCATTTTTCAATCAGTGTAATGGAGAGCAGCTCTTTCATAAACATGGATATGAGCGGGGGGCGTGAGAGACGAAGACGCACAAGAGAAACTCGACAAACTGATGATGTGTTTTATGTTACATCTTCTTTGATGTGTGGAAACTTAATGTTCATCGTAACCATTTCTAATTTCGATTGTTGCTCTGAAGTTGAAACTGTTTCCTTCATTTCTCAACTTTAATTAAAGTGCGACTCGCAGCGTCACACAAACACGTTGTTAATAACAACAACAGTGTTGTGATAATAACATGTTGTGGACCTGACCGACCAACGCGTTTGTGTCACTGTGCCCCTCCCGTCTTTCTTCATTTCCACAAACATTAGCAGCTGAATTTGATTTGATGACGGAGGCAACTGCACTTTGATTTTAATGAAGTTTAAAAAACAAAGTCGGAAACTAAAAGTCTGAGAGGAACAGGAGGCGACACACACAACACGTTACTGTGTAACACACACAACATGTTACTGTGTAACACACACACAACACGTTACTGTGTAACACACACAACATGTTACTGTGTAACACACACAACACATGTTACTGTGTAACACACACAACACGTTACTGTGTAACACACACACAACACGTTACTGTGTAACACACACAACATGTTACTGTGTAACACACACAACACATGTTACTGTGTAACACACACAACACGTTACTGTGTAACACACACACACAACATGTTACTGTGTAACACACACAACACATGTTACTGTGTAACACACACAACACGTTACTGTGTAACACACACACAACACGTTACTGTGTAACACACACAACACGTTACTGTGTAACACACACACACACGTTACTGTGTAACACACACAACACGTTACTGTGTAACACACACAACACATGAGTTACTATGTAACGCCACAACAAAGACAAATGAAGAGGAGGAGACGCCAAAGAAAAGAGACAGAAACTGTAAAGAGAGGAGAGATGATGTCGTTGATTCAGAGCAAATACACACACACACACACACACACACACACACACACACACACAGACACACACACACAGACAGACACACACAGCTCCTCAGGTTTCTGCTCATCTGCATGAGGCCTCTGGTGTCCACAGCCCGGCTACTAATGAGAGGCTGAGACGGGCCGATCGAGTTACACACACACACACACACACACACACACACACACACTGCAGGTTGGGTGTTGATGATGCAAAGGGAGAATAACGGGGGGGGGCATGTAAAAAAAAAAAGTGATGAAGAATCTGAGACGGCTTCACCCAACACCGCTGTTTTGCTTGGGGGTGTATTGATCGAGGTGTGTGTGTGTGTGTGTGTGTCTGTGTCTGTGTGTGGTGGTGGTGGTGGTGGTGGGGGGGGTTGGCTCTTGATGTCCAGATCTGTAGATAAAGACACTGCAGCCCTTACACAGCCCCCCCCCCCCATATCTTGTTCATCAACTTGTAGTGACCTGCCCCTCATCTGATAAGAGGCAGAGGACACATGGTTCTGATAAGGGGGGGGGCTCTTGTTCCTCACCCCCCACCTCCACCCACCTCCACCCACCCCCCCACCCCGTCTGTCCGTCCGTCTGTCTCCGTCGTCTCCACAAATGCTGCAGGTCCTGGAAAACACTCAGGAACGTCATCAGTAGACGAACGGCGCTCCGTCCCGCGGTCTTTGAACGCATCGCAGGAATCTGCGTCTGAAACAAAGAGGAGACGTCAGAGAACCGGCGCCGGTTCTGGTCCTGAGTCCTGGGTCCTGGGTCCAGGCGTGTGCAGGCTCTCTGCCATACTGAGACGTTCCCGTGGAGCATCAGAACCGAGGAAGGTTCTGGTGGTTTTGTGCGTACGTCATTGAACCCGGTCCAAAGAGACGTTCTTGTTCGGCTCAACAACAGCGAGGACAGCGTGAGCGCATGAATTCACAGGGACGAGGACGAAAAAAAGAGCTTCAGAACCGGGCCGGCCTCGTTCTGCTCGGATAATGGACCGGACCTCGTGTGGACGGGACCAAGGCCTCCCCCTCTCGCCGTGGGTGGAGGTTCTGCACCGCCTACGTCGTACCTGCAGACGGAGGGGGACGTTCTGACAGAACATACAAACATGGCAGCGCGTTCACCACTCAAAGTGTAAAAGCCTTTTCTTGTCCTCAGTCCAAAAGAGCTTTTACCCCCCCCCCACACACACACACACACGCACACATGCACACACACACACACACACACACACACACACACACACACACACCCATCATCCTTAAACTGATTGATTATTGTTTAAGGGTCTGACAGAAGCGCAGCCTCTTTGCACGTGTTTAACAACACCCCCCCCCCCATCCTGTGCTGCTGCAATACCTGCACAGCTGCACCTGCCTATGACATCACTTCCTGTTTTCTACCTTTCAAAATAAAACTCCTGCTGGGCAGAGGGAAGTCAGACTAAGGAGATGTCCTGTCCGTCCAGCTCAGGGTGTGTGTGTGTGTGTGTGTGTGTGTGTGTGTGTGTGTGTGTGTGTGTGTGTGTGTGTGAGACAGAGATAGACGCAGGAAGTCATGGAGATACGACGGTAACACGGTCAAGTCTGTCAAACAGGATGCAGCAGTGACTGAGTCCTCACCAGCATATCTGTCTTTGACATGGGGGGGGGGGGTGTAAACGTGGTAATTAACCCCCCCCATCCATCATCAGTGTAATGTATAGAAACAGTAATGTAATTAAAGAGGCCGTGATCATCTGTCAAACCACGTCCAAATGATGAGAGGACGAAAAGTGTCACATGACTCACAGGAAATGAGACGGTCTGGAAATGAATCGTGTTGATTGAAGTGGGGGGGCAGAGGGGAGAGGGGGAGGAGAGGGGGGGGGGCAGATCCAGAAGTTTTCACATCAGCTCTGACTGAAGCATCAAACGTGTCAAACATCCACGTTGGTTTATTTCTATTGTTTCTAACAGGAGCTACATCAACGATATGATTGGTTGTTGTTTGATCAGTAACTGTTCTGAAGAAAAGAACGAAGTCAAACACAAAATGATGATGAATAGATGGATGGATGGATGGATGATGGATGATGGGTGGATGATGGATGGATGATGGATGGGTGGATGATGGATGATGGATGGATGATGGGTGGATGATGGGTGGATGAGTAGACTCAGCTGTTCCACCTCCCATCTTTAGACTGGTGGAGCTGTCAGACCCCCCACCCTGAATAAGCACCTTGCCCCCCCACCCGTTTTCTTGGTCTTAGCTCAGCAGATAGTTGGGGGTGGGGGGGGGGCAAGGTGCTTATTCAGGGTGGGGGGGTAAAGAGGTGGAGTAATTACACCACAGAGAATCCTGACTCAGCAGAAAGACGCCACTCAGCGCAGTAATGGCGACATGATGACCTGGCTCGTGTCACATGACTCTGGGGGGGCAGTATCTGTCCCATCCACTCATCTGAAGAACAGATGTGATGGACAGCTGGGGGGGTCCTGCCACACACAGTCAGGATCTAAGGGGGGGGCTCACCTGGGGGGGGGTGAGATCTCCATCAACATGTCAGCATCCCCCCCCCATGAACAGCCCTCCCTCTCTGAGGCGTCTGGTGACTCCTGCCCCCGCTCTCTGGCCCCTCCCCTCAGAGAGAGAGAGAGAGAGAGGCTGCAGCCCACCAACACCATGTCCCCAGAGCCCCCCGCCCCCCCCCCCACACACACAGGCCCGCCCCCCCTCAGGCCCCCCCCCTCAGGCCCGCCCCTCCTGCTGCTCAGTGCAGCCGTGGATCAGTACCGGTCCCAGACCAGCGAGGAAGAGCGTGAGAGCCGCTCTGCTCTTCATCACCTGAACCGCACACGCTCTGACCCCCCCGCACTGCGTCCAGCATGGCCGCGCCGCCCCGGGCCCCGGCGCTCCTCCCGCCCCCGGTCCTGGTCCTGGTCCTGGTCCTGGTCCTGGTTCTGCTCGGCCCGGCGCCGGCCTCGGGGGGGTGCCCGTCGACCTGCCGCTGCTCCTTCGCCGCGCTGCAGTGTCTGGAGCCTGACGCCGTCGCCGGCGTCCCCATCCTGGCGCCGCAGGAGAGCGAGAACGTGACGGAGATGTGAGTACGACCCGCTCCACGCGCCGGTTCTGTTCGGGTTCTGGCTCCGAGTCTCGGTGGAGAGTTTGGGTTCTGGAGGTTCTCGGAGGGTCGGGTTTCTTGCGCTTCATCTGAGAGACGAGCTTTGTTTTGATAACGTGATCAGCGCTCGTCTTCAACGTCTCGCACGCTCGATTGAATCCGATCCGATGGTGCGATCCACGTGTGCTTTGTGAAGCCGGAGCTGCAGGTTGTTCACTTGTTGTTGTTGTTGTGTGTTGTAACAGAACCGGGTCCATAAATCGTGTTCTGCCGCTCGGGTCGGGTCGGGTCGGGTCGAACGAGCAAGAAGTTTCTGACAGAAGAAGCTGAAACTCGTCGGCTTTTCAACGTTTTTCCTGAGATCAATAGATCGCGAGGTCGTGGTATTTCCTGAATGTTTGAGGCTCAGGTGGAGGTTCTGATCCGGTGACCCGCCGAGGTCGACCCGACCCGAACAGAACCAAAACACGGTTGCTCATTAGACCCAGCAGTTCAGTTTGGGCTGTTTGTGATCGGGCAGCAGATGGACCGACAGTCCTCCTGTGTGTGTGTGAGCGTGAGTGTGTGTGTGTGTGAGCGAGTGTGTGTGTGTGTGTGTGTGTGTGTGTGTGTGTGAGTGTGTGTGTGTGTGTGTCACACACTCGGCTGCAGCAGGTGACTGTTATTTACGGCTTTTTAAAACTTTCCGTGCAGCAGGAAGTAGAAAGCGACCACCTGTGATTTAAAGCGGCTGCTGTGTTATTATGCGCCCCCCCCCACCCCACCCCACACACACACACACACACACACACACACACACACACACACACACACACACACACACACACACACACACACCAATCACACAAACTAAATGTCACTCTCAGCACCGACACGCTGTTCTCGCTTTGTTCCCGTCCCCGGGTCTCAGCAATTAGCGTTTCTCAAGAAGGAACCGCATTAACGAAACGCCATTTGGGGCAGCGCCGGTGACCCCCCCCCCCCCCCACCTCCACCCCCACCCCCACCTGAGACGTACCTGCAGTAAGAGCCCCGACTCCACGTCCTCCCTCCACCCTTCAATCACCGAGGCCGCCGCACGCCGACAGACACGAGGCCATTAGCTGCGGGACGGGGGCCGAAATTCATCATGCGCAGAGTTATTAATTCAATTTTGCGAATTGCCAGTCGATGCCCCCCCTCCCCTCCCCCGCACACACACACACACACACACACACACACGCCGGGAACAATAGCTGATATACAGCCCACTTGGCTCAATCCAATAAGTCGGGGCGACGGGGCGATCCCGGGCCCACCTGCCCCGTAATCACATTACCGGATGTTTGCGCTGCTCGCCAACACGGCCGCGGGGGGGGGGGGGGGGGGGGGGGGGCGAGCCCGGGGGAGGCCCGGTTCTGGAGCTGGTGTCCGTCACCGCGGCGACGAGCCCGAGGGGACCACGAGCGCCGCGCTCGCTGATCTACTTTCCAGGAAGTGAAAATCGATGACGAGTTCCCGATCGTCGCCGCTCGATCGCGCCAAAAAGACGTGAGCTCACCTGAGGAGCGCTGCATCGTGGGTAATGTAGGCGTTACCCACGCCATTTTAAAAAAAATTTATTAGATTAATTTACTTCCGGGTCCGGCGCCGGAAATAAATTAATCTAATAAATTTTTAAGAAGATGCTTTAAAACTTCTCAAAACAAACCACATCTTGTTTTTTGTTTACTTGTTTATTTCCGACATTCACCGCCACGCACTCGCCGCCCTCTTCCCGCTCACCTTCGCGGTGGCGTTCCCGTCCTTCCCCCCCCCGCAGCCTCGCTCTCCTCGCCTCACATTATTTTTCTTTCTCTCATCTCGCCCCCGCGTCCTTAAGGATGCGTTACGTGACGGAGCGGGGCGAGTCTTTTCACGACGTGTCCTCCTGAGCCGCGTGGGCCGCACTCGGGGTCGGGCGGACCGCCGGGTCCGACGCACGTCTTTTCAGACGTGCCGTGAAAAAGGTCCGTCCTTGTGCCGAATCGATCCGCGGCTCACGGGTTGGAGGTCGGAGGAGTGGAAAATGCCTCACTGAGGAGAATTTCCCATCAGCCCCGTCGGCACGGCGTCGCCTCGGGCATCAGTGTTTCCGCCGGACGTTCGGGCCGGTTCCGTCCGGGTCGTCCGGTGCCGCTCGAAACCATCAGCTGTTCATGGGCTCAGGTGCTGTGAGCTAATTTACCCCCACGCTGCCCTTTTTAAAAATTAAATCATCATTTATTTTTATTTTTATTTTATTTTAATCTATTTTTATTTTATTTTTTTATTATATTTTTTATTTTTTATTTATCTTGTTTTATTTATTTATATTTTATTTTTTATTGGCCCGGAGTTGAAACTAAACGATGAACACAGAGCGTCCCTGGAGAACAAATGGTTTTCACTTGTTTTTGTGATTTTCGAGTGCGTCGCGTCCTTTCTCGTCCGCTCTCCGTCGTCCTCGTTCCGCACGGCGAACGGCTGAAGGTCACGACAAATTGTTGGGTATTCACCGGGTCTCTGCTCCTCTTCCTCCTCCTCCTCCTCCTCCTCCTCCTCCTCCTTTCACCAGCTACATAGAGAACCAGGGAGGCCTGGAGAACATCACCGAGTTGGATCTGATGAACTACAGAGAGCTGAAGAACCTGTGAGTACTCACTCACGTTCCACCGCCGCACGGGTTCTCAGTGCGTTTCCCAGAATAAAATGTGCCCCCCCCCACCTGACCACCTGACCCGCCTCACCCCCCCCACCTGACCCCCCCCACAGCACCATCACATCCTGCAAGCTGAGGCTCATCGCTGCCAACGCCTTCCAGTACAACCTGAAGCTGCAGTACCTGTAAGTTGATTGTTGTCTTGTTTTGTGTGTGTGTGTGTCTGTGTGTGTGTGTGTGTATGAGTGTGTGTCTGTGTGTGTGTGTGTGGGGGGGGCAGTCTCCATGTTCAGCTATCACATGAAGCAGCTGAGTCTTATCGCCTCCATCGCCTCCTGGTTTCTCTTCATGTCCCACGTTGTTTATCTGAAAGACGGGCGGAGATTAGGGTGGGGGGGCAGTGGGGGGGGGTGAGGAAGGCTGGCGGGGGGGTGGGGGGAGGGGGTGGAGAAATTGGAGAAGACGTCCACCAGTCACCTTTTACTCGCTCACTTTGGCGGATTATCGACAACTGATGCATAATAAATACACTCCACTAAGGGTCCATTATCACTTAATCAATACTTCTCTGTGGAGGGAGGGGGTGGGGGGGGTGTGTGTGTGTGTGTGTGTGTGTGTGTGTGTGTGTGTGCGTGCGTGTGTGTGACAGATGTATCTGTGAAATTCAGAGGGACGTGGAGGCGGCGCTCCTCTCCCTCGCTCTCGTCCACAAACCTCCACCCTCTTTCAGAACCACATGTTCGGGTCAGAACCGGGCTGCGGGGGCGAGCCGCTCCTCCCGGCTCCGCCCCCCCCCCACCTCCCCACGGTGCCGGGGAGGAATCGAGCCCGTAATGGAGAAGCCCCCGACGGCCGACCCATCTGACATGAACTTTTGAGAGCAAGGAAAACAAATAATTGAACCCTTGGCCCTGCCACAGTGAATATGTATTGGTTCATGTTCGTGGTCCCCAGTGCGGCTTCCTGTCATCTTCGGGGGGGGGGGGTTATTTACAGCCAGTGGGAGGATCATCCTGAGGGGAACACGATCGGCGTGGGCTTCGCTCATCCGTATTTAAATTCTTCTTCTTCTGCAAATATTCAGTTAAACGTCATCAGAACAAATCATCAGCGGTTCATCCTCAGGAGAGCAGGACATGTGTGGCACCAACCGCGGTGGTGCTGCAGATGCATCCTCTGGTGAGCGTGAACGTCCGAGACGTTTCACCGGACGTTTCGCTAAAATCTGCAGGCGAGAGGAAAAATCAGCGAACACGGTGGGATTCAGCTTCTGAGGACCACGAATGTCTGACGGGATCTGGTTGTTTTGCGACTCAGGACCGGTCACGTGATGCGCCGCAGGCCGCGGGCTGTGCGGAGGCATCGGGCCCATCAAATCACAGCGTGACCAGAACCGGGCCGCCGCGCTCCGTCACTTCGTGGAGCGATTAGCGCCGGCGTTGCTAACCTCTCCGTGTGTCCCGCAGGAACCTGGCGTCCAACGCCCTGGAGCACGTCTCCTGGAGGACGTTTCATTTCCTGCCTCTGCTCAACCTGTGAGTTCTGGTGCGGTTCTCCTTCCTTCGGGCCCGGAGGCTTTGAGAACCCGGGTCCGACGTGTGTGTGTGTGGTTCTCCTCAGGGTTCTGCGGGACAACGCTCTGCTCTGCTCCTGCGACCTGTACTGGCTGCAGGAGTGGCAGCGCGGCGGCCGGGCCGACCTGGACCAGCAGGCGCTGACGTGTTTCTCCGACGACCAGGAAGTGCTGCTCAGCTCGCTGGTCATCGATAACTGCAGTGAGTGCGCCGCCGCGGTTCTTCTCAGCGGCGCCGCCGGGCGTCGGTCCCGTCCCGGTCTCACGTTGCCGTCCACCGCCCCCCCCCTCAGGTCTGCCCGTGGTGACCGTCTTCTCCTCCAGAGACAAGATCCAAGAGGGGGGCAACCTGACGTTCGAGTGTCACGTGACAGGAAGCCCCACCCCCAGCGTGAGGTGGCGGACCGAGGAGCTCAGCTCTCACGCCGTCACCCAGGTAACGTTTCCCGCTCCAGCTTCAAACGGCGACGCGGGTTTTTTGAGGAGATGATCTGCGGCCGCGGCGTTCTTCCCCCTGTCTCGCCCGCTGACCTCTGACCTCTGGCCCCTCTCAGGAGAGGATCTGGGGCTCCACGCTGGAGCTGGTCCTGCACCTCACCAACGTCTCCTCCAAAGACAACCTGCGCAACCTGAGCTGCGAGGCGGAGAACCAGGCGGGGCCGCGGGAGGAGACGGTGCAGCTGGACATCGAGTGTAAGTGCGCTCAGGCTTAATGGAGGCGGCGGCGAGAGAGATGCCGGGGGGGGCGATTTTCTCGCGCAGGCGGGGCGGACAGCCGGAGAAAAGAAAATTGCGCTGCGCTGATTTTCTTCTAAATGTCCCTTCCACGAATAGCGAGCGCCCGCCACGCTCCTAATGGAGCTCCCTGTCATGTGCCACTCAGCCCCGGCGGCCACATAATGCCGGCGAAGTGCTGCAGGTACGGCTCGCCGCTCGCCGCGGGGGGCGCGGCCGCGGCACAAAAGGAAAGCGAACGCGCTCGCTCTCAAAGAACCGCTTCACCTGGCGCTCGCAGCTTGACCCGGGGGAGGGGTCACGTGTTGTTTTCACCCGCTCGGACTCGCATTAGTGCGTCTGGAAGTCGAGGAACCCCGAGGCGCGCAGTCTGATGCATTAGCGATACATTACCGACGAAAAACAAAAAACAAACGATATCGTGTCGGTGACACTCGTTAGAAAATAAAGGCCAAAAAGGAGCGAAGGCGCCGACCGTCCGAAGCGAAACGCACGAGCGCCGGGGGACAGATAATGAGCGTCAGGAAAATGGGCCCGATAACCCGCGCCAAGATCCGATTTGAGCCCGCGCTAATGGACTTTTCCCTCCTACTCCGGAAAACCGCTTCATCCGCAGTGATTGGCAGCCTGTAAGTGCGTTAGCGCGGCTAATCTATCAACATGGACGGACACTCGTTAACCGCCGGCCCTTTAATTACTCTTAATCACCTCCCACAACACAGGGTGTTTACCGCCGGGCGGCTCGCGGCTCGCCAGGCTTCCCCCGTCACGCCGAGCGCTTTTCTAAATCCTAAATCGCTTTTTTTTTAGATTTTTAAAGGTCGAGCTCAGAGAAAAGTTACGTCAGGAGCCTTTGTGTTTTCTTTTTGTTAAAGTTCGTTGTGTAATTGTGCGGCGAAGCCTCGTTAAGTGTAATTCCAGCCTTCCCTTTAACCCCCGCGGTGACAAAGCTCATGTGAGATTAGCCCGAGGTCGCTAATGGATGATTAGTTAAATGTGATAAATGGCGCCCGCTCGCGCTCGCCGTAACGGACTCAGCGCTTTGCGGGGTCGCGGGGTTAAGAGCGGCGGCGCGCGGTTCGATCCCGACGAGGCCGCTTCCTGTACGCCGGCGTCCGCTTCCAGGTAGCGCCTGTGGTCGGGGGTCGGGGGTCGGGGGGGTCGTCAGACGTACAGATGGAGATCATCGATTGGTGGAAACTCACGGGGAACCTCACCTCCACGTTTATGCATTCATTAAAGTACTTTAAAGTACTGCACTGCGGTATCTGACAGCTACAGTACGTCCCTGAAGTACCGGCCCTGCAGACTTTACCGCAGTGTCTCGTCTGTCCCGACAGTCCCGGTGAGGATCCTCTTCCTGCGGGACGCCGTGCAGCAGCACTTCTGGTGCTTCCCCTTCGCCGTGGACGGGAACCCGGAGCCCAACATCACGTGGCTGTACAACGGCGAGCTGCTGCGCGAGACCGCCTACGCGTACGCAGTTCATCACCGACTCGTCCGACGGCTCCGTGAAGCACGGCTGCCTCTTCCTCAACAAGCCCACGCACATCAACAACGGCTTCTACACCATGATCGTGCAGAACAAGCTGGGCTGCGACGAGGCCACCGCCGCCGGCATGTTCATGGACAACCCGTTCGACCCGCTGGACCCCGAGGGGATCATTCCCGGCAAGTCGCTCCAGTTGTTTTCTTGTTTTCCTCTTGTTTCTGTAACTCTAAAAACCAGATCCAGAACCAGGTTCTGAGTCCAGTGCAGTATGAGCGTGTACATGTACTCCCTGACGCCGCAGTAATAAATGAAGTGGTACTTTAGTATTTAACAAGGTTCTGCTAGAACCTTGAGTGAAGTGCGTGGTCGGTTCTGTTCACCGTGTTCATGAAAGCTCTCTCTCTTCCACATGCCAGTCCTCGTGGATCCAGGTAAGTCTTCGCAGAACCGGTTCTGATTCTCGGCGGATTTGTCATGAGGTTCTTTTTCTTAAACGGGTCTCGGTTCCGCCCCAACAGTTCCCACGAACAAGGCGGACATGGACGTCACGGAGAACTCGGAGAGCCGAGCGTTTGTGGTACGTGGTCACTGCAAACTTAGCGGCGGCGGCAGCGGCGGGTCTCGCTCCGGTTCTGACGGGTTTTGTTCCCGGGCAGGTGTCCGTGGCCGTGGGTCTGGCCGTGTTCGCCTGCACGTTCCTGCTCATCATGGTTCTGGTCATCAACAAGTGCGGCCAGCGCTCCAAGTTCGGCATTCACCGTAAGTTCGAAACTACGGCTCCGTTAGCTTAGCTTAGCTTATCTGAGCAGAACCCCAACATCGTTTTTGTGCGTCGCAGCCCAGAACCAGAACCCAGTTCGTACGGGGGCCGAGCAGGAACCACGCAGATGTTCTGTCGGGTTTTCTCGCAGGTTTCACACCGACTGTAACGCCGAGCTGGACCCGTGCGGCCGAGCTAAAGTGCCTTAATTACCGGAGAGCTGCGGCGGCCGCCACGTGGCGAGGCCATTAAAGAAGATGGATGGATGGAGGAACAGCGATGCAGCTCCACTCAGACCCCCCCGGCAAAGACACACATCTCCCCTTCTCACTTTAAAGTGCCTAAGTGGGCCTGATTGCCTAAGTGGAGCCCGCTCCCTGTTTCCTCCCTCCATCGCCTCCGCGCTCCCTCTTTGTTGTTCCATTTTCCTCCGTGTTGGACTCTGGGGGTTCTGTGGTCGGCCCGGCTGAGTGGGGGTTTGACAATTCGGGCCCCGCTCGTTTGGCTTTTAATACGCGCCGTAGTCAAGGGTCGCCGGCGTTTTTTTTTTTCGGCTCAATGCGGCCTGATTGCCGCGCGGCTGATGATGGTGATTATTAGCTCGTCGTCATCTGTCGCCATGGCACCGACGAACCGCGGCGACCAAGTCGGCGGCGCAGCGCGTCGATTCCTCGAAGGGGGGAAAAATGGGTTCTGAATTACTTCTTCTGATGGCCGCCGCAATCACAAGCGGCTGGAGACTGATTAGGTGTTAGGCGTCTCTGAGCGCTGCTTGTTTGCCCCCCCACCCCGGTTCATTAGGTTCGTCGGTCCTGGGCACGGAGGACGACCTGGCCGTGTCGCTGCGCTTCATGAACTTGAAGCCTCACGAACCCTCCTCGGACGAAGACTCGGGCTTGTCCAGCTTCGTGGAGAACCCGCAGTACTTCTGCGGCATCATCAAGGACAAAGACATGTGTGAGTCTCGGCGTCTGCGTTGTCGGGCGGCGGCGGCGGCGGCGGTTTCTAAAGCCTGTCCCGCGTTTGTCCCGCTCAGGTGTGCAGCACATCAAACGGCAGGACATCGTGCTGAAGTGGGAGCTGGGCGAGGGAGCGTTCGGCAAAGTCTACCTGGCGGAGTGCGCCAACCTGAGCCCCGACAGCGACAAGATGCTGGTCGCCATCAAGGTAACCTCAGTACTTTCAGTACCTCCCAGCTACTGCACATATAGCAGTAAAAGTACACGCCGTCACCGAGGAACGCATCAACTCACTCATTACCGCCTGCGTCGTGTTCTGCAACTCAACCGGTCTCATGTGGTCCCAGACGCTGAA
Organism: Psettodes erumei; assembly: GCA_016785225.1. Taxonomy (NCBI): domain Eukaryota; kingdom Metazoa; phylum Chordata; class Actinopteri; order Pleuronectiformes; family Psettodidae; genus Psettodes; species Psettodes erumei. The sequence continues at coordinate 110,081 of JAFBJZ010000594.1, forward strand.
GGACGCCAACGAGTCGACCCGGCAGGACTTCCAGAGGGAGGCGGAGCTTCTGACGGTGCTGCAGCACCAGCACATCGTGCGGTTCTACGGCGTCTGCACCGACGGCGAGCCGCTGGCCATGGTGTTCGAATACATGCGACACGGAGACCTCAACCGCTTCCTCCGGTACGTACCGGACCCCCGATGACTCCTGCTGGAGAGGATCTGCTGACGGTGCAAACGTCGACGTTTCACGTTAAATTAGAAAAGAGAGAAAAAAAACGCGGGTTTCTTTATATTTGGGTGCAGGTGCGATTGTCACGGGGCGAATCTGTAATTTAGAAGATGTAAAACGACTTCATGAGAGCGGCTGCTAGTTTTGGTCGGCAGTTTGGAAACCTCCGCGGAGGCCGAGGCGGCGCCGACCCATCGGAGCTCGCTCTGCACCTGGGAAACCATGTGACGCAGCAGACGCCGGACGTCTGCCAGGTGTCCCCCCGGCGGGGAGACAGATTGGGAATGAAAAGACACTTTGCCTGACGTATATGTTCAAGAAAATCGCATTTCCAGCAGACAGGACGGGTGAAACGTCCGCGGGCCCCCACGACGCAGCTGCTTTCCCGCCCCGCCACCTGCCCCTTAAACTAATAGTGATTGTATAGACAACTTCCTTTGTGAGGAGGGGACGAAGTGCAGAGGAGAGATATTAGGATGGATGGAGACACATCAGCTGTGATTTGCTCATTTGGGCCGCGGTCAGACGCGAGAGTGGGTGTTTACGATCCGCGAGAAAAAAAAAACGAGGGTCAATGAGCTCTGCGTCTCTGGATCGCATTATTGCAAATCAATTGTAGGCGTATTACGAGCCTCGTGTTTTCTATTAAGCAGCGCCGCTAAACGTCTGCAGCGCGTCGCAATCTGCAGATTGCACGCCGGGCTCATTGTCCCGCGGGTCACCGAGGTTGACGCCATAGTTACCGGGGCGCCGAGAAAACCGATCCCGGCGAGCGGCCGACAGAGGCGGAGGGAGAAAAGCCGGAGGTCGGCGCGCTTCGCTCTCTTTACATATGGAAATACGTAAAGCCCCCGAACGCATCACGAGGTCAGGACTTCAGGTCCCAGTGCGGCGAATAAAACCTTGAGCACTTGAAGTACTTTGTGTACTCGCGTGAACGCGCTCGCCCTCGTCCCCGCAGAGCCCACGGCCCCGACGCTCGCATCCTGGAGGAGTCGAAGGTGCCGCCGCTGGGTCAGCTGACCCTGCCGCAGATGCTGCACATCGCCGCCCAGATCGCCTCGGGCATGGTCTACCTGGCGTCGCTGCACTTCGTCCACCGCGACCTGGCGACCCGCAACTGCCTGGTGGGCGAGGGCCTGGTGGTGAAGATCGGAGACTTCGGAATGTCGCGGGACATCTACAGCACGGACTACTATCGGGTAGGTGTCCGGGTTGACTCTCGTCGCAGACCGACGACCGTCCTCCGCGATTCGCCGCTCGGTGACTCACGGTATGTCGCGTGACGGCGGCGTCGCCTCGTCCTCAGGTCGGGGGGCGCACCATGCTGCCGATCCGCTGGATGCCGCCGGAGAGCATCATGTACAGGAAGTTCACCACGGAGAGCGACATCTGGAGCTTCGGCGTCGTCCTATGGGAGATCTTCACCTACGGCAAGCAGCCCTGGTATCAGCTGTCCAACAGTGAGGTGAGACCGTGTCACGTTCCTGCACTTCTCAGCAGTACTGCAGTACTACGTGCATTTACTCAAATACTGTGCTGCAGTAAAACGCTGAATGTTATGTACGGATACTGTCATGCGCTGAATACTTTCTTCATTATGTCTCTGCTCGACCGTCTGCGATTTAGTTGGACGACTGTCGCTGCTACGCTCTTGCGTTAGCTAGCAGCAAAGTGTTAGCATGTCGATTCATGAAAAACATGGCCGACTTTACAGCGCCGTACGTTTCCCATGCTGCGCTTTGTGTTCACATGACATTCATGTTGTCCGTCGTACTTACGGTACAACACTGCCACTGGCGCTTTTGTTAGCCCGTTATTAGCCTGTTGTTAACCTTGCTGTTAGCCCATTATTAGCCTCTTGTTAGCCTTGTTGTTAGCCCCTTTATCAGCCTGTTATTAGCCTGTTGTTAGCCTTGTTGTTAGCCCCTTTATCAGCCTGTTATTAGCCTGTTGTTAGCCTTCTTGTTAGCCTCTCAGTAGCCTGTCGTTAGCTTGTTGTCACCGGCTTCCTCTCCGTCAGCTCCACCATGAGAAGTTTGATTTCATACATTTTAACGTGCGGTTTCAGTCGCGCCAAACGCTAAGTGGCGTCGCGTAAAGTACTGGCCGTGTACTCTTGCTTAGGGACCCGAGTACATTACATGCAGATTCATTGCAGTAGTAGTAGACGCCTCGCGTGGCTCTGCCTCTTTCGCTAATCAATAAGTTCGTAGTAATTAAGGGCCGAGCAGTCTGGACCTTTCAGCTCGAGCACCAAGACGTGGGACTCCAGTGGAACCGCAGCGGTGCCATTACAGCACCAGAGCCTCTCCGCTTTCAACTGCCGGGTGGATCGCTTTCCCTCCGACTCAATCCTAATCTCATTGGTTCGCATTTTTGCCCCCGGGCCAATGAGCCGTAACCTCGTTAGCCTAATCTGTCTCGGCCAATGAGGGACAGGTGAAATTATCGTGTTGCCTAATCGCGCGGGGGCAGACATAAATCACGCCCGAAATACCGACCTGACGGCTCCACAGGCCTCCTCTGTTCGCTGCGTCGGGGCGGGGGCGGGGGGGCGAGGGGTCAGAGGTCACCAGGGGAGGGGGGGGGGGGGATCCTCTCATCCTTGACACTGATTTATTCGGAGGAGCGGCGGCGGCGTGTGAACTCATCAGTCACTGCGGCCATTACTGTCAGCGCTGCATTCACGCGCTGACGGACACGTGGATCTCGTTGTAAGAGCTCGCCGTGTGACTGACGGGACGTCCTGCCTCCACAGGCCATCGAATGCATCACGCAGGGGCGGGAGCTGGAGCGGCCTCGCACCTGTCCCAAGGAGGTGTACCTGCTGATGCAGGGCTGCTGGCAGCGCGAGCCGCAGCAGAGGACGGTCATCAAGGACATCCACAGCCGCCTGCTGGCGCTGGTCAAGAACCCGCCCGTGTACCTGGACATCCTGGGGTAGGGAGGGGGGACGGGGGGGGGGGGGGCGTCCACTTCCTGTAGCTGGTTCTGTTTTGTCTTTGACCCGTTAGACGACCCGTAGGACTCCACGGTTCCTCTCGTGCTCGTGGGGCGGGTTTCTGTTTTGTGCTCTTCCCGGCTCGACCCCGGTCAAATGTTTACCAAAGTGCTTGATGTTAATGTGTGTGTGTGTGTGTGTGTGTGTGTGTGTGGCGGGGGGGGGGGTTGCTGGCGGAGGGACACGCATGGGGGAGTTCAGCCGCCGGCTCGGGTCAGGACTCTGAGGACGGTTAGAGGAGGGGGCGCCCGACAGAACCGGAGTCCAGAGCGAAGCCACCGACTGTGGATCAGTTTTGATATGGGTGGGGGCGGGTGGTGCGGATGGTGTGTGTGTGTGTGTGTGTGTGTGTGGGTGGGGTGGGGTGGGGGGTTGTTGTGTATATAAGCTGCAGCTTGTTTGTGTCATATGAGTATTTTTCACGGCGTGGTCGATGAACGTGTGACATTAACGCCTGTGTTTACATTAAAATAATACGACCGTGTAACACGCTTCATGTGGGGGGGGGGGGCAGATGGATTGAAGTAGGTGAAACTCCAGCAGGGGTGGGGGTGGGGGGGCAGATGGCGCTGAAACAGAGACGGGGGGTGAGGCCACAAACGGGGGCGACTACAAACCACATGTGATGCCTTTACGTGTAAATACTGCCTGTACATACTCTGTAGTACTGTGGGAACGTATATAAGTATCTTCATGTATTGTTACTCCAGCACTTTGTATATTCTTCCCCTAAAACAAATAAACTTGATTTAAAAAAACAGCCTCATCATCATCATCATCATCATCATCATCATCAGGCTGGCGGCGGGATGCTCAGCAGACAGTTATTGAAAAGGAATAATCAAGTTTCATATTGCCTTACCCCCCCAGCAAACAAACACCCTCCAAAACCAAAGCATGTGTGTGTGTGTGTGTGTGTGTGTGTGTGTCACACCCCCACCCGCAGCACCACCCTCCCTCCATCACTCTGCATGCAGGGCGTCTCGGGGGGGTGGAGGTAATGGGTTGTGAGTAATGCTATCATCCGTCTCTTTCTCCCCTGGTCTTGGGGGGGGGGGGGTTGCAGTATAACGATGATAGAGCTGGAAATGAGGTTGTGTTCGAAATGGGACGCGGCCGGGAACCGAGATTTTTAATCCTCCGGCCGACGGTGCGACGGGCAGCGAATCGATTTCTGTTTGTTTGTTCAAAACGACCGAGATTCTGCCTCCTGAGGTCTGGAAGAGCAGGATGAGAACCTGCACCTGGAGAGCCTGACGGAGAACCTGACGGAGAACCTGACGGAGAACCCACGAGCAGATTCACGACCGACGCTGATCTCAGGTCTGATCTCAGGTCTGATCTCAGTGTGTGAGTCTGAGAAATCTAAATCACAACACTGAACTTCATGTTTCTCCTGCAGATGATCCTTCACACTGTCGTTAACAAAAACGTGCAGCGGGAAGCGTTGGTTGTGTTACTCTGCCCTCTGCTGGTCACACACACACACACACACACACACACACACACACACACACACACACACACACACACACACACACACGGAGCAAAAACACTGAACGTCAATGCTTTTCGACAATAAACTGAATATTTTGGGTGAGGAAATAATAAATGTATATATAATCAATATATAACGCTAACTCGATCATGTGATCCGACTGCGTCCAATCAGATTTAAGACACTTGTTACATTTATAAAAGGCTTAATTTATTACACAGGTCTATTAGAACAAAGTAGCAAATTACAAAGGATCCGCAGCAAAGAACAAAGTATTTACACGTTAAGTTTGTCATTTCACTTTCACATCAAAAGATTCATAAAAGGTTTTAAAGGCACCAGTGACTCTTCAAACCGTTTGTTCTTTTTTCACACACATTCGTTTCTGTATCACGTCCCGTCTCTTCTCTCCGCTCCATCAAACCTGCTCCAACAAGGTTCTGCAGAACTTCTGGGGTTTTACCATTTGGTCGGTTCAGAGAAACAGAATCAGCGCCGAGCAGGAGAAACAAGGAACCGGGTCGGGCCGAGGAGAACCGTGAGATGCCGACGCTGCTCTGCTCCGTCTGCAACCTAACAATGCCCTGACTACACAAGCTGTGTGTGTGTGTGTGTGTGTGTGTGTGTGTGTGTGTGTGTGTGTGTGTGTGTGTGTGTGAGATCCGACTCCAGCTTCCACCTGTGACACTTCACTCCCACATCATCACGTACACTTCCCCTCTTACTAACACGTTAAACTGGTGTGTGTGTGTGTGTGTGTGTGTGAGTGTGTTACTGCTGAACTCAGTGCATGTGTGTGTGTGTGTGTGTGTGTGTGTGCACTGTACTACTACAGCTGCTGTAACATTAGTGATCAATTATTTCATTAATTCATCTTATTGAGACACTTTTGTTCCTTAAAGTTAAATTTTTTTATTTACTGATTCATATTTATTTCTACTTTAATCATGTATTTTTTAATATTTTTTTAATAACGGGCCGAAATCCAAAAATCAATAAAAATATTTCCAATCAACTAAATAACTTATTTTTTAAAAATGTGGAAAAAAATGTTTCACTTTTTTTTAAACAATATAATTTGATAAGATTAATTTAATCTCAGTGTAAATCATCAGTTTTTTTTAGAATTATACCGAGATTATTTTTATAGTTACGTCACCTGTAGTAGTCCAGGTGTCCCCCCCCCATAAGAAAAAAAAACACGTCTTCATTCCCAGTTCTGCTCCTAAAACAAACAATAAATACAAACGTGTACAAATACAGTTATTACCTCAGTAAACAGACTCTGGTTAGAATCAATAACGTTTATCCTACGTGACGGAGCGAACGGATCAGAACATCAGAACCGCTGCAGACCCCGCGGGGTCGCCATGGAAACGCAGGGTTATAAAAAACCCCACAAAAACAGTACCTGTCACTTAATCAGCGCCATCGTTTGACCCCGCCCCCCCTCGCCGTCGAGGGCCCGCGGATCAGTTCCAGTCAGAGTCGATATGTGGAGACACACACACACACACACACACGCACACACTCACACACACACACACGCACTGGTAACAGTCAGAGCGTCCTGTAAACACGAGGTGTCTGCAGGACGACACGCGTGTCACAGCGACGTGACGCACAAACACACACACACACAGACACACACTCGCTCACACACACTGCCCATACCCGTCCCGTGGAAAGGGTGGCGACACCCCCTCACTGCTCCCTGCGCTCGCACCCGAGGCCGCGGCGCGGTTTCCATAGCAACGGGGCGCTGAAGACGCAGATGATGCCCAGGGTGAGGGCGAGGCCGACCACCAGCGCCCCCACCGTCCCGGGGAAGGAGGGCGCCGCCCCGTGCGCCACCAGCCACGCCCTCCGCGACGTCATGTCGGCGATCACGCCCTCCATCTGGAAGTGGGTCCCCACCACGGCGCTGACGTGGAACAGCTGGTGGCTGTGGCCTGCGGAGGAACGGGACGGGGTCAGTCCGACAGAACCGCCGACCCGCTCGGGTTTCGTCCCCCCGCCCGACGTACCGATGTAATCGAAGCGCCCGGGGGCCCAGCGCTCCGGCAGGTGGGCGGTGAACAGGAAGCAGGTGAGGAAGGCGAAGAGGAGGTGGTAACAGTGACTGGACAGGGCGTCGCTGGGGGCGCAGCCCCCCCCGCAGCACAGCAGCACCTGCACAGGTGGAGACAGGTGGAGTTGTGCGTGTGCGTGTGTGTGTGTGTGTGTGTGTGTGTGTGTGTGTGTGTGTGTGTGTGTGTGTGTGTGTGTGTGTGTGTGTGTGTGTGTGTGTGTGTGTGTGTGTGTGTGTGTGTGTGTGTGTGTGTGTGTGCTCATTAACACCCACCCTGTAGAACAGAGGCACGGTGTCGAAGATGAACGGGACCACGAACGCTCCGGTCCGCAGCGCTTTGCTCCTGTGCGGGAACTGGACCTCCAGGAACCTGCGGACCCGAACAGAACCAGAATCAGCTGCTCGGTGCTAACTGTGGCTAACGTTAGCTTATCGCAGTCATATGGGTCAGAACTCCCAGTCGGGTTCTGCTTTCTGTTATTACATAATCACTGTTGTGCAACCTCAAGGCCCGGTGACCTTTGACCTTTGACCCTGTGACCTTTGACCTTGGGCACGTCTTACTTTAAGGACAGAACTCTTTTGTTTCCTGCACAAATCTTCCATCCGGTTTCGTAACGGCGCCGAGCGACGTCGGGCTGATTAACGCTGACAAATCCTAAAGGTAAATACTGTGTGAGCCTCGGGGTGGGGGGGTCGGGGTCGGGGGGGTCAGGGTGGGGGGGTCGGGGTCGGGGGGTCGGTTCTGACCTGGAGTAGCAGGACAGGCTGGTACAGAACGCAGAGTTTCCGATGGCGATGAGGACGAAGTGCTGGTGGAGGAAACTGTTGACCCAACAGTCGGGCATCACGTAGTGACCGTAGCTTATGGCGCAACCTGAGCACAGACAGGGAGGACATGTGACCCGAAGGGGGCGGGGCACCAACAGGAAGTCCGTTTAAGGAACGTGCGCAGGTGGAAAACCCGATGCGGTCTTTTTCCTCATGTGACCACCAGGAGGCGCCAAAGACGGAAAAACTTTAACTTCAGGTGGAAATAAATCGAGACCCGGCGCCTCGTCCGGGGGGCCGCCGGTCCCCGCGGGACCCGGGTCCGAGTCCGGGTCCGGGTCCGGGTCTTACCCAGGCTGTAGAGGCTGAGCGCGCCGTAGTCGAAGAAGTAGCAGATGTGGCGTGACTCCGGGGACATGGTGCTGAAGGTGTGGGCGCAGCTGGAGGTGAAGGGGTACACGCAGATCAGCAGCATGTAGACCAGCAGCGGCCAGGTGTAGCTGTCCGTCACGAAGTTCAGGGCGGAGCCCAGGACGCACAGACGCCACAGGAAGTACCTGACACACGACAACCGACCGGGTCAGCTGGGAGCGGCGCCGTGGGGGGGGGCAGGGGGCGGTTCTGTCCTCACCAGGTGGGCAGGAAGTGGGTCCAGATGTTGACGGTCTCGTTGTTCATCTGGAAGCTGCTGAGGACGCAGTCCAGCGCCGAGCTGCGGGGGTGACGGTACCCGCCGATGATGCCGTCCTCCCGGAACACCTGGGGGGGGGTGGGACACAGGTGAGCCGAGGAGGGGGGGGGCGAACCCCTGAGGGGTGAGGGGCGGTGCAGCTTTACCTTGGGGACCTGGTGGGTATCGAAGAGCTGGGGCAGCTTGATGCTGAGCATGTGCGTGGGGAGTCTGATGGCGCCCCTCCCTCGCTGACACACCTCCCTGAGGCGGGCGCGCCCCCCCCGGCACAGGACCAGCCACACGGGGCAGTCAAACGCCGGGAGCCGGGCCGGGCCCCGTCCCGGGCCGCCGGGCTCCCATCGCAGGCAGCGCCCCCAGCTCTGGCCCCACCCGCCGCTGCCGGCCCCGAGCCCCCGCCACACGGGAAACACTGCGTGGACACACACGCACACACACACACACACACACACACACACACACACACACACACACACAGATGAATGTCTCCGTCATGGCGTCTGTCCTCGTCACATCACGTTGGACGACGTGTCCTAGACTCTCATCTTTGGGACAAACGAGCGTTAAAACCGCCGATGTGAAACGCCCCCGTCCTCTGGAGGACGAGCTGCTGTCCCGTCCCGTCTCGCCCCGTCCCGTCCTGCCCCCCCCCCCCCATGTGACGAGGACGACAGGAACATGGCTGATTTGTTTCAGTTCTGTTCGCAGCAGAAACTGGGCCGAGGACACAAGGACACACAATCTCTGCCTGCTCTGTGGGACGGGACGTCTCCTGGTGTCTCCACACACACACACACACACACACACACACACACACACACAACATGCATGCACAATGGGACAAGTCCTGCTTTCAGCTCACAGGACGGCGACATGACGACAGCTCCTGACCTGGGGTCAGTGTGTGTCCTTCAGTGAGGACAGTCACACACACACACACACACACACACGTCCTCCTCACGTCCAATCAGGTGAAGCCGCCACAGAAACCGTTCCTGATGTTCTGGTTTCACTCCGGGCCCGTCCTGCTGTCCAACACTGCAGGTTCTATCCCGGTTCCCCCGAACAGAACCGCTCAGAGCAGAGGACGAGATGGAAACTGTTCTTCAAACAACAAACATCAGCAGAACACGAGGAAACTGAACCAGAACCAGAACCAGAACCACAGAACACGAGGAAACTGAACCAGAACCAGAACCAGAACCACAGAACACGAGTCCAGCAAATTTAACTTGCGTTAAGACTCGACTGCTCAAGACACACTGATGTCATGATGATGTCATGTGTCGACGTGTAGCATCAGCTAACCGGGCCAGAGACAACGCCCCCCTCACACACACACACACACTCTCTCACACACACACACACACACCCTCCACCCGCTCTGCTCACATGATGGAATAAATGAGACTAAGAGGAAGAATTCTGCTGAGTTTGACCTGACTCACACACACACACACACACACACAGATGAAAAAGTAACATGTTTCATCATCTTGCACAATAACTGAGTGAAAGTTGGACGCAGACGGACGAGGTCACATGACGAGGTCACATGACGTTTGCTTCACAGGAAACAACAAATAACAACAAACGTAAAATGTGAGCGGGTCGGGTTCTGCTTCCTGCGACCCGCCCGTCACTTCCTGTCCCGCCCCCTCACGTCCGACA
>JAFBJZ010000594.1:122500-130000 GCA_016785225.1 Psettodes erumei
ACCCTGACCCGGGTCATGGAGGAGGAGAACAGAGCTTCTTCATTCATACACACACACACACACACACACACACACACACACACACTCTTAACCCTGTTTGTCAAACACAGACTGGGGGGGCGGGGCATAAATCCAAACCACGGCTGAACATGTAAATGAGCGTGTTCTCTCTCCACACGTATGCTAACATGTACAGGGGCACCTCAAAGTTGTGTAGCTCCCCCCCAACACTCACACACTCACACACACACACACACACACACACACACACACACACACACACACACCGTTCCCTCACCCGACCCCGGGGGGTGGGGGAGACCCGCCGTGTTCGCTCGCGTTTCTCTTTTTTGTTTTTTTGTTTTTTTTTTCCTCCGCTGCCCTCCGAGCGTTTCCTCGTTTCCTGCTTCCTTCCTTCCTTCCTTCCTTCCTTTTTTACACGCAGAGCCAAAGAGTGGGAGAGAGAGAGAGAGGGAGCGAGTGTTGTGATCGATCAGCTGTTCGCAGCGCCGACAGCTGCCCCCCCCCTCGCCCCTCAGCCCATCTCCTTCCACTGCCGGTAAAACTCCACGATGTTCTTCAGCTCCATGCCCGCCGCGCTCGCCGCCTGCATCGCCGCCTGGTGGTGGGGGGAGAACACATGCGAGATGAGATACAGAACCCGCGGCGGGGTTGCGGCGGCGTTGCCGTGGCGACCGACCGACCTTCATGGCCGCCGAGCGAGCGCACAGCTCGTCCACCTGGTGCCCGGTGAGGAGCGTCACCATGCCGGCGGTGTCCTCGTCCCCGCCGCTCTGCGACGACACGGTCAGCTGACGGCAGCTGTCCACCATCTTGTAGAGATGCCTGCGAACGCGGGGAGAGAGGACGGGTCAGGGTCCGGGTCGGAACCGCACGGAACCGGGCGGGAGGGCGGCGGCGGCGAGGTCCTACCAGGCTTCCACGTCCTGACGCTTCACTTTGTCTCTGTCGAATGTGCGACCCGACTCCTTCTGGCAGCGGATGTACCTGCAGCGGGGGGCGTCAGGAACGGGTCGGACGGAACCGGAACACGGGCTCACGGTGAGGAGCCGACACGCACCTGTTGCCCTTCCGAAACTCGGACTCCAGGAAGCGGATCCCGTCCCTCGCTCCGGCGTTTTCCTTCTTCAGCCGGTCCAGCCCGTCGATCACTGCGACAGAGGGAAGCGGGCCGAGGTCAGAACCTTCGACTGGACCCGGCGGAACCTCGATCGCTCCACCGGCGGCGCACCCACCTGTCCGCGGGATGATGACGATGAAGCAGCCGCTGGCGGCCAGCTGCCGGATCAGGCCCAGGTTCTGGCAGAGAGCGGCGGCGTCCGGGACCAGGTAGGGGGACATAGAGGACTGGGCCTTGGGCTGCTGCAGGCTGCCCTCTAGCTGCGACACCTCCAACTGCACGCGGCACAAACACACACAGCTGACGGCCGCGCTAACGGAACCGGCGGTTCTGATCCGCGTTTGACGGAGCCTTAGAACGATGTAACGACCTGCAGGCGGAGCTGGGCCATGTCCCTCATCAGGCGGTTCCGACGGGCCTCCTCCTCAGCCTGGACACACACACACACAAACCGGGTCACGGACCGGGTCTCGCGGTCATTTGGGTCAGGCTGGACGGTTCTGTTCGCTCACCAATCGGAACTGGGCCTTGGCCTGCTGCAGCAGATTGTCCTGCTCCGATTGGCCGATGCTGGTGAAGATCCCCGCCTCCGGGTTGAAGTGCAGCACGTTGCCCTGGAGACTCGTCAGGAAGTGGCCGAAGCTGCGAATGCAACACACTCGCACCGCGCACTGCGGGAGGGAGAGAACGGGTTCTGAACGGGTTCCGGACGGGTTCCGGCGACAAACCTGCGCGCGGCGAGTCGCCGGGTTACCTCCTGCAGGGGGGTGAGGGGGGGGCCGCGGCGGCCGAAGTCCAGGCGGCGGTGGGCGGCGCTCAGGGCCGGCAGGTGCCGCAGAGCCAGGTCCTCCGGCAGCAGCAGACTCTGGACCGGGCCGGGCCGCTCGCACTCGTTCAGCAGCTCCGTCACCTCGGCGCTCAGGCCGAGCTCTGAAACGCACCGAACACGTGAGCGGTTCTGAGGGTCCGCCGAGCCCGGAGCGGACCGGTTCCGCGGCGCGGAGGCGAAACTCACCGGCCTGCAGCATCTTGGCGCCGTCGGGCAGCAGGTTGAGCAGAACCGACAGCCGGTTCCACAGGCTCTGGGAGCTCTGCGCAGAGAACGGCGGGTTAGAGCAGAACCGGCGGAACCGAGCGGGTTCCGGTCGCGGCGGGTTCCGCGGCCTCACCTGGGCGCACATGAGGATGATGTCGGTGTTGGTCCTCAGCCAGTCCACGAAGACCTTCACCACCTGGATCAGGCCCTGATTGGTCAGGATCTCCAGCTTCTCCACCAGGGTCTTCTCGCTGTGGACCGACCCGGTGCTGTGCTGGCTCCCCTCGGAGTCCGAGTCCAGGTCTGCGGAACCGGGAGGAACCGACACTGAGCGAAAAAAAAAAAAAAAGAAGAAGAACGCAGCCGAAGAACCACATTACCGTGTTCGCCGGTTCCGTTGGCGGTGCCGGGGTTCAGGTCGCGGGGCGAGTCCCCCGGAGGAGGGGGGGTCTCCCGGGAGGGGGGGGCGGGGGCGGGGGCGCCGGAGGAGGGCGGGGCCCGCAGCAGCATGTTGCTGAAGGTGGGGGCGAGGCGGAAGCAGCGCTTGGCCTGGAAACAGCTGCGAGGACATGGCCTGCAGGTTGCTGCTGATGCTGGAGTCGCCCGGCGCCACGGGCCCGTTGCAGGCGGGGGGGGCGTCGCCCTCGCCCGCCTCCTCCCTGGCTGCTGCTCCTCCTCCTCCTCCTCTTCGTCCTGGTGCTCCCGCGGCTGACCCTCCAAGTTCTCCGCGTCCTCCATGTCCTCCAGGTCCGAGCGCGACTCCTGGCTGTTCATGTCCGAGTCCGTCTCCACGTCGAACGCCGTGCCTCCTTCCTCCTCCTCCTCCTCCTCCTCTTCCTCCGAGCCGCTCCCCCAGCTGCCCTCCTCCGCCAGGGGGTCTCTCTTTCTCTCCTTCCTGATGGAGGGAGGATGGAGGGGGGCTCCCGTCGCCACCACCGCCGCCGCCTCGGCCCCTGCCGAGTCGGCGCGGCCCCTCTTCTCTTCGTCGTCGTCGTCTTCGTCTTCGCTCTCGAACCCTTCGCTCAGGTCGCTCTCGTCCTGACCGCGCCCGTCCTTGCGTGCGCAGCGGCGGCGGCGGAGTCGCGAGAGCCGGACGTACTTCTTCTTCTGCCTCTGCTTCTCCTCCTCCGTGCCGCCGCGTTTCGCGGCACAGCCGTCGTCCTCCTCCTCCTCCTCCTTCGTCGTCGCCTCCTCCTCCTCCTCCTCCTCCCGCTCCAGGGAGCCGTTCTGCAGAGGCCGCTCCTCCGAGGCCGGAGCCGACGGATCCTTCGTCTCCAGCTCATCTGGAGGGGAAGAAAAACTCAGCTGGGCCGTTCAGCTGACAGACGTGTGTGCGTGTGTGTGTGTGTGTGTGTGTGTGTGTGTGTGTGTGTGTGTGTGTGTGTGTGTGTGTGTGTGTGTGTGTGTGTGTGTGTGTGTGTGTGTGTGTGTGTGTGTGTGTGTGTGTGTGTGTGTGTGTGTGTGTGTGTGTGTGTGTGTGTGTGTGTGTGTGCGTGCGTGCGTGCGTGCGTGCGTGTGTGTGTGTGTGTGTGTGTGTGTGTGTGTGTGTGTGTGTGTGTGTGTGTGTGTGTGTGCGTGTGTCACGCTGAGACTCCTCCCTCACCTGCGGCGTCGCTGTGGAGCGGGGGCACCTGGCTCTCCGCCTCCTCCAGCTCAGCCTGCAGCCGGATGTTGACGTGGTTCACCAGGTGGGAGAACAGGGCCAGGGTGAAGGCGATGGACGCGCTGTACTGCTTGGACCCTGCGGACCCGAGACAAGCGTCAGAACCGGAACCCGAACGGGGCGCGGCGCCCTCGGGCGTCGGTCGCACCCACCTCCCCTCTTCAGGCTGTGCACCACCATCAGGCAGGTGACCACCATCTTGAAGACCAGGGTGTCGGGCAGCACGGGGCAGGAGGAGTCGGCGTGCGGCTGCTCCTCCTCTTCCTCGCTGGGGGAGTGGTGAGCGGCGGCGGGCGGCGGCGGCGGCAGGTAGAACAGCACCAGGTTGAAGTCCTCCAGCACCGACTGGCAGAGCGAGGTCAGCTCCGTCTCCATCAGACTGCGGAGAGACGGGGGGGCATTAAAGCACGGCGCGGCGCCGAGGAGGCGACGGACGGCGGCCGACACTCACCTGTTCTTGGGCTGCAGCAAACTCTGCAGGTACATGAAGCTCACCAGCAGGCGCTTGATGTCTCTGGATCTGCAGGAGGAGAGTCACCGCATCATGACGTCACTACAGAATCACACACACACACACACACACACACACACACACACACACACACACACACACACACACACACCTCTGCCGAGACGGAGACAGCTTCTTCATCTCCTGCTTCTTCACCTGGTGGTACATCTTGGCAGCTTTGTCGAACAGGCGCTTCAGGTTGCCGTAGGCGCCCTCGAAGGGGGCGTCTGATTGGATGCTGAGCACAGATTAAAAAAAAACACACCTGGTGAGTCCGGAGGCTTCGGCCTCCGACGGGATTAAAGCGGCGAGTGTCGCTCACCAGCGCAGGTAGTAGTAGGTCGCCTCCACGTTGTAGAACTTGCTTCCTGCCAGCGTGCCCAGCTGGTTGAAAGGCATTCCTGTGGATTGAGGGGGGCGGGGTTAATCTGATTGATAATCTGTAAAGAGAATCTTCTCTTCTGAGCCCAGACACGACCGACTCGGCCCGGTTCTCCCGGACGAGGGGAACCGCGGCGAGCTGCGACTCACCCACGTGCGGCATGACGGACAGCGCCTGGTGGTAGAACCTCTCCGCCAGCTGCTCCGCCTCCACCCCGGCCAGCTCGTTCTGGTACCGGGCTGCACAGAACCGAACCGAACCGTGAACCCCACAGAGATGCACGAGCGAGAACCGAAACGATGATGCAAATACCAGATCATTTACATCTGCGTGTTCATGTAAATAACGTTTCACAGGAATACCCGTTTCTCTGGTTCCGTCAAAACCAAACAACGGGCCTCGCGACAGAACCGGTCCTGGCGCTCTTACCCAGATCCCCGAGGTAAACCAGGCAGCGGTGACAGGCCATCTGGGCCCACTCCATCTCCTTGGGGGAGGCCGACACCGGTTTCTTTCGGCCTGCGGGTAGAAACGTCAGGTAGAAACGCAGCTTCTGTTTTCTGAGGCTCCGAACAAACTGCGTGTTTGTGATAAAATCAGACGACACGAGCGACAGCGACGCACAAACGCTTTGTGTAAATGCAAAGCTGCGGTAACGAGCACGAACACGGCACGTGAGCCGGGTCGAACCCGGCGGAACCGGCGAGCTCTGGGCGGTTCTGCGGACGTGACGTCAGTGAAGCGACACAAAAAGGGGTCGAGCGTTTACACCCCAACTTTTCAAACCCGTGAGCTCGTTTCACGTGTGCGAACGCGCCGCGCTGCTGACCGATGAGCGGGTCGGTGACGTGTGTCCAGTCGATGCAGTCCTGCAGCTCCAGCTGGTAGTGCGACTGGATGTAGAGCAGCAGGTGCTGGTAGAACCCGACGCCGGCGATCAGGTGCGTGCGGTACGCACACTCCAGGGCGCTGCGGCTGTGGATGTGCTGCAGAGGAGGACGAGGTAAACGTCAGCTACGGGAAGCCGTCGTGCTAATGAGCGACGGGCTAACGAGCCGGCGGGCTAACGCGGGGCGGCTGACCTTCTTGTTGGTCTTGATGACCTGGATGACCTCATAGTACACCTTCCTCCAGAGCAGCTCCTCGGCCTTACGGCCGTAGTCCACAGGGTGCAGGAACATCAGCTTCACGCAGAGCTCCCTCAGCCTGAGGACACACACACACACACGTTACAGTGTGTAACTTCACTTCCTCTTTCTCCTGTTTGTCGCATCAAGTATGCAAATGAGCACAACAATCCAGGCTTGTACTTCTTTGACTACAGGCAAATCATTATTTTGTTTTAGCCACAGGTTTAAGGTGAGTTTAAACTGATGCAGACGACACCTTGACACACTGACACACACACGCACACGCACACACACACACACACACACACACACACACACACACACACACACACACACACACACACACACACACACACACACACACACACACACACACACACACACACACACACACACACACACACACACTGTGCTTACTTGTTGCGCAGGCTGATGTTCTCCGGCTTGAAGACCTCCCTGTAAGACGCTTTACTGCCGATGATGACGTCCAGCTTGTGCACAGACTCCACCACAGCCCTGCGTGACGGCATTAGCATCAAAAACGGGGCTAGCAAACAAAATCCTATCACTGCCCTGTAACACACACACAGCGCTAACCGCAGCTAACGGAGACGCTGACACGTTAGCAGGGGTGTTAGCCTCCTCTCCACCGCCCTGTCTGGACACGGAACAGAGGAGATAACAGACTAATTCTTGTAATAGCGGTGCGCTAAGTTAGCTAGCACAACAACGCTCAGTTAGCGCCTTGGCTAGCTCGGCACAACGGCCCAACTCACCTGTAAAGCCGCTTGATGTGGAGGACTTTGGCCTCCGGCTCGCTGTCCTGTCCCGGTCCGCTCATGTTAGCGACGGCCCGGTCGTTTGATCACTACGCTCCAGCGTCCGGTCGCGGTTCCCTCCAACCCGCCCGACGCGCAGTTGTCACGGCTCCTCGGGTTCGCTTCCCGGCAGTGACAACCGTGTTGGTAGCCAGCTAGCGCTAGCTATCGAGGTGGCGAGAGCTTTCCTCCTCTTCCCTCAAGAGTTTCCTTTAGTTTCTTCTGTCGTTTGGCAAGACCCCCCTCCACCCATCCGCTCTGAAACCCGGGTAGGTGGGGGCGCCCGGTGGTTTTCGTTCTTCCCGGTCAGCTGAAACGCTCCGATATGCTTCTTGTGTTGTTCCCCGTTCCAGCCATAGCTACGAAGGCGGCCATTACTCCGACCAGGCAGCGACCGCCTGAATATCGCGAGACTACAGGACGAATTCACGAGATTAGTCAGGGTTGCCAGGTCGTCCTCAAAAATCCCCCCCATTTCCGAAAACATTTGTGAAACACCTCTTAATATTATTAGCAAATAATACAATCGGCTATGTATGATTACATAACGACATTTTTTAAAGCCGTTGGTACTTTAAGTTTATTTTGATGCTAATACTTGTGTTCTTTTACATTTTGTGGTATCGTTACTTTTATTCACGCAAAACGCAAACGCCGCCTGTACGGAACGAGCAGCTTCCACCTCCAGCAATCGATTTTAGTACGTTCCAGTGACGTCATATATCCTTACATAGCTCCACTCATCATCACCCGATCAGGGGATCGAATCAGCCAAAGTAAATGAACGGACACCTGTTTATTCAGTTGGTGTGTCACAAA
>JAFBJZ010000594.1:135000-155000 GCA_016785225.1 Psettodes erumei
GGCGGTCGTGCGCGCGCTGCGACCCGTCTCCCGCGCTCCGTTTCTCCTCCCTCTAGCCCCCGGGACCAGGAGCGTTCCCGGCTCCTCCTCTCTCTCTGATTGGGCTCAGCGTTGTGTTTGACCTACTCCCCCTTCCTCCGCTATGCCTGTCGTTGCCGTGGTTCCCGTTGTCACGGGCGGGGGGGGGGGCGTTCGGTCGCCACGGAGCTCTCCATTCTGACTAGGACGCCGACGGGGGGGCGGGCAGAGAGGGGGGGTCTACGGTTTGAGGGGGGGGCCTGTCGCGGGGCGAGCCGTCGGAGGAGACTCTGAGGACTTGATGGTCGGCTCCTCCTCCTCCTCCTCCTCCTCCTCCTCCCCCTCCACCTTCAGTTCTCACACCGGGGTCTGCAGAACCCAGGGAGGAAAGCTGGTCCTCCTGGCGAGATAGAGAGAGAGGGGAGGGGGAGGAGGAGCGGGGAGAGATGGTCGTAGAGGAGAGGCCGTTGAATGAGCGACGGGGGGGGGGGGGGGTTTTAAAGGGGTGGGGGGTGGGGGGTGAGGTGAAGATGAGGAGGAGAAGTCGGGGGGGGGGAGGAGAATTACCAAAACAGGATGTGATTGAAGTGGAAAGCATCAACATCGAGGAAGAACCGGTTGGAATGGGAAAATGGCGGATGGAGGAGGAGGAATCGGAAAAACGAGGGATGA
Source organism: Psettodes erumei (assembly GCA_016785225.1). Taxonomy (NCBI): domain Eukaryota; kingdom Metazoa; phylum Chordata; class Actinopteri; order Pleuronectiformes; family Psettodidae; genus Psettodes; species Psettodes erumei. The sequence continues at coordinate 135,691 of JAFBJZ010000594.1, forward strand.
GGGGACGGAAGAACGACACGGAGAGAGAGAGAGAGAGAGAGAGAGAGAGAGAGAGAGAGAGAGAGAGAGAGAGAGAGAGAGAGAGAGAGAGAGAGAGGGAGAGATGAGTTACGATGCGTGACGTACACCCAGCACGGGACAGAGGACACACGGGGAAAGAAGGGATGAAGGAGGAATTAAAAACTCTTCAGGTCACAGAGTCCGGATCCGCTCGGGATGAGCCGCTCGCACGTGTTCGTCGTCTGACGGGAAAAGGTCGGGAGGTCGAGCGGAGACGAAGCCCGAGCGCGACGTTTTACAAAGCGAGACAAAACCGACGACGGGGTCCGACCCGGGCCGGGCCGGGCCGGGCCGGGCCCAGAGTTTGGCTCTTACCAGCAGAACAACTGTGAAAACAACTACGTGGACTCACCGCAGGTTCGACTCAAAGCAGCTTACACAGGTATGAGGTGTGAGATCAGGTGAGTGGGATGGGGGGGGTCCGCTCTGCCTGGGGGGGGGCGGGCCTTTTCTCTTCTCACTCAGAACCAGAGGGACTGGACCGGTAACACAACTCCTCGACACGCGTTGTGTTGCGTTTAATACCCATGTGTCGAGCTGCGCACATGCCTATTAAACTGACTTACCGCTGCGCACGCGATGCGTTCGAGTGCGGCTCGGTGCGGCCGAGCGCGGGAGGACGGAAAAAAACCAAACGAGCAGGAAGTGATGCGGGCGCCGCGCGCAGGTTCTTACCCCGGCGCCTCCAATCACTCAGAATCTCTCTTAGTCAGGGTTTGTTTTCAGAAATGAGCTCCCGACGCAAACAAACAAACAAACAAACAAACAAAAACAAGTACACACGTCGCACAACATTCAACCACACAATGTGCCACACACACACACACAGGTAAATACACACACATGTGCACATTAATCAGTGTTGCTCGGGGTCAGATACGGAGATTTCCCAGAATTCCTGTGGTTTATCTGAGGGTGTGTGTGTGGGGGGGGGGGGTACAGGAAGTTACATCATTGTTATAATATGTGTGTCTGTGTGTGTGTGTGTGTGTGTGAGTGTGTTGCTGCCTGATCAAAGGAATTGATGTCATCAGTTGGAGGTGCGACGCCTCCTCCTCCTCCTCCTCCTCGTATAGTGGGTCTGTTGCTGTGTTGTCGTGTTGCTTATGGACGGGGACGCACACACACACACACACACACACACACACACACACACACACACACAGACGGGAGGAGGTGGGACAGCAGGTGTGGATGGAGAGCGAGAGGCTGATTATTACCTGGACACTCGGGGTGGGACGGGTGCGAGACGGGGCTGCACTAGGATGGACTGACGCCTCCCCTACGAGAAATCACCGTATCTCATCAACACAGGAGGAGAGAGGAGGAGAGGAGGGGAGGAGGGGAGAGGAGGGGAGAGGAGGGAGAGGAGAGGAGAGGAGGGGAAGAGGGGGAGAGGAGGAGAGGAGGGGAGGGGAGAGGAGGGAGAGGAGGAGAGGAGAGGGGAGGGAGAGAAGGGGAGGAGGGGAGAGGGGAGGGGGAGGAGAGAGAGAGAGAGGAGGAGAGGAGGGAGAGGAGGAGAGAGAGAGGGGAGGGGAGAGAAGGGGAGGAGGGAAAAGGAGAGGAGAGGAGGGGAGAAGAGGGGAGGGGAGGAGAGGAGAGGAGGGGAAGAGGGGAGAGGAGGAGAGGAGGGGAGGGGAGGGGAGGAGGAGAGGGGAGGAGGGAGGGGGGAGAGGAGGGGAGGGGAGGGGACGGGGGGGACGGGAAAGGAGAGGGAGAGGAGGAGAGAGGGAGGGGAGGGGAGGGGGGAGAGAGAGGAGGAGGAGAGGGAGAGGAGAGAGGGAGGGAGGAGGAGGGAGAGAGGAGGGAGGAGGAGGGAGGAGGAGGAGGAGGGGAGGAGAGGAGGGGGGAGGAGGAGGAGGGAGGAGAGAGAGAGGAGGAGGGAGGGAGGGGAGGAGGGAGGAGAGGAGAGAGGAGAGGAGGGGAGGAGGAGAGAGAGAGGAGAGAGAGAGGAGGAGGGAGAGGAGGGAGGGGAGGGAGGAGGGGGAGGGGGAGGAGGGGAGGAGGAGGAGAGGAGGAGAGGGAGGAGGGAGAGGAGGAGGGGAGAGGAGGGGAGGAGGGGAGGAGGGAGGAGAGGAGGAGAGGAGGGGAGGAGGAGGGGGGGAGAGGGGGAGGAGAGGAGAGAGAGGAGGGGGAGGGAGGAGGAGAGAGGAGAGAGGAGGGGAGGGGAGGAGAGGGAGGAGGGAGGAGGAGGAGAGAGAGAGGGAGGAGGAGAGGGGGGGGAGAGAGAGAGGGAGGAGAGAGAGGAGGGAGGGGAGGGGAGGGAGGGAGGAGGAGAGAGAGGAGGGGAAGAGGGGAGAGGAGAGGAGGAGGGGAGAGGGAGAGGAGGAGGAGGAGAGAGGAGGAGAGGGGACGGGAGGAGGGGAAAGGAGAGGAGAGGAGAGGAGGGGGGACGGGAAAGGAGAGGAGAGGAGGAGAGGAGGGGAGGGGAGGAGAGGGGAAGAGAGAGAGGAGGAGGAGGAGGGAGGGAGAGGAGAGGAGAGAGAGGAGAGAGAGAGAGGAGAGGAGAGGAGGAGGAGGAGAGGAGAGAGAGGAGGAGAGGAGGGAGGAGAGGAGAGAGGAGGGGAGGGAGGAGGGAGAGGAGAGGAGAGGAGAGAGGGGAGGGGAGAGGAGAGGAGGGGAGAGGGGAGGGGAGAAAAGGGGAAAGGAGGGAAGAGGAGAAGAGAAGAGGAGAGGAAAGTACACAAGGGTGGGGAGGGAAGGAGGCGAGGAGAGAGGAGGAGAGGAAAGTACAGGAGGGAGGGAGGGAAGGAGGCGAGGAGAGAGGAAACAAGGAGAGAAGAGGAGAGGTAAAAGCAGGAGGCAGGAGGAGGAAGGCGGCAGCAAAAGGTCTTTGTGCGGGGGGGGGTTCAGACGGGCGGGTGGGGGCGGAGCAACAGCCACACAACAACAACACAACAACAACACAACAACAACACAATGTGAAGTCAAAAACAAGGACACACAAATACACAAAAAAGAGAAGTAACACATCCACATACATGTTCATCACAACACGCAGCGAAGCAGCCGTGTTGTTGCTCATGCTCACAGGAAACATGCTCTGAACATGCAACACACACACACAGCCCACCATCACGTCAACACACACACACACACACACACACACTCACACACACCGCAGGTTCAACCTGCGACCAGGATAACAGCTCTGTGAAAAAATCACTCGTACATTATCAATTCAATCAATTAAATTAAATTAAATTAAATTAAAAATAAAAATACATTTAAAATAAAGTAAAAATAAAATAAGATCAAATAAAAAATAAAATAAAATGTAATATTCATTTATACTGTTTTGATCAGCCGTGATTTTTCACACCCAAAAAATAATTCCAAATAAAACTAAAATATACTGAGAGAACAGGACAGATAATTAAAGCAGATGAAAATAATTAATCATTTGTTGGCGGAGCTGAGATTAATGAACCTGTTTCACCTCCTATTGATTCTTTTAGCTGCTTGTTAATGGAAGAAGTTCAGAGTTAATTTAATGTCGTAATTCACTTTAATTCAATCCAGTGTAAAATGTGGCGCTCGCCTCGGCCTAATCCATCAAATTAATCCAGGAGACCAACACTGATTTCACAGAGTAGAGATTAAACGTGGGGGGGGGGGGGGTAATGGAAAACAAATACTGAAAGATGATGTAACTAAAAGCAGGAGACTCATAATAAATCCATATTTCTTATTGTTTTGATCCTCACAAGGCTAGCGTTAGCATTAGCATGAAAGGGGTCAACGTGAAGGGGAGTTAGCGTTAGCGGCAGCTAGCACATCGCTTGGGTGGAAGGAAATGAAGGGGAGAGGACACAGCAGCACCGCACGCCATCCAGCTGGTTCTGGTTCTACGCCGCGTACGGAACGGGTTTCAGGTTCTGACCCCCCGACATGCTCGGCAGAGAGAGACCCCCCCCGAACCCAACCCCCCCCCACCCCCAACCCAGAACTGGCAACATCATCACAAATCCACATCTCGGTCGGTCGAGCTCAGGAATGCAAACACTCCGATCTCCGACGCTCCAAACACGGGGACGGGACGGGACGGGTCGGGACGGGTCGGGACGGGGCCAGACAGTTAGGGGGACCGCATACACACAGCAGACCAAATCACCACAGTAGCAGGGGGTGGGGGGGTGGGGGGGTGGCACGGGCCACTGTTCAGACTCGACGAGAGAAGAAACGGAGTCACAGACCTGATCGGCGAAAATCCGGGTTTTTGGCTCAATCATGGCTCCGCCCCTCAACTCATCCTCCACCGCCATGAGTCTTAGAAGCAGAAAGGGGGGGGGGGCAGAAAGAGAGGGAGTGTTATGAATTCAAGCCGATACTTAAGAAGAAGTTGAGCCAGATGTTTCTCTAACATCTGGCTCAACGATGAGCTGCAGGTGACCAGAACCTGGACTAGAACCTCAGATCTGGTCACCTGATCCTTCTGTGGAGCCTTCTTCTCGCCCCAGTTGGAACCCGTCAAAGCATTTTTCCCAGTTTAAGGTGTTTCCAAAGTGCAATTGCCGCCAAGCGCGGACACAATTACCGCCCGGTTCTTTGAAGCGAACGGCGCCGGATCCCGATCATCCCCTGGGAATTACCCCGTCTTACGTAACGCGGCCCGACCAAGGCGCCGATGGAAAATCCTTTGACGAACAATTTCAAAGAATTCGCTCGGGGATACGAGCGAGCTACCGGCAGGATTCCCGGCTCCGGAGGTGATCCGCGTGCCAGGGATTCGCCTCGGATCGGGTCACGCGGAGCTGGTCCCGACCGGGGTTCTGGAGCAGTTACACTCGGGCTCAGCTGGGAGCATTGTCACGGTGGGGGATCGGTGCCAGATAGAAGTTCGTGGGAATTAAAAACAAAGGAGCTGGAAATCGCCGGAGTTTGTTGTCGTGAAATCAGCCACTCTAACTTTGTGCGTCGGCCGGTCTGGACGGGTCGTGTGTTCGTTACTCACGCGGCCGACGGGAACATTTTTAACCACCGGTCGACTGAGCTCATACTGCGTCGCTCGCTTTTATTCAGAGGCAGCGCGTTCGACAAGAAAGAAGGAAAATCCACAGGTGAGGTTTCAAACAGGAGCGTTTGGATCTTTTATTCCATAAATAAATAAGGTACAGCGTTATTCTTCAAAAGAAAAGAACTGATCATCAACACAGACAGAAATATCAGCACTGTCCCAAAAAACAGCGATCAGATTCTGACAGGACTTCAGAAGGCAGACGTGGGGTTGTACTTCAAGTAGTGTGCTTCTGAGGTCAAGTCGTACACGAACCATGTGTGTAACCGCGTGTAACTGTGTGTGACTGTGTGTAATTGCATGTAACTGTGTAACAGTGTGTAACTGCGTGTAACAGTGTGTGACTATGTGTAACTGTGTGTAACCGCATGTAACTGTGTGTAACTCTGTGTAACAGTGTGTAACCGTGTGTAACCGTGTGTAACTGTATGTAACTGTATGTAATTGTGTCACCGCGTGTAACTGTATGTACCTGTGTGTAACTGTGTGTAACTGTGTAACTGTGTGTAACTGTGTAAAACAGCGTGTAACTGTGTAACCGCGTGTAACTGTGTAACAGTGTGTAACTGTGTGTAACCATGTGTTACTGTGTGTAACAGTGTAACAGTGTGTAACTGTATGTAACCGCCGACACCAGGTCACAGCGTCTCAATTTTCTGCTACAGAGACAAAAAGAAAACAGGATGTCAAGTTAAAGTTAGCAGACCTGCGTCAAACGCTTCCTGTTCAGTTTGATTGACGACTCAACTCCCAGCATCTGATTGGTGCTGAGGCAGGCCACGCCCCCCTTAATCTGCTTTAAACACACTGAGAATAATTTGCAAGTGTTTGACACAGGTGAAGTGAATATGAACCCTTGGCTGTTGCTACGAGCCGCGTCACACACACGCACGCGCACGCACACACACACACACACACACACGCACACACACGCGCACACACACGCACACACGCACACTTCAAGCCACAACTCATAACCACTATGAATTAATTTGCAAGATTTAAACCGTGGTACAATCTATACAGCCAATCAATATGTTCTCGCTACACCAGAATATGATCTATAACTCTGCAGAGGGAAAATTAAACCATAATATTAATAATAATGATAATAATAATAAAAAACATATGTTTGCCCTTTGAATATGTAAATCATACCGGAACTTTCTTCAACGACTACTGGGATCACTGGGTCACCATCATACCAAGCACATACAGCAGCATCACACAGATTAATCAATAAATAAGAACCTTTCATTTAAGATGCAGATCAATTCACAAACACCACACACGAAAAAAAAGAAGAAGAAGAAGAAGAAGAAGGAGGAGGAGGAGGAGGGACGTGAGGAAACACGTCTCGCGGTGGCGTTTACAGTTTTCCAGGTCTTTGATTTATTTTCTCGGCACCTGGTAAAAGATTTTGGCAGGAAGTTTGTTCACGTACACAAAATGCACACGACACATGTTGTGGCTCTTATTGCGCTTCTCCTGCTATTGCAAGGTAAAATAATTCATATATCTATATTATATATTATTAGAGTTATGGCTCTTGCATCACAGACTGTAATATGCTATGGATTATAGTTAAAAATAGATTATTACTATGACAGGTACAATTAAAACCACTGACCCCCCCCAGATGAATCGTTTCATCCATATGAATAAAATGCATTAAAATCTATAGTGGCGTTAGCCTAGCGTGACCTAAACTCAACGTCTGGCTTTGGTTTGGATCGGGTTCTAAGGGCAGATCGGACTCGCAGGTGGGAACGTTAAGGCTTCGCTGAAGGAACGCGACGCGTTGCGGTTCTGCAGGTTCTGTCGGTTCTTTTTGCAGAACCCGCGCTTGCGTCCGAAATTGTGACGGACGTGAAGATTTGAAATAAAAGTCAACTTTAGGATGAGAAGAGGAACACGAGGCTAATGCTCACGCTCGTCGTGTCCAGGCGCGACGCGTGCGATCACGCGGTCCGGCTCGGCGAGTTAAAGCGACTCGGAAGCGTCCGGATCTGCTACTTGGTTCGTCCCGGCGTGGTCGGAGGGTAAGAGTCTCAGGAGTTCCACGTGAGCGAGCCTCGGAAAGACGAAGCAGATTTTGAGCCTTTGGGCGGGTCACGTGACTCCTCTGCGTCTTCGTCACCGACCGGAGCCTCGTCTTCGCGTCACGCCGCGGCATCGTCCCCGCGGTCGCTCAGTCCGTCGGGGCTCACGTCGGGTTTGTTCTGATTCGGAGTGGAAGAGCTAACGTGGAGCCGCGGTCTTCCTCGCCCTGAAGGTCCAACGCAACGCTGCTTCGCGTTGCTTCACAAAACGCACACAAACACGCGCGTGTTTCCCCGACGCCGTTAAAGTTTCAGTCCTCTTGTGCTTTTACAGCGAAATCTCGCGGGGATCGTGCGAAACGATCTGGAGATCCAGTTCGTGAAACTGACCGATGATGAGACACAGATATACACGAGGCTCGGCCGGTAAAGACGACGAGCAGGACGGTCTCTGTCTTCATTCCACGTCTTCTTTCCTGGAGTGGATCAGAATATTGTCGGTCACATCCCCTCAGCTGCAGACCACAGACTTTATTTAAGACGTGAACATGAAATCACCAAGTCTTTCCCGCAGTAAACATGAGTTAAAACTTCATTTTTAGGCGGCGACGCTAACGCGCAGTCAAACTTAAATTCCTCCCACCGCGCCGCGATCGATCGATCGATCAATACTCCACTCTTTTCCCATCAGCTACTTCATTGTGCGGTTGGTCGATGAAAACTAACGCGAGCAGAACTCGGCTGGAGTTCTCCACGCGGAGGGAACGCGACAGGAGCTCGGCGGACGGTCCGAGGCGGCGCAGGGGACGTGCGCTGCGGGACTGCAGAGCCAAACCGACACCAGCAACATCCAACCTCAGGGCGAAGACCTACGCTCGTACGCAGCGCGTGCGTTCGCACCGCCGACTGAGACGTCACACGTACAAAGCCCCGACACCGGCCTCCATTTACCTGCTGATTATCCCTTTAATCTGCGAGTCTTTCTCCACCTGCTGCTGCCGCAGCCGCCGCTCGCTGTCCTCCAGCCGGTTCTGGTACTGCAGCAGGATCTTGTTGGTCTGCTGCTCCTGCGTCAGGAGCCTCCGCTCGTACTCCTCCAGCTTCTTGTGGGACATCATCAGGCGCTCCTTCAGGGAGTTGATCTCCTCCTCGTACTCGCGGACCTGGAGCAGAGGCGGAGGAAACGTTTAGAGATCTCTAACCCGGGTCGGTTCTGGTTCTGATGAGGATCGGCAGTTCTCCACGCTTTCTCAGAGCTCCACCTGCCCAGCAACCGCCAAGTGTCGAACCACCGGACGTGACCATATTTGGACCACAGGGCGGGGCTGGAGTGGAGCGAGGGGCGGAGCTGACTGCTGAGAACAATACATGACACAAACGTGCTACCTGTCAATCACAGCCTGGTCACGCCCCCTGCTTCCTGGTGTTTCCTCCTCTAAATGGATCATAATGTCCATAAATCATCATAAATCCATTTTCTCACTGACTTCTATACAAACAGACAGGAGTCGCCCCCTGGTGGTCATTCAGGAGAAGACGGGTTTAACACAGCGCAAGATTCCACCATGTTTTTTTTCAGTCTGTGTCCGCATGAATGAATGGTTCTGGTTCTGATACCCACCCGGTCCATGCGAGACTCGTCCATGCTCTTCGAGTACTCCTTCAGTTTGAATTCTTCGCGCTCGATCCGCGAGCTTTCGATGTCGGCCGACAGGTGAGGCATGTTGGAGACCCAGGCCACGGTTCGCTCGTTGGCCGGGGTGGGGGCGTTGAGGGTGGAGGGAGACTGGGAGCCCTGGGAACAAAAGTCCATCACATGAGTTCTTCATAACAAGACCCCCCCACCCCCCCCACCCCCCACCCCCACACACACACTCACCTGTTTGCTCATGGTGGGTTTAAGCAGGTGCTGCTGCTGAGGCTGCTGCTGTGGAGACTGCTGAGCGCTCTGACTGGCGGTTCCCTGCGGACTCTGGCTCTCCCGGACAGAACTCTGCTGGTGGGGGAGGCCCGGGGGGGTGCTGTCTTTGACGGACAGCTGCCGGGGCCCGTGCTGCCGGCCGCCGTAGCCGGACTCCGGCGACTGGAGGAGGTTCCCGCTTTGCGGTCGCGTTTTAGCCGGAGCGGTGGGGGCGGCGGCCGCGCTGACGGACAGCTGATGGGAGGTCTGGGATTTGACGCGCTGGGTGGGAGGCGGGGCAACGGAGCTCTGGCGTGCCGGTTGGACGGTGGAGGGGGGCGTGGTGGCCAGGGAGGAGTGGGAGGTTCCTGTCTGCGAGGTCATACCCATCATTTGCTGCTGCTGTTGGAGGTTATCCTGAAAAACGGGTAAATCACAGGTTAGCGTTCCAGGGGTTCTGGTGGTCGGGCCTGTTGCTCCCGGTACCGGTGACACAGTGAAGAGTTGTCCAAGGAGTCCAGTCTGACTAACAGATCCACAGCTTACAGGACAACAGCACCAATCAATCAAGAGCTGAAATAATCAATCGATTAGTGGTTCCAGGTCATCAGACCCGAGGAGAATGCGTCACCTGACATTTACCTGGACGTGCATGGACATCTGCCTGCGTCCGTAGTCGGCCCGGCTGTAGTCGTCGCTGTAGCTGTGCGAGTGGATGATGCTGGGCTGGCCCAGGTGACTGTCCCGGGTCCTGAGGGTGGACAGGTCCTCGCTGCGGGAGAACCCCCCGTGGGCAAACTGCGGGATGTAGGTCTGGTGGGACGGCTCGGGCTCCGGGGCCAGGAGCAGGGGTGCCGGGGGCTGGGCCCGGCTGTGCTGGTGATGGAGCTGCTGCTGCTGCTGCTGGGGCCCGTCGGCGGTCGCCAGGTGAAAGAGGGGATTCTGGAAGGAAAGCGGGTAGCGCATGGCGGCGGCCTGCTGTTGCTGCTGCTGGGACAGCGAGTCGGTGGTGGCGCCCATCTGGCTCAGCTGGCTCAGCCGGAGGCCGCCGGACATGCTGGAGCCGCCGGAGCCGGCCGACAGCCTCCCGCCGGCCCGCAGCTGGCCGCTCAGGCCCGACCCCAGGCCGCCACCGCCCCCGCTGCTCAGCCCGCCGAAGCTGCCCATGCCGGCGATGGAGGCCTGGGAGGAGTTGAGCATGTCCACCGACTGCAGGTTAGACACGCTGTTCATTCGGGAATCCTGGAGGTCCATCATAGATACGCTTTTACTGACACTGAGCACCTAGTATCAGGGACATGAGGGGCTAGTGCGCCCCGTGGTTTTCTCTTATGTGAGGTGGCCACGCATGATATGGGTGAGGGTGGTGAGGGTGTTGTTACCGCGGGGCCTGGATATCGGAATGCCGATAAGTATTTCCCAGGAAATACCGCAAGGATGAGTTGCGAGGTGAATCAGTGGGAAAAAAAAGCAGATGTCATGATAAACTACAGGCTGGATCACCCACGGCAGGTTCCGCTCAGTATGACCCGCATGCACGCCATACCGACCTCGCCTTGAGAAACCTAGCAGATGGGATGATGGTTCCCCCGAGTCAGCGCGCTCACACTCACCTTAGGGTCCGGGTCGGTGATGTCCGAGCTGCTCGTGCAGTAGGCCGGGCTGGACCGGGCCAGGGGAGGGCGCGATACGTAGAACATTTCTTTGGAGGACGCTCGATGAGGGTGGTCGCGGTCCTGAAAACTCATCTGGGAGCGGGATGGCATGACCCCCCCGGTGGAGGTGGGGGAAGGCAAGCGAGTGATGTCTATGGAGCTGGAGAACCGCATTGAGGAGAACATGAGATCCCGTCAGGAACATCTGGTCCAAAACTACACGAGGCGGTCCGACCCCCAGTACTCGCTCAACAAAAGTAATCCATTACTGAAACAGTCTCGTACCTGTTCAGATCCCTCATCATCAGGTTCTGGAAGTCTGACGAGATGCCCCTGTTGAAGCTGGGCCGGGACAGCAGCCTGTCCATCTGTCTGTCCTGGACCCGGTCCGTCTGGTGGCTGGGCTGCCTCTGCAGGTGAGGGTTACGCAAGGCCATGCTGATGTCATTCAGGAGGCGGGGCAAAGGACCCAGTTTGATGGTGGCATCCTGCAGGTTCCAGGAGAGAGAAGATCAGATTTTAGTGTCCTAGTAACAGAGGAACAACTGATTCCGACTAAAACGAGGTTTAAACATCTAACAGGATGTGGTTGCAGGCCCGACCTTGCTGAGCTGACCCATGACCTCCCACAGGAGGCTGTGCAGGATGGACAGCTCCCTCCCCAGGTCGATGTAGCCCTCGAAGCCCCCGGCGTTGCTGACGCTGTCCAGGTTGGAGATCTCGTACAGGAACTGCTGCATGGAGCCCCACTCCATCTCCAAGAACTCGTTCATGAAACACATGTACTCCTCTTTATTGCCAAATCTGCAGGGTGGGGTTTGGGTGGGGGGTGGGGGGTGGGCAGAGGAAACACAACAGAGAAGCTAATTAAATGTCACCTGCTAAAAGAAAGTTCTGTTTCTTCCATTAAAGTGTCCTTCATTCATACAACCACGTTGTCAAGGCTAAAATACTGTAATAGTTTGTCTGTACGCAGACGATACTGTCATTTATTATCATGTCCATATCTGTCTGTAACTCATGTAAACATACTTTTAAATGTATATAAACTAAGTTAATGATGTTATGGTCTTTTAAAATGACTCCAGATAAGAGACAGAACGATGTTTTCCTGTAATCAAGGAAGAAATGTATATTTTTATGTTTGACTGTCAGTTGGACACCGTCTGGTAAACTCTGGTGTACCGCTGTGTATAAAACAAAATCAGACTGACTTGGAGAAGTTAGCCAGGTTTTGCACGACTTTAGCGATGAGGGTGAGCGTGCGGGACGTCTGCTCGTCGGGATACTCCTGGGTGAGGTTGAAGAGCGACGGGGACATGATGGCGGGACACAGGAAGCGCAGGAAGAGGGAACCGCTGATGAGGCGGTCGGCGATGTCTTCCCGGCCTCTCTCGGCGCAGCGCACTCTCCAGGAGGCGAAAACTTCCTTCAGCTCTCGAGGGAAAACGCTGCGAAGAGAAACGCGTTCAGACACAAACTGAGGAGCGTCGCGGTTCCTCCTCTTCCTCATGTATCTTTAATGCGGCAGCGAGGCAGAAACACGCTCAACTCACCAATGGGAGTTAACGATCTTGCAGAGCGCCAGCTCGCAGCACATTCGGAGATTGGCTTGGTGGTCCGGGAGTACAGAGGGGGTGTTCTCATGGGGTCCACCTCGCAATTTTCCTCTGACTCATACAAGGCCCTTATGAACTCCCCTGCAAATGACATTTCATTAGTGACTGCAAAACAACCGGAGCTGTCGCAAAGATCCGCTCGGCGTTGGAAACCCGGTGGATTATTCTGGAAAGAACGTGACTGGAAAGATTTTATATGTATTCATAAAAACATCAATCTATAAAACTGGGGTAAGAAATACGGAGATATTGACCCCCCCCCCTTCCCTCCACCTTTGAGAGCTGCTTCTTGTTTTCGTTGCCAAAATCAAAAACACTCTGGCCGACTCTGGGTAAGTTGGAAAGTGATAAAAAATTCAAACCAAACTATCTCTTCAAGCAAAAGCGACGATGCAGACCGAGAGAAGGAAACTTTTCCTTCATTCAGAAGTTGTCAGATGAACTCGAGCCGGAGCGACTCACCTATAGCGTCCTTGAGGTACTTATGTCCGATCAGTTTGAGGTACTCTTCTATGGCTTTGGTGGCCAGAGTGTTCTCTCTGAAGATAAGGTGTTCTCGGTCGATGAATCTGTCCACCTCGCACATCGCCATGTCCGACAGGAAGTCCTGAGGAGGAGAGAGAAGCGTGACTGCACGGGCGCGCGCGGCGGACGTTCGGACGGCGGAGCGGAGCGGCGCCGCGTACCTTCGCCTTCCCCGTGCTCTGCAGGATGTGCACCAGCGCGCAGGCCACTTCCTCTTTGCTCTTGACGCTCAGCACGGGCTCCAGCACGGCACACATGGTGCGGTAGTTGTTGGTGACGTACTCGGCGAACTCCTTGTACAGCTCCATGGGCAGGATGTTCATGGTCTGGAAGCGGGATTTGAGGCGTAGGGATGCGTTGATGATCTTCGCCCCTCCGACGCCGGCCCCCTTGGTGAGGACGCTGGGCTGGATGACCGGGTACCACTGCTCCACGAACTGACGCCCGGTGATGCTGGAGATGGGGATGCTCACGAGTCCCAGGTATGTGCTCTTTTCCTTCGAGTCAGAGGAAGACAAACGAGTCTCATTTAAAGTTCATTTAAAGCGGCGGCAGCTGCGAAAATGAAAATCGCCGTCACCTTGCGTCTCTTCTTGTCCGTCTCCTTGTACAGGTGCAGGCGAAGGTTGCGGACGGCCGGCAGGTTGTTGAACTCGAAGTGCTCGCCCCAGAACACGGTGTCGGTGCGGGGCTTGCTGGTGGTGCGGGCGTACAGCATGTCGTCCAGGCAGAGCTCGCAGTAGTAGCGCTTCTTGGCCGGGAGCTCGCGGGCCTCGATGATCCACAGCTTGAGCACGTTGTCCACCCGCCGGCTGTTGTCCTGCGGCGGAGACGGAGTCGGGTCAAACGGGTTCGAGAGCGAGCGACGACATCAATCGCACGGGAGAAAACGACACGATGCGCGGGGGGGGTGGGGGGTGGGGGGGGTATGACGTACAGCAAAAGGAAAGAGGAAGCAGAGAGGGGGCGGGTCGGTCGGCAGGACACACATGGTTCTGACATGGTTCTGCTGTGGACCTGAACACAGAGACGTCCGACGCCGGTCCAACTTGATGCAGACAAATGACACGATGCACAGAGACAAACAATGGCGGCAATGTTTCTGCGGACGTCACCGTCACGGAGCCCGAGCTAAATCTGACGGCCCCCCCCCGGGGAGGAGCGAGGCTCGTCATCAGAACCGAGTCCCGCTTCAGACAGCTCCGCGGTTCTGAAGCCGTCCGTTCGGACTCTTTAATGAGCGGCGCCACACGCCGGGATTCATTCCAGGCCGGTGGGTTCGAGCGGGGCATCTGGCGGCTCAGTGTGCCGACGCCAGCGTGAGCCCGAGTCCCCCGCCCCCCCCCCGGTTCTGCCTCGTGTCCGTCAGAACGCGATGAAACGGCTCGGCTCGATAGAACCCGACAGTCAGGAGGAGTCTCTGTCCACGCATCTGCTCTGAGATGGACTGCGGCGCGTTCTTCAGGGGTGGGGGGGTTTGGAGGAGCCCCCACGCCGAGTCCTTGGCGCTCCGTGGTTCAGCCCGGTTCCCCGCCGCCCGAGCATCTGGACCGGGCTCCGGTTCCCTTCGGAGCGCCGCGTCTTACACCTCCGGGATCCTGGTTCGACTCTGATGACGGTTAAACTTAAACATCTCTGCGTGACTTGTACGAACACGACCAGAACCGACCGAGACCCGGTGACGCGGCGGTTCTGGAGGCGGAGTGGGTCGTCCATTCGGTTCGATTTCCCCGGCTCCTCCTGCCTGCGCGTGGGCGTGTCTGAACCAAACGGACCCACGTGAATGGCGGCCGGGGCGGTCCGCGGTCCCGCGGCCGGGCCAGGCCGGGCCGGGACCCGGTCGCCTGCCATCAGAGTTAGTTTGGGTTCGAGAAGCGACGGCCGAGCACAGACACACACAGACACCAGGATGGAGCTCACACAGCGGGATGAGGCGGGCGCTCGACAACAGACAACAACGGGGGACGGGGGGGAGAGAGAGAGAGAGACGCCCCTGTCTCCCCCCTCACCTTGTTGGGCTTGACGGCTCTCTGCAGGTTCTCGATCCATTTGTCTCTCTCTGCGGCCGAGCGACACGCAAAGCACTTGGTTCCCGACGCCGTGGTCACCTGAGGTCACAGCCAATAGTTACCGTTAGTCACCGGCGTCCACGACGCGCTCGCGGACCTGATGGACACGTCCTCGTCTTCACAGTATTAAGACAATCACATTCTCAATTCACATCACGGAACCGCGGTTCTCCTGCGACGTTCCGCTCCCTGACCGCGTCGCCGTGCGTGACCTCTCACCTCGAAGCAGTACTCCTGTCCCAGGATGCTGGAGTGAACCGGTTTGATGATGGCGTCCTCGTCCAGGGTGAGGTCCAGCGCCTCGGCGGCGCTGCTGGGAGACAGCAGGGACTCATGGGAGTGGGACTCTTTGAAGCTCTGCATCAATCGGGTCCTGGGGGGGGGCAGGAAATGATTTCTTTAAAATATGGTCATTTCCTGCTCTTCTCTTCTTTGTTTGGCGGTTTGAAAAATTCAGCAAAACAACCTGTTCAATTGGACGCGCAATGACACACAACACAAAGGACTTGCAACGCCGTGTGCACACACACACGCACACACACACACACACACACACACACACACACACACACACACAGTGTACCCAGAGAAGAAAAAGGAAATAGTTTTCTCTCCTCCGTGCTATGTCCGACTCTTCTCTCCTGCGCTCTGCATATGTTCATCATAACATTCATCAACTGATCACATGTCCCGGGGGGGGGGCACAGAGCGAGAGACAAGAGAGAGAGAGAGAGAGAGAGAGAGAGAGGAGAGGGAGGGAGAGATAAAAATAGACCCAAAGGAATGAGTCAGTACAGAGCAGGGGGGGGCTCTATGAGGAAATCATGTTGATTATAGTGGAAGGGAGGAAGGAAAGAGGGAGGAAGGGAGGGAGGAAGGAAGGAAGGGAGGGAGAGAGGAAGGGAGAAAGGGAAGGAAAAGGAAGGGAGGGAGAGAGGAAGGAAGGGAGGAAGGTGGAAGGGAGGATGGAAGGAAGGAAGAGAGGGAGGAAGGAAGGAAGGAAGGGAGGGAGGGAGGAAGGAAGAAAGAAAGGAAGGAAGGGAGGACGGAAGGAAGGGAGGAAGGAAGGGAGGAAGTGAACAGGTCACCTGACGACAAAACTACAAACAAACATGGCACCACCGAGGACGCAACACAACTTCCCCCGACAGACCTCGTGTTATTTGCCGACATTCGATTGGCCGAGCAGCTGACGGAGGGCGTGGTCAAACGCGACACGTGCTCCTCCTCCTGCTGTGCTCCTGCCACGGAGGAGGCGTAATTAAGCACATCTCCCACCGACTCATTACAGGCTGCGCCGCCGCCATATGGCCGTCTGCTGGTCGCCATGGAGACAGGAGAGGCAGAGCAACAGCGGCGCCGCGACGACGACGCGCACACACGTCTCTGGACCCGATCGCATCGTCACACAGAGTTCTGGTTCTGATCACTCACTGCTATACATCCCCATCATCCTGCTCCAATCAGAGAGAAGCCACACACACACACACACAGTCACTCACACACACACACACACACACACACACACTCACACTCACCGGTCCTGGTCGGCGCTGCGGAAGCGGGGGAGGATCATGTGGCGGAAGCTGCTGGTTCGGTCCAGTTTGGGCTGACTCTTCGCCCTCTTGATGGAGCCCTTCAACCTCCTGCTGAGGAAACTCTGGGGAGTGTGTGTGTGTGTGTGGGGGGCACAGGGTAACAGTGTGTTATTAACACACACACACACACACACACACACACGTATGGACCCGGTCCAGGATCCGTCTGCTGGTTCTGACGGCTCCTCAGGGGCGTGGAGGGCGATGTTTCGTTCTACTTCCTGATTGGACTTCACAGTGAAGTGCATTATGGGTCGTCGTATTTAGCATTTTGCTAACAATGTGTAGCGACACTTTCACAGGACTAATTTTACTTTGAGTATTTTAAGGTGCAGTACCGCCGCGTTTAGTAATCTGAGTACTTCCTCCGCCCGGCGTTCGATAAAGCTCCTCCATGTTTACAGCTCTGCGTCAGGGCGGGTCACGTGACTCGCTGCGGGACAGGTAGCGTCACAGGTGTGCGTTTGCTTCACGTACCTCCACAGGCGGCAGCGGCGCGATAAACGTCCCTCCCGCCACGGGACTCGAACCGGCAGCCCTCCGGTCTCCGCCCCGGTACGACAAGGGGGGGGGAGGAGGAGGAGGAGGCTGCGGGGGGGCGGGGCAGGGTGAGGGACAGGGAGGGGGAGAGCGGCAGCGAGCGGAGCGGGGGGGGCGTGCCGGAGCCCCTTCGCCGCCACCGCTGCTCCCGCACGGAGGAGGGGGTGACGGACAGGGAGGGGGAGAGGGAGGGCGGGGTGCCGCTGGGGGGGAGGAGGGACAGCGAGAGGGAGGGGGGCAGCGAGCGAGGGCGGGAGCAGGGGGGGTTACTCACGGATTGTCGGAAGGGTTGAAGGGGGGCAGTGGGGGGGATCTCCATGCTGGGCTGCTTCCCCGTGGCGATGCTCTTCCTCCGGGCGCGGTGATCTGGGGGGGGGGGCAGGAAGTCAACAGGTTACACATGGGGGGGGGGGGGACAGTCTGCATGAAGGAACAAAGCATATGAGAGAGGTCAAAGGTCAAAGGTGAGCCGGGTCACCCCCACCCACACTGGGGGCGTGTTTGATTTCTGTCGGCGTGTCAGCACCTGGTGCTCTGAGCCAATCAGGGACCAACTCCTGATGATGATGATGATGATGATGAAGACGCCAGGAAGTCGCACGTTCTTCATCCTGAGCACAAGCTGCTCCTACGTTACCCACAATGCAACGCGGCAGCCAACAGGAAGCTGGTGAAACTCAGCGTTTTAAAACCCCGCACGTTACTCCGTTTGCGTCGCGGCGGTCCGGACCTCGGCCGTTCGGGTCGGCCCCGCCCACAGCGAACATGTGATGCGACATGTGACGCGACATGTGACGCGACATGTGAGAAGGACAGAACACACTGCACCATTTCCACCAGCTGAAGATAAACAAGCTCTGATAAAACCAGCAGACGACACGTGTCTCAGAACCACGGGGCAGCGCTTTACATTGACACACACACACACACACACACACACACACACACTCCTCTTGTCCGTCATGTCTGCTCTCAGCCTGTTCACACACACACACACACACACACACACACACCTCTCTCCCACGCAGCTGTTTTACATAATAACATTTATTTCTCTCTCTCTGCCCCAGAGATGAGTTTCATCTAGAACCTTCCATTTTCTCCATCTGTCCTCCTCCATTTCCCTCCACCCTCCTCCATCCTGACAGCTCCCCGGGCGTCTGACACCGGGCCGGCACCGGGCCGAGGCGGCGTCGCTCGGCCCAAACCCGCGGGTTCAGAACCGCCAGAAGAAGCCGGATGAGTGACGGATGGAGTGACGGGTTCACTGTGAGACGGCTGTGTAACAGAACTGAGCAGTTTGGTACCGGCCCGGTTCTGAAGAGCAGAAAGGTTCTGACCCCCCCCCCCCCAGGGGGCAGCACCTGCAGAACTGAACCTGCAGCGTCGTGTTTCAGTTTCATTGAGAAGTTGCTGAGTCGCCGGTGCCAGCGCCGTGTCAGCGTTTCCTCTGTTCATCTCCACACACACACACATTTAAATGCAGCTTGACCTCAAACACACAGACTGTCTCCTGTGTGTGTGTGTGTGTGTGTGTGTGTGTGTGTTGAATGGGGCATAATAATAATCCCTGTGTTGTAATTTGCAGCACCGGCCACCGGGGGCAGATTACTGTCCACTGAAACGACGATTGACCCGCATGTAATCACAGTTACTAATAAGTAACTTACTACAAAGTAATCTGTTACTTACGCATTATCACAGATTACTGCGAATTATCCAAAAGTATTTAACAACCCCCAAACTCAGGAAGTGAATCAGAACCAGGATCCAACAGAACCTCGGATCAGCGCCGCTCTCTGAGTTCAGAACAAACAGAGAGAGTCCAGTTCCTCCCGATGAGACGAGAACCCGGACCTGAGACCTGGTCCTGGACCTGAGACCTGGACCTGAGACCTGAGACCTGGTCCTGGACCTGAGACCTGGGCCCGGTCCTGGACCTGCTCCTGGAGCAAGCAGAACACACATGACCAGAAAGCATCGGTCCAGAACCAGGAAGTCCACACGGGTCCATTTAAATCTAAGACTCGCTCGCTCTGTTCTCCGTCCCGACCCGGGCGCTGTGTTCTGTTGCCATGGCAACTTTTTTTTTTGTGCAGACGCAGCTTCAAATGCTACACAACAGACACACAACAACTGACTCGTTATAGCTCCTGTTCGGAGACAAACGCAGAGACCCGGACACGGGTTCCGGTCCGGTCCGACTCGCACCAATCACAGCCGGTCAGTTGAGTTGTGCGTTTTGTGTCCCGCCATCGGCGCAAAACACACAATGTGAAGTTTAC
>JAFBJZ010000594.1:160000-170000 GCA_016785225.1 Psettodes erumei
CCGGCGTCTCCGTCAGGGTCGCCGCGTGTTCCCGCGGGCGGGGGTGGGGTGGGGGGGCAGGAAGCTAAAGGTTACCACGGCGACATGAAGCTGTGACACGAAGCGAAACTGAAGCTGAAGCTGAACGCGACAGCGAGCGGAGGCGACGCTCAGCGTTTCAGTCCCGGGGCGTCGAAGCGTTTTTTAAAAAGCTGCGCTCGCCGTTTATTTCCCACGAGGGGACGTGCACACACACACACACACACACACACACACGCACATGCACGCACACGCACACACACCACACGTGTTGTGATGTGACAGATGTGCGGCGGCGGCGTCCGTCTGTTCTGATCCACGTCAACAGGAAGAGTCCGCGACCGTCACCGCCACAACATGGGCCCCCGCTCACAGCTGGCTGGTTCCGACCCAGTGGTACCTGCCGGGTCGGAACCACCTGAGTAGACGATCAGTAAAGTCATTGATCGGCGAAGATCAATGAGCCTGGGGATGGAAGTGACAGGTTCCTGCAGCGTTTACAGGAAACCGACAGAACCACCTGGACCCGACCCGTCACGTGATCATCCATTTACATGTGGGTTAGCGACAGAATGCTAACCGCTCGACACGTATAAAACGGTTCTGATCCGTCCCCGGCGCCGACGTGACGACCATCTGTATTCATCTGCTGCTCCTGAGGCAGGACAGCTCGATGACTCAGCAAAACAGCAGCCGGGGGGGGGGGGGTTAACTGTCAGCGCACACACTGACACACAACTGACACACACTGACACACAACTCTGGACTCACTCCTCACTGTGATTGGGGGGGACTGTGGTCACATGACTTTCAGGATTCAGGTTAACGAGTGAACGTCCCACGATGCATCTGGCCAGGCGTGCCGGTTAGCTTAGCTTAGCTTAGGGCTTCACTGAGCCCGACTACACGCTGGGTTTATGAGCTAATTATCGATAATTACGTCGACAAAACAAACGATAAATTTCCTGCTAACGAACCTGAACCGTCGCCGACCCCGCGCCGTGCGTCGAGGGGGGGGGGTTATTAAACGGGTCACATGGTTCTGCGCTCATTAATCTCTCAGGGCAACGCAGACGGGCCGCGTCCCAACGACCACGACAACCGAGCGACGCCAAGTCCGGCGCGGTCACGTGGGAAGCGACCTAAAATAGCCGAGCGACGTAAAGACGGAGGACGAGAGAGCGAAACAAAGAAAGAAGAA
Source organism: Psettodes erumei (assembly GCA_016785225.1). Taxonomy (NCBI): domain Eukaryota; kingdom Metazoa; phylum Chordata; class Actinopteri; order Pleuronectiformes; family Psettodidae; genus Psettodes; species Psettodes erumei. Next base: position 161,220 of record JAFBJZ010000594.1, read on the forward strand.
GAGTCCACGAAACAGAACCGGCGCGTTTCATTTCACCCCGACCGAAGAGAGACAGTGCTGCAGCTCATCATCATCACTGTTGCTAAGCAACCGCACTGTCATCGCAGCAAAGTCACCTGAAGCGTTACCGGCGGGGACGTCGTCCGAGCGGAAGTTTGAGCCGCGGCCACGACGTCACCCCCCGAACCGGGTCAGACCACTTCCGTCACTCGCAGAACCTCCTCGCTGACCCGGCCCGAAGGAGACCGGGTTTCACCGGGTCCGGTTCCGTGAGGTGGGGGCGGAGCGTGGGGGTGGAGCGTGGGGGCGGAGCGTGAGGGCGGAGCGTGAGGGCGGAGCGTGGAGGTGGGAGGTGCTCACCCATCTCGGGATGGTGCCGTCCCTCAACAGGAACGCTGACCGTCCGCCGCAGCAGCTTGTTCCTGTGAGACTCCGAGCGCCGCTCGCGCATCAGCAGGGGGTGTACCTGCAGGGGGGAGAGCGCACAAGGTGAGCGCACAACCGCACACACAAGGACACACACACAACAACAGCTCGGCCGGCAGCGGTGAAGGACGGCGGGTGGTCGTGAGCCGTGTGCAACGGGACGGCCGAGCGCCAGCCACCCTGAAGGAGCAGGTGTGTGTCTGTCTGTGTGTGTGTGTGTCTGTCTGTGTGCGTGCGTGTGTGTGTGTGTGTGTGTGTGTGTGTGTGTGCGTGTGTGTTGCCTGCACATGTGTCATCAAAGCGTGGGCACATGAAACTTTAATGTTGACGCTGCTCCACTTCAAGACACTTATACTCTCCAGGAGCAGCTGTAACGCACACACACACACACACACACACACACACACACACACACACACACACACACACACACATGCACACACACACACACCTGCTGCAGCGATGAGGCACAACTCGCTTCACATCACAGCATCAGAACATGTGATGAAGTTGCAGCACCAGCTCTACTGTACAGTACAGTACTATACTGTACTACAGTACTATACTACTGTACTGCACTGCAGGGCCCGGCGGCGCCGGTTCTGTTGGACCGAGCACTGAACCTGAGTGAACTCCTGCACGCCGCCACCTTTCTAAATATACACAAGCAGAGTGGGTTCATATGAAGCCCGACTGAGCACGGCGCCGGTTCTGGGGAGTCGGGTCGTTGTGGTGAGGTGTGTGTGTGTGTGTGTGTGTGTGTGTGTGTGTGTGTGTGTGTGTGTGTGTGTGTGTGTGTGTGTGTGTGTGATCTCAGGTAATATCAGTGAATGGTTCTGCAGTTATTGGAGGCAGAGTGGTGATTCTCTGCGGGGTGAAAGTGCCACTTCTCCCTGTTGCCATGGCGTCCAGAGGAGGCTGCGTTCACTTGTGCGCGTACAGTTTTGTGAAGCGTTTGTGTGCGTTCGATGATGTTGTGTGTTCTGCGGAGCGATGCGCGAAAAGAGCCGAGAGAAGAGTCTGAGGTCTGAGGAAGTTAAAATCCTTCACGGCGACACAATTACACGCAGCTAAATATGGTCGTGTCTGCCCCCCCCCCCCCCCTCCACCCCCCCACGCCACCTGCCCCCCCCACCCTGCTGCAATTCATCACTGACAACTTGACTCATGGAAAACACCCAGAATGCCTTTCTTCTTCCCCTGACACGTCAGCCCACAAATAAGCTTCCTATTGCTGCTTCCCAGGGGGGGGGCTGAGGGGGGGGGCAGGGCTGAGGTGGGGGGGGGCACACCTGGAGGCTATTTTTACTCAGCGTGCGGCAGGATTTGATTGGTCTGATGGCGGGGGGTTGTCGGGGGTTAGCTGTGAGTGGGTGCAGCAGCTCGGTCCGAACAGAACTGTTTAAAATAAACTGCTGTTCTAAAGGTCCGGCCCGGGTCCGTTAAGAACCGGGGGGGGGGGGCTGGACCCGGGTCAGAACCGACGGGTCAACTCCACCCACAACACCACAACAGAGGCCGGACATCATGTGGAGAAGCTGCTGAGAGAGAGAGGTGGGGGGAGGGGGGAGGAGGGAGGAGGAGCGGGGGTGGGGGGGGGAGGAAGATGAGGAGGAAGAGGAGGGTGTTGTTGTCAAGCAATGCTGCAGGCTGCAGAGCCCAGATGTCAGTACTGCTTCCTCAGGCCCAGCGGTGAGGAGCACGGTGTGTGTGTGTGTGTGTGTGTGTGTGTGTGTGTGTGTGTGTGTGTGTGTGTGTGAGAGAGAGAGAGAAGAGAGAGAGAGAGAAAGTCTGTGTGAAAGTGAAGTGAGGGAGTGGGTCGACTGCAGGAAATAATCTGTGCAATGTGCAAAAACTGTGCGATCTGTAACAGTGTGTGTGTCTGCCTCACAAAGATACACACACACACACACACACACACACACACACACACACACACACACACTGCGCTGGCCAAAAGCACGATTCGTCCTTCAGAGCATCAGTGACGTCCTCACAGACAGATGTTCCTCCTCCTGAGCTGCTGAGTTTACACACACACACACACACACACACACACACACACACACACACACACACACACACACACACACACACACACACACACACACACACACACACACACACACGTATCTAAAACACAAGAATATTCACCGTCAGTACTTCAAGAAGAACCGATGCAGTAATAAAACCAAGTACTGAGTGTATCAATCCTTTTTTTCGATTGATCTCAACAAATATTCTGATCATGAGAGATTTAAGTTTTCACACACACACACACACACACACACACACACACACACACACACACACACACACACACACACACACACACACACACACACACACACACACAGACCTGGCTGTGTTCCCTTTCTCTCACTAAAAATGAAAGATGGTGGAGCGGTGTGTTTAAGGTCATCAGGAACTTGGCACACTCGCCTGGTGAGTGGGTGGGGGTGGAGTGTGTGTGTGTGTGTGTGTGTGTGTGTGTGTGTGTGTGTGTGTGTGATAAATGAGTCACAGTTTTTCCCTCTGTGTCCCGGAGCCTCGCAGGAACAGGGAGGGGGAATCAATCAGCGCCCAGATAAACGCCGCTTTGACCCATGTGCTGCAAAACGTCCCGTTTCTGGGGGGGGGGCATTTATCTGCGTGTCACCTGGGGGGGGTGTCACCTCAGATTAGCATGAGATGAAGAGGAGGAGGAAGGGGAGGGGGAGGGCAGCTCTCTGGCCCCCCCTGCAGGACAGCGTCTCATCACAGGTGAGGAAGAGTGAGGGGAGACGAGGAGGTGAGACATGTCAGGTGAGACATGTCAGGTGAGACATGTCAGGTGAGACATGTCAGGTGACACGTCAGGTGACACGTCAGGTGACACGTCAGGTGACAGGTCACCGTGTGCAGGACGCAGGTTCTGATCGGTTCTGATCAGTTCTGATCCACTGAGTCTCAGAATCTCAGCTTTAAATGCTCATTTCTTTCTTTCTTTCTGAAGAGGTGTGTGTGTGTGTGTGTGTCTCTCAGTGTGTGTGTGTGTGTGTGTGTCTCTCAGTGTGTGTGTGTGTGTGTCTGTGTCTCTCAGTGTGTGTGTGTGTGTGTGTGTGTATATCTGTGTCTCTCAGTGTGTGTATCTGTGTCTCTCAGTGTGTGTGTGTGTGTGTGTGTGTGTGTGTGTGTGTGTGTGTGTGTGTGTGTGTGTGACTGTGTCTCTCTCAGTGTGTGTGTGTGTGTGTATCTGTGTCTCTCAGTGTGTGTATCTGTGTCTCTCAGTGTGTGTGTGTGTGTGTGTGTGTGTGTGTGTGTGTGTGTGTGTGTGTGTGTTTGTGTGTGACTGTGTCTCTCAGTGTGTGTGTGTGTGTGTGTATCTGTGTCTCTCAGTGTGTGTGTGTGTGTGTGTGTGTGTGTGTGTGTGTGTGTGTGTGTGTGTGTGTGTGTGTGTGTGTGTGTGTGTGTGTGTGTCTCTCAGTGTGTGTGTGTGTGTGTGTGTGTGTGTGTGTGTGTGTGTGTGTGTGTGTGTGTGTTTGTGTGTGACTGTGTCTCTCAGTGTGTGTGTGTGTGTGTGTGTGTGTGTGTGTGTGTGTGTGTGTGTGTGTGTGTGTGTGTGTGTGTGTGTGTGTGTGTGACTGTGTGTCTCAGTGTGTGTGTGTGTGTGTGTATCTGTGTCTCTCAGTGTGTGTGTGTGTGTCTGTGAGTGACAGGCATGAATATTTAACGCCCTAGCCGTCGCCGCGGTGACGGCTCCGGGCTCGTCGGCCCTGCCGTCCCGTCCCGTCACGGCTGCTGCTGATTGGCTCAATCAGACGGGGCCGTGGGTAATTGGACCCTGTGTGAGCGGGACGGGCCTTTCGCCGGGACCACGCCGCGCTCCCTGAGTGATGACGGGTTCAAACGCTGCTGGCAGCCGTGAATGCGGTTCAGTCGCCGCCCGTCGGTTCTGACGGGCCGCAGATGGATCCGTCAGCGCGCACAGACACACACACACACACACAGCATCCGACACACACTCCTGCAAGACGCACAATCTGTCACAACACTGAGGCGGATGAAACACAATCAGAGTTTAAACCCAAACAAAAACCAGAGCGGGTCTAATGACGGGAGCCCTGGGTTCTGCCGGGCCCGGTTCTGTTAAAGCCGGTGCTGTAGGTGGTGCTGTAGGTGGTGCTGTAAATCAGCAGCGACTCTGTCCAGCAGAAAAGCTGCAGAACAGTACCATCTCCTGGTCAGGCTGGTCCAGCAGGTCCAGGACCAGCGTCAGTGAGGTGAGAGAAACAGAACTTCTCACTAACCTGTCAGAACCTGATATAATAATAATAATAATAATAATAATAATAATAATAATAATAAATAAATAAAAAATAAAATTAAGAGAATAATAATAATAATAACAATAATGAAAAATAAATTAATAATAAAATAAAAGTAAATAAATAGTAAATAAATTAACAATAAAAATAAATAAGACTCTTATTTTGTAATGTGTGTCTTTGTCACCTTCACTTCCTGTTTGAACTCGTTACAAAGTTTCATCAAAGGATTTTTTTTCAAAATAAGTGAAATAAAATCCACTAAATCACACACGCAGACACACACACACACACACACACACACACACACACTGACACACACACACACACTCACACACACACACACACACACACACACACACACACACACACACACACACACACACACACACACACCGTACCTCCTCCTGGTCCAACATGTAGAGCTGGTTCCCGGAGCTCACGCGCAGACGGGGGTTCCAGCGGTCGTGGGGGCGGCGGTCGTGCGGGGGTCGGTCGTAGACGGGACGCTCGTGCAGGGGGCGGGTGTAGGCGGGACGGTCGAAGGAGGGACGGTCGAAGGAGGGACGGTCGTAGGAGGGACGGTCGTAGGAGGGACGGTCGTGAGCGGGACGGTCGTAGGAGGGAGCGTGGAAGGAGTGGGCGTGGGTGCGATGGTGGTGGTGATGATGGTAGGAGGGGGGGACGGCACACCTTGCATCTGGACGGGAGAGAGGGGGGGAGGAGGGGGGAGGAGGGGGACAGGGGTCATCAGTGGGAGGGGCTGTGATGACACATCAGCTGGTCACGTCAACAATAACAACCCTTAATGTCCATATGAAGACCCAGAAAGTTCTGGTTCCGTCCACAGGATGCACGAGTGAAAGACTCGGACCGATCGGAGCGGACGGAGGAGGGACGGAGACGGACCGGGTCCATCGGATCAGTTCTTTCATCCACCGGTCCGGAGGAGGAGACGGTTCTGAGGACGGTTCTGAGGACCGGACCCCGGGTCCTGAACCCGACCAAGAGAAGGATGAAAGAAGAAGAGTGTGTGGACCCGGTCCAAACGGATTCTGGACTGTCGGAACCTGCTCTGAGTTTTACAGACGGATCATCACCCGGCACCGGACCGTCCTCATGAGGTGCGACTTATCTCTGATGTTAACCTCTGACCCTTTGACGTGATTGGACGTGATCACCTGTGGCCCACAATGCAACACTGCAGCGTGTCATTAGATAGTTTTGCTGCATCCTGCCCCACACACACACACACATACACACACACGCACACAGACACACACACACACGTCATCATCTTATTGGATTTTAAATCCTGCAGGACGGGAAAACGTCGATCGATCGGTTCGTAAAGATGAAAACTATCTATCACAACATCCGGAGGCGCAGGGATGATGTCATCAGATGATGTCATCAGATGATGTCGTGACTCATCTGCTGCTCTACTGTAGCCCCCCACCCCCACCCCCACCCCGGGGGGGCCGCCTATTAAGGGCCCGTGGAGCGCGGCGGACAGAATTACAATGAGCAGACTCGTACGGGCCCGGTTCTGGCCCGAACATGCTGAGCTGCTTCTCCCCCTTCCCCCGCGGGCTCTTTTCTGCCGTCCTTAGCAGTTTACAAAAGAACCGGGCCACGCGCCGAACGGATGACCGGTCGGCCCGAGCCGGCGCCGTCATTACCGGACCTCGGCGGGCCCGATGTGGGTTTGCACGCGTCGCTGAGCTCCGACACAGGAGCTAAAAATAAATCCTGCATTATCCAGGCACGGGCCGCCCGGGGCGGGACGAGTCCTCCTGCAGAGAACCCGAGCATCTTTACTTACCGGCACCGCACGCACACACACACACACACACACACACACACACTGCTGTGACCTCAGCTGCACCACAACCACACAACAGACCCACACACACGTCATGTGAGCGAACACAGCGACGGGCAGATATGCAGAGTTGACAAAGTCACAGCGGTGCCTGCGTGCAGGACAGCGGGCTGTCAGCGCCGAGTCCGGGGGGGGGTCAGGGGTCGGGGGGGGGGTCGGGGGGGGGGGTCGGGGGGGGTGTGTGTGTGTGTGTGGTGGGGGGGGTCACCGAGGCGTCCCGCTGAACAAGCACATCGGTCCTGGTCTAAGTTCCTGCAGTGAGCTGCAGCTCATCAGACCCACACGAGTTCAGGCCGAGGTGGAGGACGAAGACAAATAATATAAAATATATGATAATAAAATAGAAAGAAATAAAAACAGAAATTAAAATTAAAAAGAAAAGAAATAAATAAAAGAAAAAAATAAAGAAAGAAAGAAAGAAATGAAAAGATGTAGATCAGAAATCAAACCTCATCGGTATCATTTGTTCGGCTCCATCGCAGAAAATTACCAAACATATGTGTGTGTGTGTGTGTGTGAGTGTGTGTGTGTGTGGGGGGGGTTCTTGATCAATACCAATTACTCAACGATTACCACACAGGGAGGCGAGACCTCTGGCTTCACAACTCAATATTCGGCCCGTGCACCACCTCCACAAATAACTGAGACTGAGCTACGCACAAGACAGTGAGTGTGTGTGTGAGTGTGTGTGTGTGTGTGTGTGTGTGTGTGTGTGTGTGTGTGTGTGTGTGTGTGTGTGTGTGTGTGTGTGTGTGTGTGTGTGTGTGTGTGTGTGTGTGTGTGTGTGTCTGTTGTCCCACATTTAGAATCCAAACACACCTGAAACTCCCTCGTCATGTTCGGTCAGGTCACACGAGGCGGCTGAGCCGATGGCGAACCATGACCGTGCTGATTTTTTTTAACATGACATCAGCAAAAAAACAAAAAAACAACAAACAAAACCCGGGTCAGCACCAGAACTGGTACCGATCTAAATCTGGATCACTGCATCGCCTCATGGTTCCGAGAGAACGCTGGAACCTCTTCTCCCCCACCTCCTCAGAACCGCCCCACCTCCTCAGAACCGCCCTCCATCCATACGACCGCCCCCACCTCTCACTTGAAACATCCACCTCCTCGTCGCTGCAGCCCACGAGTGTGCATTTTGTGCGTGTTCAATAAACAAACAAACACGTAAACAACAACAAAACATAAACAAGATGCCCGTCTCTCCTCTGAACGCCTCCTCCTGCGTTGAATCCAGAGGTCACGTGACCGGCGTGCGTGTTTGTGCGTGTTTGTGCGTGTTTGTGCGTGTGCTCTCACCTATCGGATCGCGCGCCCGGCCCTCACGCGGCGCGGGCTCCCCATTGCTCACCCACAGCGTCCACACGGCGTCACTGTTGCTGCGCCGCGAAGCGAATCGAGTCCGCCCCCACCTCCGCCGCACAGGAAACGAGGTTACTGCCCGAGAGATGTCACTTCCGAAACGCCCACTCCCGCTCGCCTGCTCGCGCTCGCTCCCTCACGCCCCCATGCCTATCGCCATGACAACCGAGAAAAGAATAGAATATAAGTGAGTGTTAAAGAGACAGGGAGATCGGGGGGGGGTGAGGAAAAGATGGGGAGGGGTGGAGGAGGAGGAGAGAGAGAGAGAGAGAGAGAGAGGTGAATGAGTGGGCGGGGAGAGGACGGATGACAGGAGAGGATGAGAGGGAGGGAGAGAGAGAAATGAAGTGATGAGAGAGGGAAGGAAGGAAGGAAGGAGGGAAGGAAGGAGGGAAGGAAGGAGGGAGGACACTTTTTTGGGAATAGGGAGCCCACATCTTGTTCCCATAGCAACACAGCCATCCATGAGATACTAACTCCCTCCCTCCCTCCCTCTCTCTCTCTCTCTCTCACACTCCGTTTCTGTCTCTCCATCCCTCCCCCTCTCCTCTCTCCATCTCCACACACATACACACACCACACACACACACACACACACACACACACACACACACACACACACACACACACACACACACACACACACACACACACACACACACACACACACACACACATACACACACGCACACGCACACACACACGCACACACAGTCAGTGTGTATCTGCAGTAATCTGAACTCGACAACGCAGTCGCACGCATCACATGGACATTTACATCAGTGTGTGTGTGTG
>JAFBJZ010000594.1:175000-212500 GCA_016785225.1 Psettodes erumei
TTATATCATATGGTTCCGGCTCTCGCGCGGAGGAATGCGCTGACGGTGACAGCGGCACGCGCACGCACGCATACCTGATTACAATACTATAACCGCATCACGCACACACGCACGCACGCACACACACACACACACACACACACACACACACACACACACACACACGCACGCGGCTCTGCACGGACACACGCTGCGCGCGTGCGCGCGTCCATCGGAAAAGACACTCCGGGCTATTTCTATGCACCTGTCGGCTACGGTGCGTCCAGATCCGCCCGCTGCATATGACAGTACCGGAGAGAGAGAGAGAGAGAGGGGGAGAGGGGATGGAGAGAACGGGGGGAGGAGGACAGGAAAGAGGGATGCGGTGGATGACAGAACCGAACCGAACCGAACCTCTCCGCTGCTCTTACCTTGGAAGGGAACATAGGACATGTTCCAACGGCATTGAACGTGGGCTCTGCGTGTCGGCGGTCTCTCGGCGCTCTGAAGTAACCGGGAACCAGATTAGAAATAAATCTGAAAAATAAAAAAAAATAAAAAATAAAAAATAAAAACACACACACACACACACACACACACTCGCTGCGATTTACTGCGATTCACAGCTGGAGCCGAAGCGCAGGCCGATATTCCGCCGGTCCAAACACTGGCATCATTAATCCACCACCGCTCGGAACCGGTGCGTAAAAAAAAAAAAAAAAACCCACAGGATGCAGAAATGTGTGCGTGTGTGCGTGTGAGTGTGTGTGAGTGTGTGTGTGTGAGTGAGTGAGTGAGTGTGTGTGAGTGAGTGTGTGTGCGAGCGTGTGTTTTATTTGCACGCTGCTGTTGAGGTGTGAGGGTGAAACACGAGTGAGTGAGTGAGTGAGTGAGCGAGAGAGAGAGAGAGAGAGAAGGGGGTGGAGGACCGGGCACGCGCGCGTGTGCGTGTTCGCGCGCGCGCGCGCCCGTGTTCGCGAGCGTTTCCTCACATGGACAACCTGTGTTGGTGTCTCTTTGCGTCCGCCTGTTGAAAAAAAAATAAAAAATATATTAATAATGAGACTGGGAGTAAATCCACTGTACTGCTCCAGGCTACAGTACGAGTGTGTGTGTGTGTGTGTGTGTGTGTGTGTGTGTGTGTGTGTTGCCAGGGCCGGATTAATTTCCCGGGGGGCCCCGCAGGGGGGGGGGGGGGGGGCACAAATATGACGTTGGGCCCCCGCTGATCTTCTCTATACGATGTTCAGAGCTGGAACCATTAGTCGACTAATCAATTAGTTGATCAGTGGATAAATCAGCAGTGAGATCAATATAAGATTCACTGTAAAAAATGCCCCCCCCCATCTGAAATGTGAATATTACTTAACAGCTACATGTGGTTGAACATGTGACCATGAATAATTAATCGATCAGACGTATTGATGATGAAGATTGCTGGCTGCTTTTTGCGTTAATCAGCAGATTGGATAAAAAAGACTGCGGTCCAGTCACGTGTTCTGGAATACGAAACGGATCAGAACCAAACCAGCAGCCGGGGTTCGTCACACAAAACATAATCCAGGTGTAAAATTCCCACAATGCACCGAGAAACACACCTCAGGTTGTGAAGTGAAGCGCGACGACGTCACGTGGACGGACAGGAGAGTCCCGGTTCTGCTGCAGGTGAACAGAACCACAGCTGGACCTCCTCCCCCCTGCCTGGAGTTGGTAGAACCCATCCCACGGTCCGGGTCACTCGACGCGGGAACGCGAGCAGGTGAGCGCGGGCCGACAGGTGAGCGGCTCAGGTGGTTCTGGTTCTGAAAACTTTCTCACACCGGCTGAGCTCGAACTTCTTCTCGTTCATCAACAGAACCGACGTTAAAGTTGGATTCCACTTAGAAACAAAACAACTTCCGCATCAGCGCCCGCACGTGACCAAAACACAGGAAGTGAATACGGAAGAGAAGCTGCGGAGCCAAAATGGCGCCCGGAGCTGGCGTACGTTGCCTTCGCGTGTCGTCGGAAAAATAAAAACCGCGGAGCTGACGCTGTGAAGCCGTCTGTTTCAGTCCCGGAGATGTTACGATGATGGAGCCGAAGCTGTGAACGTCCAGCACACACACAGTTTCTGAAGGCTTCACCACATTAAAATAAAACTTTATTTGGCTTTTATTATCACACAGGATTAAATCTAATCTATCTACTGTCAAAATTATGAAGGGAAACCAGCGGGGAGGGTCGTGGGCTGCACGTATTTTGATTATATCGCATTTTTGTCAAACTAAGAATGAGTTCGGTGCCTCATAAGACGTTTACACACACACACACACACACACACACACACACACACACACACACGTTCCTCTCACAGTTTATAAAAACGGACGTGAAGGTGCGTTTTGGCTCATTTCCGGTTACTTACAGGTCGTCTTCAGTTTAGCGGCTCAGAGCAGCGTCAGGTGTGAACGTTGAGGTGTGGTCGCCACCTCGTGTTCAAAACCGGCAACTGCAGGAATAAAAGAGACGAATTAGAAATGTCTGGGCCTCTAAAGTACCCCCCCACACACACACACACACACACACACGCAGTGAAATTATTAATCTAACACACCTGTGCCTGTTTTCCAGAAGACCCCGGTCATCTGTGTGTGTCAGTGAACGCAACATGCGCAAAACAAAGAACCCAACGTAGTCAAATGAACTTCACCTGTGTTGTTGTTCGTCGTGACAGAAATACGACACACACGTGTGTTTGTCGAGTTACTCACAAACAATACAAAGAGCTTTAATTAGCGTCTCACATTCAAAGTGGAAAAAAGATTTCACTCGTGTTTGTTTCCGCTTCTCTGAAATAAAAACGTGATTTGTGGTATTAGCGTTCGGACTCATTACGGTGAAAACTCACCGTCGGTGGCGCGAACACAAAAATCAACATCTGCCTGGCAGCAGAAGTAAATTTTCTGCCAAAAGGAAAAGTCGTTAATCCGTCCTGCAGGACACATTTGGCTGAAACGTAATTTATCGTCCCCATCAGGCTCGTTAAGGAGGATTCGCCCCAACAGGAAAAAAAACCCAACAGAACAGCAGAGCGAACCTGAACATACGTTAAAACACGCCGTTGTATGAAGTGAAACTTTTTTTTTTAATTATCCATGTTACATACATGTAGGTGTGTCAATGCAGAGTATACACGTACAAACGTAATTCTTCCAAAAATACATCAAACTCAACTTGGACTCGACCACCGATCAGAAAAAGAAACTTCCTGTTCCCAAAGTAAAGGTTGCGTCTTCATTTCCTCCCGGGTTCCACCCAGCACTTGACGGGACGTCCCTCGGAAAACACACGGATACGTTCACCCCCCCTCCCAATAAACTACAGTCCAACAGCCACTGAGGAGGAGGATGATGAAGGTTCACTGGCCTGAAATCAGAGAGTTTTGCATCGGTTTGATTCTAACAGTAGAAACGCTCTCGTCTTTTTTTTTTTTAAAGTTAAACGAGTCTTTCTCCGAAGATAAAACGTGTGAGTTCTGTTGATTTTTTTTTTTTTGAAATAAAACTCTGTATAAAATATAAACTCTGGAACTTGCACCACAGTTTTCTAGATGTATGTGACCTGTCTGCACAAAGAAAGAAAAAAAAAAAGAATCCGACTTCCTGTTAAAACCCGTCTGAGAAGAAGGGCCTCGACCCGTCGGGCCCGTCGGGCCTCACCAGAACAGAACAGAAAAAAAACCCAAAACACTGCGATGACTCAGTAACACGTATATTTCTTTTGCCGCCGTTGGTTTGGAATGTACAGGTCCGTCTCAGTCCGGTTCCGAGTGAAAACCTCGCGGCTGTCGAAGTGACGAAGAGCCGTCCTCCTCCTCCTGTCGCCGGCAGGTACGCAACCCCATGTAGGCACACGTCAAAAAAATATTCAGTCATAGCAATATATTGTGAATATATAATTATATCTATAAAACAAAAGCCCTCAGGTGGCTCCTATCTCTAATACGCATCATAGTCTAAATGTAAATCATGTATGACAAACTCTAACGAAGAAGTAATCTCGCGCGTACAATCTTTTATTAACACACGGCGGCGAGAAGGAAACGCGAGAACCTCCGGAGGATCCGAGCGGCGACGGCAGACGGGTCGCTCGTTTCTAACCGGGCCGGATCGGTTCAGGCGGAACTTAAACGACCGTAATCCTCGGCAAACAGAACACGACTGAATACGACGCCGCAGGCCGGAGGCAGTTAGCCTAGCTTAGCTTAGCTTAGCTTAGCATGAAGCCTGGAGTCGGGGGAAGACGCACTTCATGTCCCGCCGCAGAATCTCTTACAAAACAACAACTTCTGTTTTTTTTTTTTTACGAACGAAACTTTAACACTTGAACTAATTTTTTTTTTCGATTTGGGCCGAACCGGGTCGTTTCCTCTGAATCCAGGCGCTAAGCTAAGCTAACCGCACGCTCCTCGGGAGGTTCGGGCGCGTCCCGTCGTCACCGTGAAACGTGATCAATGCGAAGGCATATTCCAAAGTTAACAGTACAAATATCAGAGAACACATTGAGTAACGGGTCGTGAGGTTCTGACGAGGTCGAGGTGACGCATGAGAGCAACCTGGATTGTTTGTTTGTTTGTTTGTTTGTTTGTTTGTTTGTGGTGTAGCCACAGATCTCCGTCGGGTTCCTCTCAGTACAAACTCACGTTCTCCCACTCCACCAGGTACTGGACCTTCCCGTCCGGGGTGACGCGTCTCGCCAGGATCCTCACCGACTCCCCGCCGCCCCAGCTCCTGCCCACTGTCCCTCCTCCGCCCCCTCCTCCTCCTCCTCCTCCTCCTCCGTCGTCTCCTCCTCCGCCTCCGCCGCCCGCCCCGTCGCCGTCGGCCTGGTAAGGGGGCAGGTCCCGCAGGATGAGGGGCTCCGGCTGCTTCTGGCCCGGCTGCTGCTGCTGCTGCTGCTGTTGTTGGTGCTGGTGCTGGTGCTGGTGGGGGTGATGGTGGTGGTGATGGTGGTGGTGGTGGTGGTGATGGCTGCCGTTGGAGCCGAGGGGGTACGGGAAGCACGGGGGGGGCACCCTGCAGGCGTCGTCCCCGCTGCGAGACGGAGACGCGGTTTTCGTCAGCCGACCCGGACGGGACGTTACCGATAAAGACGGCGAGGGCGCGCGACTGCGACCGCGGCGGACGGAGGCGAGAACCTGTTGTAGTGATGGAGGCTCCTGGACAGCGGCGTGCTCCCGTTGTAGCTGGCGTGGTACAGGGCGTACATCCGTTTGGGGGGGGCGCTGCGGACGCACGAGCGGGGGACGTCGTGAGGGGGAAGCCTCGGCTGTCGCAGGGTGATGATGTCACAGATCCCGCCCCCTTCCCTCCCTCCCTCCCTCCCTCCCTCCTTACCTCGAGTTAAGCTCCTCCTCCTTCCTGGAGTTGTAAGGGTCGGGCTCGCCCTCGTAACCATGGCAACACGGCAGCAGCTCGATGGGGTTGGCAGCGACCGGAGGGGGGCAGGCCTGGACACGGGACACACGCGCGCGGATCAGTGTGGTCCACACACACACACACACACACACACACACACACACACACACACACACACACACACACACACACACACACACACACACACACACACACACAGACAGACAGACAGACAGACAGACACGCAGACACACAGGAAGTCCCGCTGAAACGTGACCCACGAGCTTTGAGGGGAAAGCGCTTCAGAACCGACCCGGCCCGTTACGGTTCCCCCTCTCCAGCGGTACCAGGTTGTTATTCAGCCGGGCTCGCTCGGCGCCTGTGCCTTTAAACGGATCTGTCGGCGCTGTCAGGGCGCCAGCGCCACCTGGCCCTACTGTAATCGACTGCAAAGTGCGTTTGGAACCGATCCCGGATCAGCGTTTCCCCCTCCCGTCCCCGCCGCAACGGACCTGGACCGAGATCAGCGTCCATCGGGGGGGGGGGTATTGTTCCAGGATTACTGTATGTGCCGGTGAACGGATCAGAACCGTGTGTGGGAGGACGGGGAGTAAAAATAGGAAGCGCCACACGTGTCGGTGCGGTCCACTGGGAAACCGGGTCTGATGGCGGTGATGAATGCAGCGCAGATGTTGATGCAAAACATGAGCAGGTTTGTGTGTGTGTGTGTGTGTGTGTGTGTCTGTGTGTGTGTGTGTGTGAATGTAGAGGAGGAAAACAGCGAGCAGCACCGGTGTTAAGAGACGGACCCGGAGAGTGACAGGTTATTTGGATCAAAGAGCTGTTTACTAGAACCGCCCCCTCGCCCCCCTCGCCCCCCCCCCCCCCCACCGCCCCCGTCCCGCCCCCCCTCCCTGAGTGTGCGACAGACACACTGACCTGTGTCTCGATGATGCGGCGCTTTGATTTGCGTGACTCGGGCCCCCCCGCTCTCCTCTGGCAGGGCAGCGACAGCGGGCTGGAGCGAACGACAACAACAACACAAACATTCACACACACACACACACACACACACACACACACACACAACCCCAGAGGCTGAGATGGTTATTACAACACACACATTCATTGTTACACTGTGATGAATAAGCAGCTACATGCTACAAAGACACAGGACACACGGTGTGTGTGTGTGTGTGTGTGTGTGTGTGTGTGTGTGTGTGTGTGTGTGTGTGTGTGTGTGTGGGGGGTTACCTACTCCTTCCTCTCACCTTCTGCGGTGCGTGATGTTGACGGGGGGGTCGGTGATGAGGGGGGACGAGTCGGACGTGAGCGGCGGCGGCGCTCGGACCTGGAGCCCGAAGAGACACTTCTTCTTCTTGATCTCCTTCCCCGAGACAAACCTGGAGGACAGAGGAGGCAAGGAGGAGACACAGAGGAGACAAGGAGTCTTCATCACCACTCAGGATCAGCGACACCTGTGACGTCCTCAGGAGACGTACCTGTCCTTGTGGGAGTTCAGGGCGTTGAGGAGATTCTGACAGCGGTCCTGCTTCGGCGTGTCCGAGAGCTGGAGGACGGAGACGGGACGGACACGAAGACGTCAGAGCGGGCCACGTGGAAAACAAACGCAACTCATGTTGGGGGGACTGGACCGGGGTCACTATTCTGAGTACTCAAAGTACTGCAGTATTACATAGTTAGAGAAGTAAGAGAGTTGTTGCGTAGCTAACAGCTAACACCTAACAGCTAATAGCAAACACCTATGAGCTAACAGCTAACGCCTAACAGCTAACAGCAAATAGCTAACAGCTAACACCTAACAGCTAAAAGCTAACTGCTAACGCCTAACAGCTAACAGCAAATAGCTAACAGCTAGAAGCTAACTGCTAACTCCTAAGAGCTAACAGCTAACGCCTAACAGCTAACAGCTAACAGCTAACTGTTCACTAAGAGAACTAGATAAATCATTTATGACATTTATCTAAAGGGGGGGCTCTGTCCCCACTCATTGACCCCCCCAGTCTTTAACTCTGCTCGTTTCTCACGGACGTCACGTATGTTTTTAATCATCACGTTAACGTTTCCCGCTGTTTGGTGGCGGGGCGTCGGAGGCGTGCGCACCGCGCCCAGCAGCAGCGAGTCCCAGTTCTCGTTGGTGAAGGACAGGATCTCGTGGTCAAAGTCAAAGTACTTCCTCTTGCAGCACAGCGACAGGTGGTAGAGCACGAGGTGGGCCAGGTCCACCCTGCACACACACACACACACACACACACACACACACACACAGTCGGATCAGAACCCACAGGTACCAGGCAGAACCTCAGTGATGCACACGGGCCGTGCAGGTGTAAGCGTGTCAGTGACATCACCAGGTCATGGGGAGTCTCTGGATGGTCTCAGGTCCCTTTGTACACACAGAGCACTGGAACTGATAGAACCTGGAACAGACACATGGGGGGGGGTCAGACAGGTAAGACACACCTGTGCTCATGTCACGTCTCTTCACATGTGCTGATGTTTGCATTCCAGCCCGCCGGGGGGGTGAGTGACAGGTGGGACAGGTGAGCGACTCACCTGTCTCCGTACAGCAGCGGCTTGCTCAGACACTGAGTGCAGGCCTCGTGGAACCACTGACCACAGCCTCCACACTGCAGCATCTTCAGGTTCCACCTGCACACACACACGCACACACACGCACACACACACACGCACGCACACACACACACACACACACACACACACTTTAATGAGTGAGTGAGTAAATAAATGAAGGAATGAGCGAGCGTCACACGTGTCAGCTGACGGTTTCACAGCTGAAATCCTCCTCTGGCAGCTGGGCGTTTGTTTTCCCCAGCTTCAGGCGCCAGGTGGGTGGGGTCTGACAGAAACAACTGACAGACGTCTAACGCGCGGCTCCACTCACTCTCCGGGTCCGGCGCAGTAGCAGTAACACTGCTGCTGATTGGTCAGGTGCTGCGGGTCCCAGTCCAGAGACGACAGCTGGTACGGGAGGCGGAGCTTCATCAGCTGCATGAGCCGGGCGAAGCGCCCCCGCTTCAGGGCCCCGCCTCTCTGAGAAACACAAAGTCAGGACAGGAAGTGATTGGTACCCCCCCCACCCCCCCCCACCACACCTCCACCTAACCCCGCAGACGGGCCCGTCACCGCGGCGACGGATCCGACCGCGGTTTCTGTTTGACGCGCTCGCGGCCGATTCGTGCGTGAGGCGGACGGGCGAGCGGTCTGACCTTGGTCGCCACCGCAAAGACACACTGGCGACATATCCAGGAGTCGCTGTCCACTTCCGGGTCGATGGTCGGCGTGTGGCACTCCTGATGGTAACCTGTGAGGAGGAGGAGGAGGAGGAGGAGGAGCAGGAGGAGCAGGAGGAGCGTTTGATTCCCGTGTTCAGGGCACAGCTGCTTGTTTGCTTCTTCCATGCAAAATGATTTAGTGTGTTATTTGCATGTGGCGTGCAGAGACTGTCACATCTGTGCCCGCCCCCGTTTCCCTTCCCCCCCAGCACGCACACACACTCACACACACACACACAAACACACACGCACACACACACGCACACACACA
The DNA here is from genome assembly GCA_016785225.1 of Psettodes erumei. Classification (NCBI taxonomy): domain Eukaryota; kingdom Metazoa; phylum Chordata; class Actinopteri; order Pleuronectiformes; family Psettodidae; genus Psettodes; species Psettodes erumei. The sequence continues at coordinate 183,967 of JAFBJZ010000594.1, forward strand.
CACACACACACACACAAACACACACTCTCACACACACTCTCACACACACACACACACACACACACACACACTCACACTCACACACACACACACTCACACACACACTGGATGTGTGCTCTTAACGTGCACGCTTTACGTCTGAGCGTAAGGCCTACACGTGGACGTCCGTCCCACACTCTTCAGGTGAAAAACATTTGTTTGTTGTTTGTTTCCGTGATGGAGGAACAGTAGATAAACTCAGATTATTATAATAAAAAAAAATTATAATCCCAAACGTCACGTGACGGCGTGATGATGTGTGATGATGTGTGATGAGGCGTGTTGATGCGTGTGCGTCCTTACCGTGGCGACATTTAAGACAACTGACGAGGGGTTCTTTAAGAGGCGGGGCGTCGCAGATACAGCAAACTTCTTCCACTCCAGCAGCGACTGAGGCAAACACATGGGGGGGGTGTGTATGGTGTGTGTGTGTGTGTGTGGGGGGGGGCAGAGACATTAATTTATGTATATTGATCCTCGTCACCTCATCGATCTCAGCGTCTCCTGCACCCTTTCACATTTCACTCCTCTTGACGAGGTCCTAACAAGCGTCCACACACACACACACCCTCACTTAATGTGTGTGTGTGTGTGTGTGTGGGGGGGTAATAAATCCAGACTCTAATATAGCATTTACATCTGGAGACACCCCCCCCACGTGTCTGTAAAATCTCTGCTGTGCTTTTGTTTGTTTGTTTGTTGTTGTTGTTTATCATGTAAAGATGCAGAAACTGATGCAGCTGCTCAGACAAAAGTTTGACAGAAACAAAGTGTGTGTGTGTGTGTGTGTGTGTGTGTGTGTGTGTGTGTGTGTGTGTGTGTGTGTGTGTGTGTGTGTGTGTGTGTGTGTGTGTGTGTGTGTGTGTGTGTGTGTGTGTGTGTGTGTGTGTGTGTGTGTGTGTGTGTGTGTGTGTGTGTGTGTGTGTGTGTGTGTGTGTGTGTGTGTGTGTGTGTGTGTGTGTGTGTGTGTGTGTGTGTGTGTGTGTGTGTGTCTACTTACAGGAGTGAATGTCCTTCCTCAGCACCCAGAACTCCGAGTTGTCCTCAAATCTCACCAGACAGCACTGCTTGACTCCGTCTACCTGGGGGGGGGGGGGCAAGGTGAGCGGGATGATTGACAAAACTAAATGTAAGTGCTCACACACACACACACACACACACACACACTTACTCTTTTCACATTGCCGAGGTACAGCAGTCCATCACTCCACCGAGCCAGCACATCATCCCCTCACTTACTCCCCCCATCCTGAGGAGAGACAGGGGGGGGGCACAGGGGTCGGGGGGGGGGGTGGGGGGGCTCCTGTTAAATGGAAATCCGATTTATTCGATGAATACTTTGCTGCCGTTGCTGACAGGGGGGTTTACGGCCCCCGGCTTCTGGTGCTGGCTCTCAGACAGGCAGGTTAACACCCCCCCCTCACACACACACACACACACACACACACACACACACACCTCCACCACTAACCCCCCCTCTCAGAGCAGAGCATAGCGACTGCCTGTATCCACCACAGTGAGAGATGAGAGTGAGTGCACAACCGGAGAGCAAGACAAATGATGACTGCACACATGAAACACACGCGCGCACACACACACACACACACACACACACACACACACTGCATGATGACTGCTGCGGCACAGTGTGACTGAACGGGTGAAGATGAGCGCGCGCCTCTGCACTTTGCGCCCCCCCCCTCCACCCCCCCTAACGACAACATCTTAAAAACTTGATTAGACGCAGGAGGCGACGCGCGGAGCATTTGTTCCGGTGCGTGGACTCGGCACCGACGCATCACGGCGCGCGCGCGCCGGACCCTTTGTGAATCAAAGGTGTGTGTGAGGGGGGGTAGGGGGGAACCGGGGCCGAAGACCCGGTCCGGCGGGCCGGCCGGTGCGAACGGTACCTGTCGGGTCCGACTCCTTCCCGTCGGGGTCACGGCGCCTCCCGGGCGGGCTGCGCATGAAAAGCCCGCGGCTCGGCTGCGGATCTCCGCTCCGCTGCGCAGCCTGCGTGCTCGCGGAAAAAAAAAAAAGTGGATGATGTGCATGTATGTCCCTGTCTGTGCCGAGCGCCTGTGTGTGTCAGTCAAGCCGTCAGCGAGGGGGGGGGGGGGGGAGGGGAGAGGAGGGAGGGAGGGAGGAGGAGGAGGAGGAGGAGGAGGAGGAGGGTAAAGGCGACTGACTGTCCGTCCGTCTCAGCCTAGTTTGTCCGTCCTCCTCCGTGACGCCGTTTCGTCATGTTTCCGTCGCTTTTGCGCTCTGCCCCCCCCTCCTCCCCGCCCCCCACCCCCCACCCCCTGCCCCCCCCCACCCCCCAATCCGCCACCAGCACCGATTGATGCCGTTAAAGCGGGTTTGTGTCAGAGCAGCACCGGAATCAAGCCGCCAGAGACGCCATCATCCTCCTCCGCTCTCCTCCGACTTGTTGTGACGCAGACATAAAACACCGAGATGGAGTGGGAGGGAGATAGTGATGGAGGTGTGTGTGTGTGTGTGTGTGTGTGTGTGTGTGTGTGTGTGTGTGTGTGTGTGTGTGTGGGGGGGGGGGGTCCACGGCGAGCGAGAGGAACACCTTCCCGTCTGAGGTACTGAGCCTAAATCGATGTGACAAGGTGGGACTGTGACGTCTGGGAGCGCGCGCAAGAGGGCGCGTGTGTGTGTGTGTGTGTGTGTGTGAGGGGGGGGGTGCAGCACGCGCAGCCGTGGGGACCAATTAAGTGGCCAATTAGTGAGTTGAAGCGCCTCATTAATTGGTCTGTAACTGGGGGGCGTTCAGGGAACCCGCGGAGAAAAGTTTCTAACTCAGCGACGCGTCCTCGTCAGAACCGAACAACCGAACCTCCTGGTTAGAGCAACATTAATCCTCACACCTGCCCGTTCCGGGGGGGGGCAAACAGATCTGCCCCCCCACACACACACACACACACACACACACACACACACACACACACACACAGGTCAGAGCTCTGTCACTGAGTCAACAACACATCCTTCCATGATGAGGAACATCGCTGTACTCACACTCAAACGGCTCCGGGAGAGCAACGCGCTCCGCGGCTCCGGCGACGGGAACCCGGGTCCGGTCCGGTTCGGGTCCGCGTTGCTATTGTTTATTTATGTCTCACATTACTCACACTGTGCTAACTCACACCGCGCGGTTCAAAATGGCCCCTGGCACATTCACGAGCGCCGGCGTGCGCCGGTGGCCACCGGGGGGCGACAGAGGCACGGGGACCGGGGCTGCGCCGCAACCGGGCTCGGTTCCGTCACACGTAGTGTCACTGCTGCTCGGGCTCGTGCCGGAGCAAAGCACGGCCCCTGGACACCCCCCCAATAATAATAATAATAATAATAATAATAATAATAATATTTATAATAATAAAGGTTAAGATTTGTACAGTACAAATCATGTGTGTGTGTGTGTGTGTGTGTGTGTGTGTGTATGGGGGGGTAAATATGCTGTCATTGCTGTCATGAGATGTCACGAGACTCACACACACACACACACACACACACACACACACACACACACACACACACACACACACACAGTGATAACATTTGGACCAACTCGTTATTTAGGTGTAACATGTGAAGTGTGACAACAACAGTTGTGTAACGACTGTTTCCAGTGTTGTGTAATTACCTTGAGGATGTCACCGCGGTGATCACAGGGTTTCACACAACCTGGGGGGGCAAGTTGCATTCTGGGAAACGGATCCAGCATTTCTGGAGAAATCGACATTGTAGCGGGTTCTGATCTGGAGTCAGTGTGTGTGTGTGTGTGTGTGTGTGTGTGTGTGTGTGTGTGCGCGCGTTACCTCTTACACCGTTAAACTGGCAACGCAAACGCGCGCGTGCACGAGCGCGCCCCGTGCCTCGTCCCCCCCTCCCCCTCCCGCCCCACCGCGAGTCCCCGCAGGACCGGCGCGCCGGATCCGGTCCGGGGCGCGCTGTCCTCACGCCGGGAACCACCCAGAGAGACGGAGCGGTTGCCAAAGCGCCGAGTGCACAACATACAGGAACTGTGACGTCACCGAGGGAGGAGGGGAGGGGGGAGGGAGGGAGCAGCCGGAGCAAAGCGCGCTATCAGCCGCTGAAGGCTGGACGCACGAGCGGCGTGGGGACACTGATAGGGAGGGGGGGAGGAGGACGGAGACTCCCCCGGTCGTCGTTGTGACGATGGCGCAGACGAGCGCGACGCTCCGCGGCTGAGCCGGCCGCCGAACCAGAACCAGAACCAGCACCAGCACCAGCAGCGGGGACCCAGCGCAGCGGAACCCGCCGGACCAGCGCCGGACCGCGGATGTCAGTGAGTCGAACCCGTCTCTCTCTCTCTCTCGTGTCGCTGCGGTGGGAATCCGCGGGTTCGCCGTGTGATGTCACGCAGGTGTGTTCGGCTCACGCGCCCAACTTCTCCTGTCGAGCTTTATTCTCGTCGTACGACCCCACCCCCCCACCGTGGCACGCTATCCGAACCGAACCGAACCGCAGCAGCAGCCCACGGGGCTTCCTGGGAGTCACACAGAGTGTGTGTGTGTGTGTGTGTGTGTGTGTGTGTGTGTGTGTGTGTGTGTGTGCGCGGTCATGTGGGGGCTGTTTGCTCTGGTCTGAATGGCAGCCATTCAGATCTCCGAGCAGCCGTTGGGTCAGAGAATGAGCGGCGCTGTTTCTGACCCGGCTCAGCTGCAGGCAGAACAGAACCTCCAGCACAGATGATGGAGGGTTGGGACGGCTCAGGCGGGGGGGGGGGCGTGAGGTCACTGGGACCGGACCGGAGCTGGTCCGATCGGTTCTGTTGAGCCTCAGACGTCGGCCCCTCCATCGCCCTCCCTCCTCAAACTGTGTTTACAAGATGTGTATCTCCAGAGAGGGGAAAGGGAAGTGGTGTGTGTGAGTGTGTGTGTGTGTGTGTGTGTGTGTGTGTGTGAGTGTGAGAGAGTGAGTGTGAGTGTTTGTGGTGGTTTGCCTTGCAAATCCTGACCTGCTGCAGGGCGCACAACGAACGCGTTTGAAAGTCGACTGTGAAACGCGTCGTGCTGTCTCTCTCTCTCTCTCTCTCTCTCTCAATCTCACTTCCTGTCTGCCTGGCAGCCATGTTGCCGCGTCACCTGCGGACAGGTGGGTACGACCCGCCCGTGGTGGAGTCCAGCGACGTGCCCCTCATCGGCTACCGGCCCCTGCCGCCCGACGGCGCCGCCGCAGCAGACGGATCGGAAACTTCGCAGGTGAGTGTTTTCGTTCCCGCGAATGAACCTCATCCATCACCGTGTCAGCCGGGCGCAGTATTTCACGCCGTACGGAGATTATTATTACAGTCGTTCATCAGGGGCGTTAAACGCCGCCGCCGCGCGAGCCGGTCACGGCCCGGGAACGTTTCCCATCATCCTCGGCGGCGGCGGCGGCTGCAGAAGCGTCGAGCGCGTTCACGCTTTAACTAGCGCAGGTGAGTTTCCCACGACCCCTCACCTCTGTTAATGTGTAGCGAGATCGGGTCGGGCCGGGCCTCGTCAGCCGCTAGTCAGCTGACCTCAAACTCCGCCTCCCGCCCCCCGCCCCAGAGCGAGTCCTTCCTGGTGTTGGTAATCGATGCGGCGCACACCTGCTCCGGTGTCCGGTGTCACGGGCCGTCGCCGAGGAACGTCTGTCGAGCGGGAACCCGAGCCGGGCCGCTCGCCGGTTCCGTAACGAGGCAGAGAGGGGACGCGGTCACAGGTCGTCTGTCGGCTTCCTCCGACCAATGGCGAGGTCCGACCGCCGCAGCCGGGTCGGGTCAAAGTTCACAGGCAGAACGTCCCAGGCGGGTCGATATCTGGCTCAGAGATGGGATCGGGGGCGAGGGCTTTTCTCTCCTCTGAGGGGAAACGGAGCGGTTCCGACCCGAACGAGCAGATAACGGCGCCGGGAGGAGACGCACATGAAAGAAGAGGAGCAGCAGAGAGAGAGGAAGGAAGGGGTCGTGGTCGTGAACCAAAAAACACACACACAATGGTTATCTTTAAACAAGGCTTCAGAAGGCGTATTTATGACCCGCACACACACACACACACACACACACATGCAGTGTGTGTTTGTTCAGTCGAAGCTTCTTGGCACAGCGGAAACATGACGACATGGATTTATTTGTGGAAAAAGGTTTGAGCTGGTTGTTTTTGTGTGTGTGTGTGTGTGTGTGTGTGTGTGTGTGTGTGTGTGTGTGTGTGTGTGTGTGTGTGTGCGGGGGGGGGCTTCCTCTGGTGCCCTCCAACAGTTGTTGGGGAGGAGAGTTTGACTCAGCCTCGAACTTGTGACGGGAGGAGAGGGAAAGAAAAATAACTTCGCAACACGACGGCACGTCCTGCTTCCTGTGTTTGTCTCCACTTATTATGGACTTCCTGTCTGCAGCGGGGGGGGGATTCTCAGGCCGTACACAAAGCCTACAGGCCTGTCGTCCTCGTCTTCCTGACCCGGTTCCGGCCCAAACACGCTCTTATCACAAGCATCTAGGTAGACCGGCTCGACCCGGGACCGCTCGACCGGACCCCAAACCAGGAAGTGGGCACGACTGTGGCTTCTAGTTAGCGGCTAGCTGGGCCGCTACATGAGAGCTAATGCTAAAGCTAACACGTACTCCTATATATAATATATATATATATAATAATATCACGAAATATCAGTTTCTGATTCTGGGTAAAAGTTCATATTTTGAGTTTGAATTGATCAAAGTCACATGTCTGTCATGTGATCGGAATATTTCCTCTGATCAATCAAAAAAAAAAATTGATTGATACGCTCGTCTCAAGCAAGTGACGAGGAATATTCTACTGCTGGCTGCTTCAAACACTGCGCTGTAATAAGCTACCTGTCCACACACACACACACACACACACACACACACACACACACACACACACACACAGATGTCAGATAAGAAGCCCTTAAATAAACACAGCTTGCTTCCTGGTTTAGCGGCGGTCAGAACGTTTCTCGCTGCTCAAACACGCGTCCGGCCTCCGTGGACTAAAAGTACGACTCGAGGCCGCGTCCTCGGCCTCCACTCCGGTTCTCCGGGCCGGTTCTCCGGGCCGGGCCTGGACCTGGCGGCTGATCTGAGCTTTGCTCAGCGTTGGCGTTAAACCGGATCCTGCAGCCAAACTGGTTTCTGAGGCCGGGAAGGTCGACGAGGCGCAGGAGAGGACGGGCTGGAAGAGAGGGGCATTGTTCTGGAAATAGCTGCAGGGCTTTGTCTGTGTGTGTGTGTGTGTGTGTTTGTATATATATGTGTGTGTGGGGGTGTCTGTGTCAGGTGACTCACTGAAAACGAGCATTGCCGTTTCAACCCCAACATCTCCCTCAGAGAGTGTGTGTGTGTGTGTGTGTGTGTGTGTGTGTGTGTGTGTGTGTGTGTGCGTGTGCGTGTGTGTGCGTGTGTGTTTAATGGGTGTGTCGAGGTGATGCAGGCGCGTGGGGGCCGGACTTAGCTCCTGCTTCAGGTGTGTCTTTGTGATACGGAGCCACAGTACGAGCGGAGGCAAACGGTGAAGACGTAAACACACAGATCTGGGTCAACGGACAGAGGAGAGAGGGAAGGAGAGAAAGAAAGGAAGGAGGGAGGGAGGGAGGGAAGGAAGGAAGGAAGGAAGGAAGGAAGGAAGGAAGGAACGACAGATGAGACGAAATGGGAAACATGAATCGGCTCTTTCTACCTTTATCCTAAAAATTTCCAGGAAGCTGAGGGCTTGCTACTTGTCTGGACTTGCAGGGGGAAAGGTAACTTGTGCAACCATTTCTCTGCATTGTGCGCGTGTGTGCGTCTGTGTGTGTGTGTGTGTGTGTGTGTGTGAGGAAGACAGAGGGCAGATACAGGCTGTGTCCAGCTCGAGGCTAGCGGAGGCTAACGTGTGATCGGCGTCACCTGAGCACGCGCTGAAATGAATGAAAGTCGGAGTTTCCTCTGGTCTGGGCTGCGCGGACGTCGTCGTCGTGCGTTCGCCGGCGCGTCGGGTTCACCTGCGCTCGCCTGGCAGCCGACGGCCGCCATGACTCCGCTCCCGCGTCGTGCTCCTGCATTTTTAACGACGGAAAAAGTCACAGATGCGACGGCGTAAAGCGATACCGATCAGCTGTAATCGCTGAACGCACAAACTTTGTTCCACACACACACACACACACACACACACACACACACACACACACACACACACAGGAATGTAAATGTCTCTCATTGGTTCACGGTCTGACCATATGTGACATCAGTCGACCAATAACTGATCATTAACACTGATGTGTCCGTGTTCGGGTATCTGCTTGTGAAGCCTGGGAGAGTAGAAGTATAAAGTTGTGTAGTAGTACACGAGTGAAGTACCTCAAAGTTGTACTCTGTTACTAAGCACTTGAGTAAACTTGGTGAGGGACTTTCGAGCTCTGGTCTTCACAGCGTCATCAGGTGTGTGTGTGTGTGTGAGTCGTCTCACCTGGGACCACATCCTGCTCCTGATGAACATGATGACGACCGTTGATGAAGACCATCCTGAAGCTGGTTCGACCCGCTCGTTACCTGTCACGGTGACGGACAGGTATCAATGTGGCGTTGGTTCGGTTCCGGTCCGTTTAATCAACAGAACTTTGACTGTCTCCAGCTGGAATCACAGTGTTAGCCGCTAGCATTAGCATGCCCAAAGCCCGATTGTCTGTAGTTTGGGTCTGATCGGATCCACCGGGTTTCACATGTAACGGACGAGGAAACGGGACCCGACCTGGACCTGGTACACAGCACCGAACCGGTCGGGTCTCGACCCGGTATTTCCCGTTCACATCTGTGCGTCGTCCCGTTGGGCTCGTCGGGTCAGGACTAGTTTGGGACCAGAACCAGACCGTTCATGATTGTGTGACATCTTCTTCTCCTCCTCCTCCTCCTCAGGCGGAGCCCTCACCGATGAAGACCACCTGGTACTGTCCTCTGGATCTGGTAAGGCCCGGCCCGGCCCGGCCCGCGTTAGCCGTTAGCTCAGAGCAGCTGGATTTCATGCTGTTAAAACACAAACATGGACGTTAGCGCTATTAGTGGTTATTTTGATGAAGCGTCGAGTAAAATTATGATTATGATTATGATTATTAATAATAATAATCATAATCATAATAATAAGTTGACCTGCGTTTCCTCCACAGTCCACGGTGGTGGAGGAAGAGGAGGATGGCGTGATCTACACGGTGGTGGTGAAGCAGCAGCACGGCGGCCCCCCCGCTCCGTCGGTAAGTCCCGGCAGCTCGAGGCCGAGCGGCCCGACCCGACCCGACCCGACCCGACGCTCACTTCCCGTCTCCTCCCCCGCAGTCGGCGGCCTCCCGCTCGCAGTGCGTGAAAGCGGGGACGGAGGAGAAGCTGGTGCTGCACCTCCTCCACTCCTTCTCCATGGGCGACTCCTCCTTCGTCACCATCTTCCTCTCCACCTACCGCTCCTTCACCTCCACGGAGCGAGTGCTGGACGTCCTCACCGACAGGTCGGCGTCCGCCCCGGTTCTGTAGAGACGCGTGAGGTCCGGTCCGGTTCTGCTCGAACCGAAACCAGAACTCGGCCGAGCGACGCGACTTCATCCTGATTTAACGCGGGGAAAGTTTTCAGAGAGACGAGAGAGGAGACGGGAGAACGAGGCGTAAATAATGTTTATCACAAAGCAGGAGAATTATTTATGACGCACACTGTTGTGTTGTGTTTGTTGTGCGCTCACAGACTGGAGAGCCCTCCTGGGGCCGGCGAGAGGAGCCAGACGAGACAATCTTTCAACAAGTGAGTGTTTGAAAACACTGTGTGTGTGTGTGTGTGTGTGTGTGTGTGTTACACCATACCTGAGCCTTTCGTATTTCAAACTTTGATATATAAAAAAAAAAAAAAAAAAAAAGGCAGGTATTATTTTATCAAAACAAAACATTCAAATGTGCTCGTGAACCAAAAATAAGTTTCTCTCTGGGGAGGAGCGATTCCTGATGCTGCGCTCCGTCTCTCTCGGCGCCGCCGGCCCAGACAAAGTTCTGACGGGTCGTTTTTTTTTTTTTACGTCTTCGGAATATCAATACATCCGATCGATTCCAATCTCGTCCTCGTCCTCGTCCTCGTCCCTCGTCCCCCCCCCACAGGGCGGTGTGCACGGTGTTCAGCACGTGGCTCGCCGAGTATCCCGAGGACTTCCGGGGTCTGGGGGAGCCCTCGCGCCTGCTGCGCCTCGCCCCCCTGCTCCCCCGGGGCTCCTCCTCCGCGGCCGACCTCCGCGCTCGCCTCCTCAGGATCGCGGAGGAGCTCAGTGAGAAAGCCCTGCTCCCCGACGCCCGCACGGGTCTGTGCTCCGCCTCCCAGCGTTCAGGCCTCGGCGCGGTTCTCCCGGCGACACCCGGTCGCTTTAATTAACGGTCAATCGACGTTTTCATTACAGCTTCGTCGTTTGCAGATCAGAGCGGCCTCGCCAGCCCTCCGCCCGACGCCTCCCAGTTCGAGCCCACGTGCATCCTGGGATTCCCGGCGGCGCTCATCGCCGAGCAGCTCACCAAGATAGAGACGGTGAGCCCCCCCCCCCAGCGGGAACCGTCCAGGTCGTGGTACGGTAGCACTTACAGTAAGGTGAACGGTGTCGTCTCCCCGCAGGAGCTGTTCGTCCGCCTGGTTCCGTACCACTGCCTCGGCTCGCTCTGGTCCCAGAGGGACAAGAAGGGCATGGAGGGCGCGTGCTCGTCGGTCCGGGCCACCGTGCGCCAGTTCAACAAGCTCGCCAACGCGGTTCTGGCGTCCTGCCTCTGCTGCATGGAGCTGCGCAGCCAGCAGAGGGCCCGCCTGCTGGAGAAATGGATCAGCGTGGCAGAGGTCAGCGGATCGGAACCGGGACGCTGCTTAAATAAAAAAAAAAACGCGAGACAAACACACGTGTGAACACAACAACGACCGCTGCGTCCGCTCCGGTCGCACACGCAGACACACAACACCCTGCGTCGCTCGGCCCGGCGTTCTGTCGGGACAAAGCTCTGCGGCCGTTTACATTATTCAGCACCGGGCCGACACGGTAACCTAAAACCAGCCGGACCCGCGGGTGTTCTCACTTACAGTGTGTGTGTGTGTGTGTGTGTGTGTGTGTGTGTGTGTTCAACAGGAGTGCAGGGCCAGAAAGAACTTCTCCTCGCTGTACGCCATCGTGTCGGCGCTGCACAGCAACCCGCTGCACCGGCTGAGGAAGACGTGGCAGGACACCGACAGGTCGGCGGCTTTTTCTTTTCTATTTTTTTAAACAGTCTCATGACTCAGCAGAAAACCATGAGTGACACGTCAGTAAATAATGAAACATGTGGATGTGCAGTACACTTGGTATTACAGTATGTGCAGTACACTTACAGTATTAACTGATCACAGGCGCGTTTGTTGTGGAGCGGCTGCAGCTGCAGAGCCCAGATTACAGAGGGACGTCCGGTTTTCACAATAAAAGCCTTTTCCCACGCCGTAATTACTCGTTGTCAGCGAGACTGGCTCCTCCACTGTAAACACAGCAGAGACACTAGGATTAGGATTAGATTAGTTTCACCTGTGCTTTTTCATGTCGTGACAAGCCACCCCCCCAAAAAAAAACATCACAAAATGCAGAGTTTCCAGTTTAACCAGGTGAATTCTTATGATAATGAGGTATGAACGGTTCTCCGTCCCCTCACAGGGAGGCACTGAGGAGATACGAGGAGCTGTCAGAGATCTTCTCGGAGAAGGACAACTACTCGCAGAGCAGAGAGCTGCTGAAGGAGGTGAGCCGGGTCGTCTGGACTTCAGACCGCTCCAGCCGACAGGGTGGTGGTGCTGGTCTGGGGTCAGATTCATGCTCTTCAAAAGATGCTGCTTGATCTCCTCCACCTTTCCCACACATGACTGATATGTGTGTGTGTGTGTGTGTGTGTGTGTGTGTGTGTGTGTGTGTGTGCAGTAACACCGTGAATACACACGTCACACTGCTGATGAGTGTTGTGTTCATGACAAACGTGTTTGTTGTAAGACACTTGACTCAGACCTTGAGTTTGTAAATTACTGTTTAATGGACGAGCTAATCCCGGAGGAACGACACGCAGCCAAACACTGGAGCTAACGGGTTAACAGTGACACGCTGCGGTGAGCCGCATGCTAACAGCAGCGCGCTAACGTGCTCACGGTGATAATGTAAAGTAAACGAGGCTAACTATCCTAGCTCAGTCATTTAGTTTTGCGTTAGCACGCTAACGTGCTCACGGTGATAATGTTAAGTAAACGAGGCTAACTGTCTTAGCTCAGCCGTTTATTTTTGCGTTAGCGCGCTAATGTTTGTTAACTAGTACCGAACGCGACGCGTAGATGTAGCGCGTCGTTCGTATTGCGGGTATTTATTTATTTATTTATTTATTTTACGAGTCTGTAGCTTCAGCAATGCAATGGCAAACGCACGTAAAGTCGGCATGCTAACTATGCTAGCGCGTTAGCCGGAATAATGTCGACGGGGCTAACCATCTCAGTTTAGTTTAGCGCGTTAGCATGCTAACGGCCGCTAACCGGTAGCGGGCGCAACCGCGCTCAGCTACACTTGACTGCAGCTGAGCGGTTGGAGTTGACCCGTCGGCGGGCTAACACTAACAGGCTACTAACATTTATTCACAGCGGGCGCGTTACGAAAGAGCAGGAATTGGCTTTAGCACGGGCGCTATCTAGCTAACTTTAAAGAAGTACATTAGCATGCTAGTGATTCTTGTCTGTAAACCACAGTACATATACGTGTGTTCACACAGTGAGTACACAGCGGTACTCGGACATGAATACACAATCGTATACACGACTCACCTGGGGGCGGGTCTCTCACACCGGCAGCGTGTCGTCACTACCGGTTGGGCGGCGCTAATTAAAGACCTTGCAGGAAAGGGCGCCATTGAGCCGAACGTGAACGTTCGCCGTGCACGAGCCCAGTGACGTCAGCCGGCCAACCAGCTCCCTGAAACTAACGCGTTGTCGTGCATGGAAGTTTTGCAGGTTATTTGTTGATAAACAAATAAAAATAAACAAATAACCAGGTAAAATGAACGCACCTGCTTTCTCTGCAGAGAACTGCAGCTCAAACCACGTGACACCGACCGGTATCTCACATCCCAGTGATGTGGCGTCTCACAGTGTCGGACATTTATTAACGTGTCCATCAAGTGGACAGCGCGTCCACGTCTGTCAGAGACTCTGCAGAGAACAGGAACCGGTCTGATCTGGTCTGCCCTTATTCTGTCAACACTTTTCGCTCCCATCTGAACAAGCGCATTATATTTAGTTCGCAGTGTGTCGGGGAGTTGGCAGGATTAGCTGTGTTTTGATTCCCCGTAATGGCGCAGTGCAAGCATCAATACCTTTGCATTAGCTGCGATTTTATCCGTGACACCCCCAGAGGAATTCATCCAAACATTTGCTTTCATTTTTGAAAAGCTCCACTCCTGGCTTTGATGCCAGAAAAAAAAAAAAAAACACACCGCCGCCTTCTGTCGCGCTTTGATTTCCTCTCTGCACAAGCGCTCGCTCCCCTTCATCTCGCCCGCTCGTCTCAAAGCGACGTCGACGAGCGGGCGAACGATCCAGACTAATAAAAGACTAATAAACATTAGAAAAGGAAAATGCATTCACCGCTCTGCCACTGGAGCTGACACTGTAATAACACTTTATCACAACATGTTTATGACAGACTGTCTCTGGGCTGATGTCAAGTTGTCACCACAGAAGAGGCTTTGAACTAGTCTAACCGCACATTTCTATTTTTATACTCTGATTGCATGTTTTTATCACCTTCTTGAAAAAAAAAAAACATTCATAACTTTATGAACCCGTTGTCTACATTGGCGTAAAAGCTGAGTCCAGGTCAGACGTCAAGGTCAGCCTTTCCCCTGGGTTCTGTCTTGCAGGAGGGCACGTCCAAGTTTGCAAACATCGACCACAGGCTGAACAACAGACACCTTAATAAGGTGAGCGGGGGGGTTTAACATCTGTAAACTGTTCTCAGTGGAGTGTCACGTCATTTAGTTTCTAGTTTCTGTCGCTGGGGTAAATCCTCAGATCTTCAGGCATGTAAAAAAAAAAAAAAAAGATTTTAATGAAGTTAACGGCCCACGTTTTGTGTGAGCACCAAACCTTTGAGCCTGAAGGACTGCACGTCCCCACAGGCCTTTATAGGACAACTTGGAAATTAGAAAAATTGATGCAACATCCTGCAAAAGTGTCATCAGTGTTGTAAAAGTTAGAGGACAGAGATGCCGATGTGTCTTACAGAGGCGACACGCGAGCGTTAACTTATCACGTTGTTTCACCGCAGTCCACCGCCCAGGGTACCGTGCCCTACCTGGGCATCTTCCTCAAAGACCTCACCATGTTGGACACGGCGGGCAAAGACCGGCTGGACGTAAGTTTCGCCCCTCCGCCGGACCCGCGCGCCGCTCGGTGTTTGCAGCCGCCGCGCTCACGTCCTGTCGCTTTCCCTTTGCAGAACGGCTACATCAACTTCGACAAGAGGAGAAAAGTGAGTGTCGCCATTTTCACCGTCAGTAATATTCACAGAAGGTCAGAGCCCGTTGTGTGTCGGCAGCTTTAACAAGCTGCGAGTGCTGAGCAGTCCGACAGTAAGAACCGGACCTAACCCCGACCAAAACCCCGTGACCCTGAGGAAACGGGATCCAGAGTAAGAGGAGAGACGGTTTTCAAAAAAAAAAAAGTGAATAAGACTGAGCGGGAGACACGACGAGTGTGAAGCGCAAGAGCAGGAAGAGGAGAAGCTGCACAGAGAAACTTCAGCGGCGGATGTGGGTGCTGTTCTTAATTGTGAAACTTTGCGGCGGTTGTTTGCGAACAGGAATTTGAGGTTTTGGCTCAGATCCGGCTCCTGCAGTCCTCCTGCAAAAACTGCGTCTTCAGCCGCGACGAGTCCTTCGTGCAGTGGTACCGCAGCGTGCCCGCGCTCACGGAGGAGGAGAGGTAAGAGCACAAACTCACGTGATGACGCGCCCCCCTCCCCGCGTTGATGACCTCTGTCACAGTTACAGATTGTCCAATGAGATCGAAGCGCCCAGCGAGCCCAGCCCCCGCGGCTTCACCCCGACGGTCGTCATCACGCAGTGCCCGGAGTAAGCAGTGCTCACACACACACACACACACACACACACACACACACGCAGTACAATGCTACACAAAGGGCCCAACACTTGTATGTACAGCAGGTACTGCAGAGACAGTCACTACTCCAATGCATTATGGGGATTGTAGGCCTTTTTTGTCGCTAACTAACCTAATTAGCACGTATTAGCTTCTGCTGAATCAAGGTCTGCTAACAAGTTTCTTAATTTTCACTAATTTGTGCTTGAAGTATTGATCAATCAGCGATTAGTAAAGTTACAGAAAAACATGGATAATAAATTGATTGAGTCGTGCAGAGAAACTGATCTGGGAACAGCAGTTACCAGGAGTTAGGGGCCAAGCTAACGGCTAACGCTAACATGCTAACACTGAGTTTCACCTCAGCGCGAACTGAAGGTTTTGGACAAAACAATGTGAAGACGTGTTCTTTTGCACTATTTATCCACACGTGTCCACTGAGAGCCGGGTGGTGACTGAAGTAGCGGCTGTTAGCATCCAGCTAACTCAGGTGTGTTGTGTGTTTTCCGTGTCGACAGCCTGAGCAGCTCGCGGTCGAGTCTGGCCGGCGACGGCGACGGCCTGTTCGAGGTTCCCTCATCCGTCAACCACCTGCTGTCCAAACTCACAAAGGTGCTGAGTCGCCGTTACTAACGTCTTACTCCAGGAAGTAGTCCCGTCCCCGGACACCGTCAGCAGTGTGCGTTTGGTTCTGTTGCAGCACATGAGATCTCCGTCCGTGTCCTGTCTGGACGTGGACACGTCCCCGCCCGCCAGCAACTCCAGCGCCGCCGCTCTGACGCCATCCACCCCCCTGAAGTCGCACCGCAGGTCGGCCTCCTGCGGCAACAACCCCCCCAACAGCGTCCAGGGGTCCGGGCCCGACATGCGGATCATCAGGATCCGGATGGAGCTGCAGGACGGGAACCTGTACCGGAGCATTCTGGTGGGTTCCGCTCGGTTCTGACTCGCGCAGGCAACGGACCCGGGATGTCATCCCTGTTCTCCTCTGTCCCCGCAGGTCACAAGCAACGATAAGACCCCCGCTGCCATCAGCTCCGCCTTAGAGAAGCACAACCAGGACCCCAAACAGGCGTCCAAGTACGAGCTGATCCAACTTCTGCCTGAAGGAAAAGGTACAGACGAACTGGAACCGCACCTCACGGTTCTGGTCCTGCTGAGAACCTCCACGGACTCATCTCTCTTCTTTCTTCTTCTTCTTCTCTTGACGCAGAGCTGGTCATCCCCGCCACAGGAAACGTCTTCTACGCCATGACGTCGTCCAGCGTCGACTTCCTGCTGAGGAGGAAAGGCGGGAACTCTCCCGCGGGCCCGCAGCCGCTCAGCACGGAGACGAGCGCCACGTTTCCTCGGATCAAGGCCAAAGGGAGGAGACTGGTCAGGACTCTGTTCTGAGTGGCCTTCTCACACGTCCGCAGTTTGTTCAACCAAAAAAAAAAAAAAAAAACCAAGTTCCTCCGGCTGCGTTCACCAGAACCAGAACCGCCCGTGCTTCCCAACACTCCCAGCGACCCGGTCACCCCCAGAGGAGCTGGAGTCCAGAAGAACGTCGGGTTCCCTTAGCGCCAAGTCGTTCCCTCGCCGTCGTCTCCAACAGAAGATTTCATCGGTTGCGAGACCGAGACCAGCGAAGGATTCTGGGAAAAACCTACAAACACAGGCCCGACGCAGCCGTTCATATCAGACACATGCGTGTTTTGTATATGTTTGTATGTTTTGTAGGTCTGTGTGACGTCATCACTGTGTTTACACTGGCGAGGAGCTCCAGAGCTTCAGCTGAAGCTGCGCTAATCCAAGTCAATCTGATCCCCGGCCGGCTCCTTTCGGCGCGTTTCTGCCCCCCGGTGGCCAAAACGAGTCACTGCTGCAGTTTAATAACCAGCTGTGGAACCCGCTGCAGAACCCAAACCAACAGAACCACGAGGGAAACGTCCAAATGTCTGGACGTTTCAACAGAACATAAGCTAAACTTAATTTATGCAGATTCTCCAGCGGGAAACCGTCGTCGCCGCCGTCTCCACGCGAGATCCGATGACCTCCGTTCGACCCCCCGCCACCGCTCGGCGCCGGTGAGGCCTCCGCGTCGGCCGAGGCACGAGCGCGGCCGGACCGAGGAGAGGATCGTGGGTAACGGCGGGCGACGTGCGCCGGCGCGATGCTAACGATGGTTTTGGTGCCTTCCTGTAACAGGTGCTCATCAGAACGCTCGACGCACTACATGCAAGATGAAAGACCTATTTTTGTGCTAATAAATTTTACTTTTATATGAATTCCATCGCTTTTGACTTGACGTGCTGGAGACTGATCCAGGTTCAGTGCAGAGGACGTTTTTTCCATACGAATAAAACACGTGTTGAATTCTGACACGGGAAACACACGCCAAGCGCTTCAGGCTTTTTATTCAGACTCCAGGGCAGGAACAGATCGCGGTCGGGAGCTAAAGTCTGCACGCCCCCGGCTAACGTGTCGGCAGGTTGTGATGTCAGAATGTTTTCAGGTGATGTGAGCAGATTCCAGGTCAGATTAAATCTGACTATTTATACATCGGCTGTTTGTGGACACGTGACGCAAGTGTAAAACGTGTTTATTGTCAGAAAAAGATCACACCTGTAATTTAATACTGTCAGTGCCATTAATCCCCTACAGCTCATTTACATATAGTTTGAATGAGCAGACACACACACACACACACACACACACACAGCCCCACCTCTGCGTGTCAGGACCAGATCTGAGGTCAGTTTACTGTCATAACATCTGATCAAACTCTCCAGTGGTTGCCAGCCCCGACCCACCTGACCCCCCTGACCCCCCCTCTCCCGACCCACCTGATCCCCCCTCTCCCGACCCACCTGACCCCTCTGACCCCCCGACCCACCTGACCCCAGCGGAGCCTCAGCACTGGCCGGTTTCTCCGCCGCAGCCCTGGCACTCCAGCGCCGCCGACCGGTACGCCTTCCACACCACCGGGTGGCGCAGACACACCGTGCCCCCCCCCCGCTTCTCCTCCGCCTTGTTCCGGTTTATGTCGCCCACGCACACCCAGCCCCCCCCGGCCCCCTCCCCCGCCGCCGCCCCCCCCCGGCTGACGGCCCACTTGGAGTGGTCCTGGCTGGCCTTGAAGGCGGCGGCCGGGCCCGGCTGGATGAGCGCGACGTCCAGAACCTTCCAGCCCCGCGAGCAGTCGGAGGGGAGGACGCCCGTGGAGCGAACCCAGAACTGGACCAGGAGGTCCGACTGGAGGGCGGGGGCCACCCAGGAGTGGTACAGGTCTGAGGAGGCACGAGAAACGGGTTCTTAGTGTTTCCTGCGAGACCGGAACCCGACCGGAACCTTCCCGCGGGTCGTACCGTCGTTAAACGAGGCTCCTTTGGCGAAGCTGACGAAGTCGGTTCCCTCCTTCGAGGTCAAGGTCACGCTGCGATTGGACGGGGCGTCGGCTCGCGGGAAGACGGGCGGAGCTCGCTTCTCGCAGACGGCGGCGAGCGCCGGCACCAGGGACGCCAGGGACGCCGGGACGTCGCAGTCGTACACGCTGGGCTGGTTGATCTGCAGCTGCTCTCCTGCGGGGGGGGACCCACATCTCCATGGTTACACACCTCTGTCTTACTGTCATGGCAAGTAACAGTAAGCCAGAGCCGGAACCGGAGCCGGATTCGGACCGTGATTTACTGGCAACGGTCAGCGGCTGCCATGCTGGCAATCACGGTCCGCGGTTCGGGACTCGAGACTTACCGACGGTCTGGAAGCGGTCCAGCGGGTAGGTGACGCAGATGAAGCTCTGACCGTTGGTCACGCCGCTCGCCGGGTACTGATACCGCCCGGCCCGCCGTGCGGGGGGGAAGTGGGGGGTGCTGTGGACCAACCAGAACCCCTGGTTTTTATCCAGGAGCACCACACCTGTGTGTGTGTGTGTGGGGGCAGAGGTGCCGAAAAGCATCAGAACCGGGTCGGACGGGGGTTTCAGCCGTCCGGACCGTCGCGGCCGCTCACCTTTCGTGTGCCCCCCCCTGCTGCTCCCGCCGCGGTCGCCGTGTTCGGGGGGGGGCCTCTGGTCGTTGTACAGGACGTACGCCACCTCGCCGCCCTGCGGACGCACGTCACACGTCACGTTCTCGCCGCACAAACTGCACACGAACGCGTTTTCAGTTCTCGTTGTGAGTTTCTGATGCAGCTTGTGCGGCGTGACCGCGGAGGGAAAAAAGGCAGAAGCGGGAAAAAAACAAAACTAAAATTAAATCTGATTCTGAGTCAGACGTCGTGTTTTAGAGAGAGATAAAATAAAATCAGGAAGTGAGGGTCACCTGACTCTCCAGGTAAACACTCACCTGGTACAGCTGTCCCACGGTCCGGCCCAGGGCGGACGTGGAGTCGTTGGCCGTCCCCGTCCCGCGCGTCCACCCCTCGCTCCCTTTGTCCAGCAGTAAATACTCCAGACCCGGTTCGGGGGAGCCGTCCCGTCCTCTGGGCAGCTTGTACAGGTAGAACCTGAGTCACACGGGGACGGGTGAGGACGCGCGCGAGGACAAGGATCATTACCATTATCGATTACTTACCAATCAACGGCATCGCCCCGGTCGTTGTGGCAGCTGATCGGTGACGTGTCGCCCTCCAGCGGCTGCAGGAGGAGGAGGAGGAGGAGGAGGAACATCTGGACACGGGAGACGCGCCTCAGGTAAACCTGCGCGGACACGAAGACCAGGACCAGGACCAGGACCAGGAGCAGGAGCAGGAGCAGGAGCAGGAGCAGGAGCAGGACCAGGACCAGGACGTTAAAATGATGACTTATCTCTTATTTGTGTTTGTCCACGCGCTCCGGTCGTTGTTTTTGTCTCGGTCTCACAGGTTGCGGTGTCCCCCCCCCCGCGGAAGTCACTCCTCGTGTTGTTTACCCAGATTCAAAAGAGCAGCGCGTGACGTGCGTGGGGGAAAAAAAACAAACAAACAAACAACAACCGACACACAAAAGTTCTCGAAACGCGAGTTTGCTCCGCGGTGACGGAGTAAAAGTCGCTCCCTCAGCCGGAGGAGCAGCTGCACCTCCCGACACATCCGGACACGCTCCATCCTCACGCGCTCGCTTTCTGTCCGATGGGCCAATCACGGCAGGAGGGGGCAGTGACGTCAGGTAACGCCTCCAAGCTAGCGACGCGAGCTAGCGGGCGACGTGTCGTCGGAACAAACCGCGGCAGTTAAAAACACACAACACGCGTCAGACGTTGTGTGTTTGTTGTTGTTGTTGTTGTTGTTGTTGTCGTTAACCACGTGATGAAACGCCCCGTCACGTCCTCGCTCCTGTCCGCTCCTTGTCTAAACTGCCCTGGGTTTCAGTCAGGTGACCCGTGACGTCACCGGGGACCGGGAGCACGTAGGGGGGGAAAAAAATGAAAATAACTTTTTTATAACGACATAAAATAAAATGAAAAAATAATTATTTATTCAAAAATAGAGTAAGTAAGTAAAGTGATGATTATTTTCATTCATTTAAAAAATAAATTTTAATTTTAATTTTTTTATCTCCCTGAAATAGAAAAAGTTTCCAGTCGTTTCTTCCTGTTTCACTCTTTCTCAACTTTGCTTTCTTTTTTGTAACTTGCTCTGAACTTCTGCTCTGTTCCTCTTCTTGGCTTCAGGTGTGTCTGACCTTGTTTCACTTTGTACAGAATTTAATAAAAAAAATGAACCTGCACCTTCTGTGTGTGTGTGTGTGTGTGTGTGTGTGTGTGTCTGCTCTGTCTCAGGAAGTGACACAGCATCTTTGTGTCTCACACACACACACACACACACACACACACACACACACACACACGAGTTCAGAGCAGGTCACAAGTGTTGTAGCTGTGAACGCTGCATGTGTGTCCCACCGTCTGCGTGGACACGAGCCTTGAATAAAAAAGATTTCAGTCACGTGAACCGAAATTCAGGAAGTAAAGACGTTAGTGTGACAGCCGGTAGTTTCACTTCACTGTGTTTGATCTGCAGAAATAAAACAGACGTGTGTTCGGTCCCTTCAGGACGAGCTGAATAAGCGCAAAGGGCTCAGATACACATTTTATTTCTTTTTGTAGAATTATCCACATACAGTCAAACGGCCGCGGAGCCGTTTTCTCCTCAGCACCATTCCTGGGGAGTTTCATCTCTACTGTACAAAAAAAAAAGGAGCTCGGTCGACGGCCTCGTGCAGAACAGTCGATAAAATGCAAAATTTGGCAACAAGAAAGCGTATCTACTGACCCGGATCGAAAAAATAAACTTCAACAGTCTCAACAGGAACGTTGTTCGAGGTTCGCGGCCCAAACATGAGCGTTTGTGCTACGATCTGGACCCCCGGGGGGCGAAATGATTCCCTGAAGCAAAGCGTCATCTGTCAACGCCGAGTCCCTCCGTCGACGGGACGGTCAGACTAAAGAGAGGCCGCGGCGCTGAACGGCTTCAGCAGCCCCGCAGTTCTTCTGGGTTTTTTTTGGCGTCTCAGGTTTGCAGCATGCACGGCAGCTCGGTCCTCTGCTCCTCCATGCGCCCCCCCTGGACCCTCAGGAGCAGGGAGAAGAAGTCCTCGTCATCCATGGGACCGGGAGCCCTGCTGCGCTGGTCCTCCAGCCGGCCCTGGGCCTGCGGGGGGAGGGAGGGGAGGGTGAAAGTCGTGTTTTCTGTCACGGTTTTCAAAGCCGACGTCGGCGGCTCACCTGCGTCGTGAGGATCATGTTGTACAGATCCTCTTTAGGCACAGGAACCGGCGCCGGCTTCTTCACGAACGCCAGCTGCTTGATGCTGCCTCGGAAACTTCTGGCTTTCGGTTTCGGCGGCGGCGACCTCCCGAGGAGGAGCGCCCTCTGGTCGTCGAGCCGGCGGGCCTGAGCGGTGGCCACCAGCTCGAAGAACTCCTCCTTCTGCAGCGAAGTCATGGAGGAGAAGACGACTGTGGTGGGGGGGGGGGAGGAGGAGCAGAGCGGTGAGGGTCAGGGAGGACGTGGAGACACGCGACACCTTTCAAAACACCTCGAGTCACGCAGCGCTGCCAGTTTCGTGTTGTCTCAGCTCGACCGACATGAGTCAGCGCCGCCGCACGCAAACAAAACCCGGCCCGGTCGGTTCGCCCCCCACCCCCCCCCACCTCTGTTGGCCGGCTTGGTGGTGTTGGGCTCGGAGTGGCACCGCCTCCTCCTGACCCCGCTCTCCAGCCGGAAGGAGCAGCGCTGGTCGTTGAGCCGCCTCCCCTCCTGCAGGGTGCACAGCAGCTCGTACAGCGCCTCCGGGAAGTCGGGGGTTAACCGGTGAGCCTGAGGAGACGTGGGAGGGAGGAGAAGGTTTCTCAGACGGCTCGTTGGCACGGCAAAGGAATTCACTTGACTCCTACGTCCTCCCACAGACAAAAAAAAAAAAGAAGCATACCTGCTGTTTTTCCATCGCCCCGGCCGCGGCGGTGGATTTGTGAAATCAAGAGTTTCGGCGCTCCGTTCGCCGAGCTGCCGTCGGGGCGATGAAATGACAACCTACCTTTTTGGGATCCTCCTCCCGGCTCCTCGTCTCCAGAGGCGGCTGCTCGGACGGATTTAACCTCTTTGTGTCCAGCTCGGCGTGCGGTTCGTCAGGTGTCTCGCCTCCGTCCTGTCCGTCGCCCGTGTTCTCGGGGTCCCGCGGTTCTTCGCCGCCCCGTCCGTCCCCCTCGTCCACGGCGGCCTCGGCCTGTCCTTCGTCCTCTTTTAAACCGTCTCCATCTTTCTCAACCCCGTCTTCTTCCTCTTTCAGAGCCGACCCGTCGCCCGAGCTCTGTGCGATCGCGGCCGAACTTCTGTCGGCGTCTCCCTCCTCGGTGATGACGAGGGGTTCCAGCAGCCCCCCCTCGGCCATTTCAGCTCCGATCTCGGTGCGGTCCAATAATCTCGCCGTCGAGCCCTGACACAGGGGGGCGGACAGGAGCAGGGGTTAGGGGAGAAGACACCGAAACAGATATGAAGCGAGCCGCCGCGTCTTTCTCCGCCAGAGGAACTAGTTCTGCAGGTTCCGGCACGTCGGCTTCACGTTGTTTAAGTCGAAAATCCGACCGCGACTGACGGAGACGTCAACTGAGTTTCACTCTGCTTCTCCCCCCCCCACCACCCCCCCTTCCCCAACTTCACCCCACATACACACACTTTGTTACACAACCCGGCTCTTACCGTGGTGGTTTGAAGCGCGTCCCCTTCACAGCATCATCTCCAGGAGCCAGCGCCGACTGAGCGCAGCGTTCTTGGCTCGACACTGGTGGATATATAAAGACGCAGCGAGGAGTTTCACGCGCCGACGTGACGAGCTGGCATCTGCCTCGCTTACCTTCTCTCTCTCTCTCTCTCTCTCTCTCGACTCGTCTCTTCCTGTTCCTGTTACCACAGCCCACCCCTATTTATTTGGCCCACATCTGACAAGTCGTGTAACTGGGAATGACTCCTGTGCAAAGCACGGGCAAACCCCCACAATGCATCTGGTCGGTGCATATACGACCCACAGCCAAGTTTGTTTCTTTCGTTTTCCCTGAAATAATCTGAGATTAGGCAGCTGCTGCTCTAGCTGCAGCTCGGCCGGTTGTGTCAGACCCGGTGCGACGTGTTGAAACAGGCGCACACGTCTTTCTGACACGGTTGTGGTTTCGGCTCACATCCTGTTGACTTGCAGCTAAAAGGAGAAGTGGAGCAAAACAGGCGAGAGAAGCCGCCTGAAGTGAAATTATCACATTAAACCTAAAACATATTACTTAAAAAAAAAAAAAGTATTTTAAAAACTCTTTCATCCCGCCGTCTGTCTGAGGAGTCTGACCCAGTTCAGCTGAACCTCTAATCTCCGTTTTGTTAAGGAGGAATTTAATTGTTTGTTTTGTGCGCGCGCGCGCACACACACACACACACACACACACACACACACACACACACACACACACACACACACACACACACACACGCGCGGTTGTGCACGTCTGCTGTTGTTGTGGTTACACTCACCTCAGTAAGGATCCTCCTCCTCCTCCTCCTCCGCTCCACGCCGTCCGTCCGTCCGTCCGTCCGTCCCCAGCGGGCGGGCCGCCTCCCCGGCCTGCACCTCCTCCTGCCGGTCGGTAGGGGACCCTGCGGCGCGCGGCGGTCGGACTGGGTCGGGCCCGGCCGTGTCGTGTCGTCTGTGTGAGCGCGGTCGGGCAGCAGTCGTCGCCACTGTGCGTCGCTGAAGATGTTGCAGCAGCAGCAGCCACTGACGGGCAACGGGCCCTCCAACGGCCGGGGACTCGGCTTGAGCGGCCACCCCGGGATGCACGCGCTCAACTCGGTTCACCAGCCCCCCCAGCACCGCTCCGACGGCGGGGACCCGGGCCTCGAGGGCACGGAGAACGGACACGAGACGCGCAGGGATATCGGAGACATACTGCAGCAGATAATGACCATCACCGACCAAAGTTTGGACGAGGCGCAGGCAAAGTTAGCGACAACTTCCCTGGTTTTGAACGCCGCGGCCGCTGTTTTTTTTTTTTTTTTGTCGCGCGGTGACAAACTTTCGCCAACTTCAGCCCATTGTTTGGCTCGTGTAGCCTGCGGCTAACTGGTTAGCAAGCGGCGAGCTAGCGAAAACAAAGTTGTTGTTGTTGTTGTTTTTTACGAGCGGTCCCGCGGGGTTGTTAGCTGCCGCGTTAGCCGCAGCTTGTTGTTCCTCCCGTCTACAAACGCGAAGTTCTTTTTAGCGGCGCTAACCGTAGCCATTGTTAGCCCCGCTAAGATGCGTTAGCCGCGGCTAACTAGCTACAATAGGTAGCTAACGGGTAGCTAGTGCGGAAGTTAACGTTATAACCGGCTCGTTTTTTTCCCCCCGCTGAACGTGCTAACTAATTATACAGCGAACGCGGCGAAATGCCACCGAGCTCGTCAGCTGCCGTTCACAGAACAACCGTTGCCTTCTTAGCTTTCGGCTAGCCAGAAGCTAACGGCTGCTAAATTAGCCATGTCAAAGGTCCGTCACTAACGTCAGTGTTTTTGTCCGGGTGCGCGTTCTGCTCACGTTTGTTTTGTTTGTTTGTTTTGTTTACTAACGAACAGGAAACACGCGCTCAACTGCCACCGGATGAAGCCCGCGCTGTTCAGCGTGCTGTGCGAGATTAAAGAGAAAACTGGTGAGTGTGGACTTGCAGACATGTTGACGCGCAGCCCTTATTGGAGCGTGTTGACACGGTGTCACCGGGAGCCAATCAAGAGTCATCAGCTGTGGCTGTGTGACAGCACAGCGCGCGCGCGCACACACACACACACACACACACACACACACACACACAAACAGGGAACATGAGCGCAGTTGTCAGTGTTTTTTATTTGCAAAAACAAACAGAAAGCGCGAGGAGCGTCTCTTATTATAAAATCCAGCCTGTTGTGAGACGACAGACAAACAGTCACGTGACCTCACGTTGCGTTTGCAGGACTCACAACGTGTCATGATCAATTAAAAACGCCGATTTAATTTTTGTCTTCCGCTGCTAACGCCGCCGTCCCCCAGCAGACGGGACGTGGAGACGTGACGTGGGCGCGGGAGTCGCTCCGTTTGTTTGTCAATAAAGTTTTGACGTGTGTCGTCCCCCCCTCCCCTGACAGGCCTGTCCATGAGGAACGCCCAGGAGGAGGAGCCCCAGGACCCTCAGCTGGTGCGGCTGGACAACATGCTGCTGGCGGAGGGCGTGGCGGGGCCGGAGAAGGGCGGCGGGGCGGCGGCCGCCGTGTCCGCGGCCACCAGCTCGGGGGGGATGTCGCCCGACAGCTCGCTCGAGCACTCCGACTACAAAAGCAAGTTGAGCCAGATTCGCAGTATCTACCACACTGAGCTGGAGAAGTACGAGCAGGTATCGTGTCGCAACACGAGATGAGCGCTCACATTGCCCGTGCTTGTACTAACGCCGCGAGCGTAAACCGTCGGCATGTCGGGTCTAGCGTTCCCGCTCGCCCGCTGATTTAAAAAAAAAAACGCCCCAGGTGTGAACCTCGTACCTGGGGGATTAGCGGGGCGTCGTCAACCTGCCGTGTTTACAGGCGTTTCTAATTTTCAACAAGAAATCGGAAACATCTTTTAACGTGGAACAGTCGGTAATAAACCATAATTAAATTTGAATTGTACAGGTGTCCCTAATAAAGTGGTCGCCGAGTGTCCGTGCTCAGAAAAAGAAAAGTTTTACTGTGACGCTTTCTTCTCTCTCAAAACAAAACATGTGATTAAAAAACAGCCAATCACAGCAAACCGATCCAAAGTAAAACGCTTCATGTCTTCGTTTCTGTCCTTCCCCGGATCCCCCTCCCCCCAACCCGACCCGGTCCGGCCCGGCCCGGCCCGGCCCGAAGCAGGCGTGCACCGAGTTCACCACCCACGTGATGAACCTGCTGAGGGAGCAGTCGCGCACGCGTCCCGTGACCCCGCGCGAGATCGAGCGCATGGTGGCCATCATCCACCGCAAGTTCAGCTCCATCCAGACGCAGCTGAAGCAGAGCACGTGCGAGGCCGTCATGATCCTGCGCTCACGCTTCCTGGACGCCAGGTGGGCGGGTTCGGACCGAGCGCGCCGCCGCCGCTGCCGTGCGCGCCGCCGTCCGCGTTGCAAACGGCTGTTTGTGTGTCTCCAGGCGTAAGAGGCGGAACTTCAGCAAACAGGCCACGGAGGTGCTGAACGAGTACTTCTACTCCCACCTGTCCAACCCGTACCCCAGCGAAGAAGCCAAAGAGGAGCTCGCCAAATCCTGCGGCATCACCGTGTCTCAGGTGATTGGTCCGGACGCGCCGCGCCGCGCCGCGCCCACGCCGCACGGCGCGTACTGAGCGCGGCGTTCTCTTTCCGCCAGGTCTCCAACTGGTTCGGCAACAAGAGAATCCGCTACAAGAAGAACATCAGCAAGTTCCAGGAGGAGGCCAACCTGTACGCCATGAAGACGGCGCTGGGGGCGCGGCAGGGCGACGACTCGCCGCACACGCCCAACTCCACAGGTGCGCTCGAGCTTTAGCCCCGCCCCCGCCTCGGGGACGCCGCGTAACCGGCCGCTGACGTGTCCAACTCTTCCCTCAGGGTCCGGCTCCTTCTCCCTGTCCGGGTCCGCCGACCTGTTCCTCGGGGTCCCGCCCGTGAACGGCGAGCAGCCCGCCTACCCGATGGGCGTGCAGGTAAACAAACGAAAACAAACAAAACGTGCGCGCGGAGCGGCGGCGTCACGCGTTTGTCGTCTCACTCTGCGGACTCGTTTCCTCTCCAGGCCAACGGGAGCTGGCAGGGCCGCAGCTCGCCGCCGCCCGGCGCCTCGCCCCGCAGCGACCGCTCGGACAACTCCGACTGATGGCCCCGCCCACCGGCGAGAAGACAGACAGAATGATATCACGCTCCCCACCTGGCTGCGGTTGTTTTCGTACGTTCGGTTTGTTTGTTTTGTTGTTTTTTCTCACCGCTCGGCGGCGGTCGCCGGGCGCTCCGATTGGTCGAGTGAAAGCGTGTGTGTGTGTGTGTGTGCGTGTGCATGCAAGTGTGGTTTTATTATTGGGGGTTGTCGGGTTTGTTTTCCACTACATGTTACTGAGGTGTGTTTGTGGGCGGGGGAGGGCGGCGTCACGTTTTTAGCACACTATATCATTATTATTATTGTTATTATTATTATTATTAATATTATTATTGCTGTTTTATTATTAGTGCTTTTCATTTTAACGGCGCAGGAAGAGAGAATGCATTTAGTGAGCGAGAGGGCAATAGAGAAAAATCCAAAGACTTTGTGTGTTTGTTGTTGTTTCTTTGTTTTTTTTTTCTACCGGGCACGCGCGTCCCCGCGCGCCCCCGCGCGGTGAGTGAGGAGTGCCTGCGTCATACCGGTGGTCTTTTTTTCTGTACAGTGAAACACCTGTATTCTCTCTACCTCTTTTACAATAAAGACTCTCTGTATTCACAAGACCCGTGTCCTTCCTGGTGGGGGTCGAACGGAACCGAGCGTGCCGGTCCCAACCGGGGGGGGGGGGGTCTTTCCCACGGTGGCCAGGAAGCATCAAAGCGCTTTCACAAACAAACGTGGAACAACTGCGGCACTAAACGGCGCGACGAGCACGAGACGGGGCCCAAATGGCACGTGTGGCCTGTGGTGACACCGGGGTGTGAATGCTAACGACTGTGTGACACACACACACACCCCCGCCGCGGACTCACTAACAAATGCAAAGGTGTCGCGTGTGGACGGGAAGGTGCGCGCGACCGATTGATATTAATGAACACGACAGAACAAAAGGGAGAAAATCAAAGAGTTTAACGATGAAGTCGTTTCTCAGCGTGGAAACGGGAGCGCGTGTGAGTGTGTGTGTGTGTGTGGGGGGGGCACGTGGCG
>JAFBJZ010000594.1:217500-257500 GCA_016785225.1 Psettodes erumei
CACACACACACACACACACACACACACATACACACGTATCAGTTTTAACAGGTAGTAAAAGCTGTAAATGTGGCGCCATCTCCCCCTTTTTCCCACGAGAAAGAGTTGCCCCCCCCCAAATCACAGTCAGTTCAACTGACCTACATTCTCTTATTATTATTATTATTATTATTACTGTTGTTACTGTGTAAAACCTAAATGTTATAACTGACACAATGTAATTTACGCTTCTTTAAATTCTGGTAATTAATATAAAATTACAAAAACACAAATTTAAAGTTTCTGTCAATAAAACGGATGATCTGTGTTTAACTTACATGAAAAGTCAGTTTATTGTCACGTCGCCGTTTATTTCTGCAACAACCAGGTGTTACACGGGTTCACCTGTCTGACATTTAACCGTCTCCTCCTCCCTTGTTAAAAAAATATAATGATAATTTATGAGCGGCTGAGTGAAAACATGGCGGGTGGGGGTGGGGGGGTGGGTGGGGGTCTCCAGCTGCTGCTGTGTGTTAGTTGGACCCAGACGGAGGCCGGACTCCTTCGGGTTCGCTCGGCGCCGCTCTACAGGGCCGTTTGTGTGGAGTCATTCGTGTTGTTGGACCTCTCGCCTCGAGGTTTCTGCTCCGCGCTCGCGGAACTCGCCGACCGCCGCCGCCACCTGCTCGATTCTCGATTCGCCGCTGAGGGCGGGCGTGCGATCTGATTGGGCGGTGGCGTCCGCGGGGGCTGAAACAACGACTCTCTCTATGGGCTCATTGGCGGTTCTGTCTGTCACTATGATGTAATTCGGCTCTGGCTGGTGGCCGCTGGAGCGACGCTGCAAAGCATGCTGGGTGCAGGAAAAGGAGCGCTGCCGCGGCGCCGGCTGGGGCGACAGGAAGTGAGGCGTCGCGGCTCTGGGCACTTCCTGATGCCTGTCGCGGTCCTCGTCCTCCGAGGTCACCTCCTGTAAGGTGCTGATTGGCCGAGGGGAGCGGCCCATGACTCTTGGAGGGACCAGCGCTGTCGCAGATTGGTTGAGCTGCGGCCGCCAGTTCTGAGGGGAGGGGTACTGCACCCTGTTCATCGACCAATCACTGGCGAGACGAGACAAGGCATCGTCGCGTTAGACCAGATCCCCTGCATTCCCGTGTTTTATCCAATCAAAAAGGAGGAGGGATTAACCGCCGAAACTTACTTTTGCGGCGGGGGGGTCATGTCCCGATGTCCCACGATCCCAGAGAAGGAGGCGCTTCGCCCCGGCAGGCCCTGGGTTCCGACCCACGGCGAGTACATCAGCGCCCGCTCCTCCCACAGCATGTCGTTGGCCGAGTCGACGGGGACGGGCCCCCTCTGGATCTGGTGAGCCAGCAGGAGCTCCAGGACCTGGTGACGCATGCCCTCTCTGGCCACGTCGATCGGTCGGCGTCCCCTCCGGTCGTGCAGCTCCAGGTTGGCGCCGTGGAGGAGGAGGAGCCTGGCGGTGTCGTAGCAACCGTGGAGGGCGGAGAGGAAGAGCGGCGTCTCGCCCTGGGGTTAAAGCAGGGAGAGACGTTTACGGCCTCAGCCCCCCTTTCCGACGCCCAACGGCGCGAGGAAACCTAGCTTACCTTGTTGTCCTGCAGGTCCACGGCGGCCCCGTAGCGGACGAGCGTCCTGGTTAGGGACAGGTGGTTTACCGAGCACGCCCAGTGCAGGGCCGACCTCCCTGAGCGAGACAGCGTGAGCGGAGGTGAGGGAGGAAGAAGGTAAGGGAGTAAGTCAGCCGATGAACAACCATTACACAACAGAGTCGAGCCCAGGCGGTGAGGAGAGGGAGGATGGAGGGGCGGGGGAGATGAACTGCTTCAGCCGGAAGAGACAAAGAAGAGAAGACAGAGACGGGGACGGATGGAGGGGGGGACGGCAAGAGGAGACGGCAAGAGGAAGCGAGAGGAGCGTCAAAGTTAATGTGTCCGTCGTCCAGAGGCCGAGCTCTGCGGCGCATTAACTTTGTTCTGAGTCGGAGGAGGAGGAGGGCAGCAGGGGAGCTGGACGAGGAGACACGGGGGGGAGAGGACGGGACAGGAGAGGAGGGGACAGGAGAGGAGAGGAGAGGACAGGAGAGGAGGGACACAGAGAGAGGACGTGAGAGAGACGGGGGGGTAAGTTACACCAGTAACAATGGATGTTCATGTTGTCGTTCTCTCCAGGATGAGCTGCGACCTGTTTGTCTACATACAGCGCTCTGTTAGCTCTGTTAGCTCTGTTAGCTCTGTTAGCTCATGTCCCCCGCAGGCTGAACCATGACCTATTAACATCTTATTCATCCGGTACCGCTAAAACCGGAAGACATTAGCGTGTGTTAGCATGCTAACGTAGCATTTTCCCCCATCTCTTACGCTTACGCTAAGATGGTGAGCGCCAGGCCTGCTACATATTAGCATGTTAGCCTCATCGCCGTTAGCATGTTAGCGTTTAGCTCATTACGGCCGCACTGGGGCTCCTGATCTCAGTGTTGACGTAGCCTAACTGACGGTTAGCATCTACGTGTCTCAGGAGATTAAGATTATTTTATATATAACTGTAATTTCACCTGACAGATTGTGCGAACATGCAGATACCGTGTGGTCTGATGCGTTACCAGTGTGATCCGTGTTGTTGACCGGCACTCCCGCTCGCAGCAGCTCCAGCACCACCCTGTCCAGCCCGCTGCGCACCGCTCGGATCAGAACCACAGACCCGTCTGGGCCGCACCACTCGGCCGACTGCGAAGAGCAAAGCAGCGCCGAACGTAAACCTCGGGGAGCGCGAGTACGACGCAGGTAATAATAATCTGTCCGAGCGAAGACCACCACACACAGACCTGCTGAGGAGGACTGAGCAGAGGAGGAGGCATGGCGCTTCTCTCCCACCCTCTAGGTGGCGCTACAGGAGAACACGAATCATTGCAGAGGGCGTTAATGGGTTTTTAAACCGTCAAAATGAGCAGGAATGAGCGAAAAGGACTGGAAACCCTCACGCTGTATGGGTCTGCGGGACTGGGAGGGTCCGGCTCGGTAGTGTTTCTGCTCCTGGGTCCTGTGGTCGCAGATGGAGGCGTCCTCCTGCCGTCGGGAGCATCTCACGCTGACGTCCTCCATGGAGCTCTGGGTGAAGTCCGTGTCGCT
This sequence comes from Psettodes erumei, assembly GCA_016785225.1. Taxonomy (NCBI): domain Eukaryota; kingdom Metazoa; phylum Chordata; class Actinopteri; order Pleuronectiformes; family Psettodidae; genus Psettodes; species Psettodes erumei. The sequence continues at coordinate 220,632 of JAFBJZ010000594.1, forward strand.
TCCGATGTCCTGGTCCCTTTTGAGAGGCCTGGAAACAAGAAGCTGCACATTGAGAAAACGCTCCGGCCTTTTCCTGGTTCTGGAGGGTCCGCCCCCCGAGATGTTCTGAGAAAGTTAGCGTGGGCCTCGCAAACGTGACATGAAGACATGACGCAGAGGACAAATCCAGTCCTTCCTGCCCACAATCAGCTCTCAGTCGTTCTCGTGACAACATTCCTCCAGCAGACAAAACATCCCGTCGAAGCGTCTCACCGCATTCGGATGGCGTCCTCGCCCAGCGGCTCCCGCCTCCTCTTCTTCTCTGCCTCCTTGGCTTTCTTCTTCTTCCTCAGGCTGATCTTGTCCTTCTCCCGGCTGGTTCTGACCCGTTGTTCTTGGTGGGCGGCGTGCGGCGCCCAGGACTTGGCTTTGCCGTCGCTGTCGGCGGCTGCGGCGGACCGGTGTCTCGCCCTGTCGCCGCCCTCCCGCTCCGCCCGCTGCCGCCTCACCCGCCTCACCACCAGGAACACCAACAGGGGCAGCGCCAGCAGAAACCCGATCGCTATGGCGACCACGGCCCACAACCACACAGGGTTCGGCTCTGCAGAAGACGGCACGAAAAAAAACCAGCTGACTGGTTGACTGACGGATACCCTGCTGTGAGAAGATGTACAAATGTGTACATGTACACAAGTACTTCACTGTAAAACCTGCAAACCTGCAGCGGCGCGCGACACGTCCACACGCTGGAAACGGAAACGGCGTTTCGTCGTGTTTTGTTTGGATGAAATTCAACCTACCTTTGCCTTCCTCTATCACCGTTTCCTCCACTCTGCTTCCTATTTCCTCTCGGACGCCACGGACGCCGACGACGGCCTTCAGCTCCGGCAGGGTGGGGAACGAAGCGGGCTTCAGTAACATCACAGCACGCAGGAAACTGGCGGCCATGGTGGCGTAGGGGAAACAGGTAGAGGGCGAACGGGAGCACGGCCTGTTGTCCACTTGGAGGAAAAGGAGGGAGCTGGGAAAGAGAGAGACGAGGAGGGAAACAGCAGAAAGAACAAGAAGGTCATTTTTTTTTTTGGCCTGTTTCATGAAAAACGGTTAAAGCGGCCTGTTTCAGTTCAGACTGGCTCGCTGTAATCAACGGAGTTCCCCAGGGTTCTGCGTTTGGCCCACTTTTGGTCTTAACATTAGCCGGGCAGTTAGCTTAAACAAACAAAGGTTAAACTGGCCGGTAACAGCACGAACCCGCTCGAGTCAGCCGGTGCCGCCTGGGCCAGCAGATCGCTGAGCTGCTTGGGCTCGAAGTCAAACACGTTCCTGTTGGCGGCGAGGGGGGCGGAGCCTCTCAGCTTGAGCGGCGACTGCAGGAGGACGCTGAGCGCCCAGAGCAGGGAGCTGTTGGAGAAGGCGCCGCGCTCCAGCGGGATGTTGGTGTGAACCATCAGGGTTCCCTTGGCCCACAGGGGGCTCTGGCGCGCGAAGCAGTCGCCGCCGTCCCAGCCGCAGGGGGCGCTGTTGCACCCCTGGCCACAGTGCGAGTCGGCGTAGTGATCGCGGCAGTACTTGATGTGGTCGGGACTGGGATGGAGGGAGGATATGAAGAGAGAAGAGTCTTGACTCAAGGTCTCCTTACTGCTTTCTTTTCTCCAGAGCTTTAAACGAAGAACCACTGAAACATGAACCGTCATTCCCACGTTTATAGATTGAAGGTTAAAGGGCGTCAAAGGTGTTTTACTTGCAGTGGCCCCGTTCCTTCAGGCAGTCGAACCCGTCCCTGAGACACTCGGGATCCGCGCACTCTTTGTCACATGACCTGTCTCCAAACTTGTCCTTGCACTTCCTGTTGACCGGACACAGACCCCATGGATCACCAGAGGCCGCTGCGGAGACAAACACAAGCTGTGATCCGGATCGTCTCGTTCGCCAAAGACCCGCCGACGCTTTATTCTGTCGAGCGGCGGGCGAAGCGTCGCGGCGTCGCCTGCGCGTTCACGCGTGCGCCTAAAGCCGAGTGTGCGTTATTGTTTGATAAAGTGTTTTTGTCGCGGCGCAGACATATTCGGCCAACTCATTGTTCCACAGCTCGTAACAATGCAGGTCGAGCCACGAAAAGGTGGGACCCGATACGGGGCCGCGAGAGGGAACAGGAAACGGGGCTGACGTAAACAGGAAGTTTCCAGGAGAAGCGAGTAGCAACAGGAAATGGAGCCGGCCAGGGACTTGATAAAGGTCGAAGGTCGTCGCCACGGCGATGAGGAATGCGATGGAGTTGGACAATGGGGTTGGCAGGTGTGTGCGGGGCCATTAAATCAGAGCAGAAAAAAAGAGTGTGAACAATAGAACTGAAATTAGACGTCAAGTGTTTTACACTTGTGGGACTTTCCAAAGGAACAAAAGTCGTCATATTTATATTTATATATATGAACAAATGTAAAAACATTTAAATATTAAAACAAGGAGATTAAATATTTTTCACCTTTTAACAGAACATTAAAAAGAGACTAACAAAATCAGGTGCGATATTATTATTATTATATATTATGTTATTATTCCACCACATTTACAAATTATATGTAAAATTATTTAGAAGCAACATCAGTGAGAATAAAATCCAGGGGCCTCGGTGAACAAGTCGTTTTAATCCTTTAAAATATAATTTAGCTCGTGAGATTCAGGTTTTGGTTCGAGCAGGTGCCGAGTTCCGCGGCGGGAGCGACTCACCTCGACACGTCCAGCTCAGCCCCAGCAGGAGAAACGTCCTCAGAACCAACATCTTCAGGCGGGTTCTGGTTCCGCTCGGCCCGGCCTCCGATCCTCCGCGGGCCCCGGCTGTCGTAAACCTGCGGCGCGGCGGCTGCTCGCCACAGAGCGGTCAACTCCGAGCGAAGTCGCGCACCTTCTGACTCCAGCGCCGTCCACTCGCTCTGTCCCTTTCTTTTTTTCAGCGGTCCTGCGGATATCCGGACAACTTCCTGCCACTGTGTGTGGAGAAGAATGGGAGGGCGATGTGTGTGTGTGTGTGTGTGGTTATGAGCCGTTAGGGTGTGTAAAGGAAGTTTGAATCTGACCTTTTTCAAACAAAGCACGTCTGTTTCGATCCAGACATACATCAGACTTTCCACGTACAGGATTGGGTTTAATGTCACGTGCATATTAAATACATACATGCATATCAGAATCAAACTGTCCCACATGGATCCTCTCCTGCTGGTCTACTGGAGACCGGCTGCAGGAACCAGGCGAGTCTTTAACTGCCGTGCACCGTCATCATTCATACCGTGACACTGTCTTTTCTAAAAGTCCTTTCTGTACATTATATTTTATATTTCTTTAATACTTTTTCTTGCACCGCGGGTCACAGAGGATTCAGGAAGCTGACGTCGACTTTAAGGGTTTGACAAATTCATCTTCTTGAAGACGGCGCAGAAAACCTGCCGAGACAGCGGCGCCGCCTTCTTCTCCACGCAGCGGCGGTGGTAGTGCCGGTACGCCTCGGACATGTTGGAGAAGACGGGCTCCGGGTGCAGCTCGGAGATGGAGGCGCCGCGGCCGTAAGACGGCGCTTTGGGCAAACTCTCCAGGAACTCCTTCAGGAAGACGTGTTCCGAGGCTTTCCGAGATTTCCTACCGGTCTGTTTCTTGGCGTTCTCCTCGGAATCCGCCCGCCGGGTTGCACTTTGAGCCCAGCTGAGCACCGACCACTCTCCGACGCCCAAAGTGGAGAGAAACATCTTTTTGCAAACCTGTTTCCTGACGCCGTCGGCCATCAGATGGTATCTCATGGAGACCGATCTTCTGGACTGGGTCCACGGCGCTCGGGTCCTCTCCACGGGGTCGCGGTCGACGAGTCCGGCCACGTAGATCCTCCTCTGGGCCCAGTTCATGCACTGCCAGAAACCGGCGAACAGGTCGCCCCTGGTTTCCTCGCTGAAGTCGGCGCAGAAGCGGTTGGAGGCCCGTTTGCAGGCGCTGGACGTGCACCTGGACCCCATGGTCCTCTGGGCTTTGGTGACGCTGCTGCCGTCCTTCTTCTGCCTGCTCACGTAAGGTTTGCCCTCCATGCGAAGTTGCTTCTGTCGGTTTTGCTTCCACGTCAGGGGTTTGGCCGCTCTGGACTTCTTCCTGTCGGGCCCTTCTGGTTCCGATGCCCCGTTTTTCTCCTCTTTGGCGTCCTCGGAGGTTCTGAGCGCGGGAACAGGATTCGGCGTCTTTTCTAACACGCTTCCGTTGGACCCGCCGGTTCCTGTCGCTTCCTTCTGGGTCCAGTTGAGCACGGACCACTCTCCTATCCCCAGAGTGGACAGGAACGTGTTTTTGCACACTTGTTTCCTCTCGCCGTCCACCATCAGGTGGTAGCGGAGCGACGCCGACCTCCTCGACCGCGGCCCCGCCGCTCGGGACCGCTCCACCGGGTCGCGGTCCACCTGCGCCGCCACGTACAGCTTCCTCTGAGCCCAGTTCATGCGCAGCCAGAACTCCTCGAACGCCTTCCTCCGGGCGTCTTCACCGATCTCGCCGCAGAGCCGGTTGGACGCCTTCCTGCAGGCGTCGGAGGCGCACGGCGCGCCCATGGCCCTGGGCCGCTTCGCCACGATCTCGCCGTCTTTTTTCCGTTTGCTCAAATAGGCTTTCCCCTCCATCCTCAGCTGTTTCTGCTGGTTCTGCTTCCACTGGGACGGGTCCGCAACTTTGGCTTTGGGTGTTTTTCTGGGCGCTCCGGCCTCGTCCGCACCACGGCTTCCATTTTGATCAGCTGTAAAAAAAAAAACACAACTGGACTGAATTGATTACTGGTTATGATGTAACGGCGGATAAATCCGGTTTTGAACGTTTCTTGGACTTCACCACCCTGTTAGGTACCGGTGTCAGGACCCAGGGGCGATGGGTTCTGCAGAGGGACCGTCGGCGCCGGCTGGAAGAACCTTTTTTTGGACGGTCCGTCTTCGTCGGACTTCCTGCGTGCATCGGAGACGCGACGCGGAGGATCTGAGCAGAGCAGCAGAAACATATAAACGCTTCTCTGATGCAGTAATACTTCCTTATTTCGAAGTTTTACTCTGTTCCAGTTACCAGAACCACTGGGCCCAAACCCACCTGACGGGAATCGGTGCGGCCCGGGAGTCTCCGTGACCGCGGGTCTGTGCGCGGGGGGGTCGGCGCCGGGTTTGGGAAGGAGACCGATGTCCTCCATCGCGGCGATGGCTGAGCAGGAGAGACGGAGTCTTTCAACGTTTACAAATGCTGCATTTTATTTATTAAGTGTCACGATCACTTCCTGTTTGTTCTGGTTCTGGTTCTCACTGGTTCTGCTGGGTCTGCTTTGCAGGGTTCTGGTTTTTCTTCGTATTGGATCATTTTTATAAAATATTTGGGTCCAGAACTTCACGAACAGGCGGGAAAATCAGGTCAAATCACTCAACTGTGAAACTTTTTAATAGTGGTAGTAAGTAGTAGTAGTAGTAGTAGTAGTAGTAGTAGTAGTAATAGTATTAATAGTACAAAATCAAGAACACAACAGAATCATGTGTCCGGATCCAGCTGCTCTGTGGTGACGTTGCGGAGTGGGCGGGGCCTGACGGAAACGGTGAGTCGAACAAGCGGCAACGCCGCCGGTGATATTTCGCTACGTCACACGTTACACGCAGCTCGTTACTCCTCGCGCGGACTCGGCCGAACCCGAACCCGAACCTCCGAGGCCGACGCGTGTTCCGGGCGCGCGCTTACACAGTGTTATGCATTTGAACACGTCCCGTAGACCCGTCGGTTCCATCCGGACCGCGTCGAGTCCGGTTCTTCACTCCATCCCGGTTCCGACCGCGACGCGCCCGGCAGCTCGGTTCGGCTCGGCTCGGCTCGGCTCGGCTCAGGCCTTCACGTCCAGAGATCTGTCAGGTGTCGGACCTGACGGGACCTGACGGGACCGGACCCTCGCAGGCGGCTGCCATGTCTGCGCATGCGCACTGAAAACAGACACAAGTTTCACAAATATTGATCCAGTATTTATCGTTACTGATCAAATTCAATAAGAAGCATTTTAGCTCCTTTTGTACACAGATCAATCTATAAAATCAATAATATATTTTCAGTGTAAATGATTAAACACAGGTGTGAAATAAATGTAGTGGGATATGACGTATTTCTATTAAATTTATTGGAGTGTGAGAGCAACACGTCAGAGGAGGAAACGCGTTCAAAGCGTCAGTGCTTAAAATAACAGGGACGCTTGTGGTCCGGATCATCCCGGTCTGCTCACATGAAAGCCGGGGAAGGAAGGAGGGGTTCAAAGTCTCTCAGGGGGGGTCCGGATGAAAGGGGGTCAGCACAGAGGGTTTATGACGTCACAGAGAAACTCATTCTGACATTTGAGAAATGTTAGAATATATAAATAATATAAAATGATTCGCTTGTCAGAATATCTGCGGGTCTATCTCTATGAGCTCATGTGTTGCGGTTCGGTGACGTAAACAGAGGCCCAGTCGGGCCCGGAACCACCAGAACAGGTTGATCCCCCGCGTGGATCATGTTTTTGAGTCATATCTCCATAAAATACATAAAGATTTGAAATAAGACGGAGGAGACTGATCTCCAGAGAGTACTGACCCGGATCCGGCTGTGATGAAGTGATGAAGCTGCTGCAGTTTGATCGTCTCGCCACGTGGTGTCGCTGTTGGCGGCTTCACGCCGGATATAAGACGTTACACCGTCTCATGTAACGTTACCCTCAAAAAAAAAAAAAAAAAGATGAAGTTAAAGCGGGACGTTTGAAAAACTAGATAGTAATTTTAAATATTATTAATATATTAATTAATTAAATAGAGCGAGCGCTCCCACGCGGCTCCTCTTCGTCACTCTTCGGGGGCGTTCCGCTGTGACACGTCACGTGACAAAGCCCTGGCTTTGACTTTCGGTTTCACTTTTGAACGCTGTGCAGTCAGTCGGACGAGGGAGACGGTTCGATTCTGTCATCGTCGCCGCCCGGTGAACACCAGAGCTGAGCCGAGCCGCAGCTTTCATCCGTTAGAGATTAAAAATATAATAAGTAAATAAAAAGAGTTTCACACTTTCGGGACAAAAACAAACAACAAACAAAACAACAGAGGAGTGAAGGCGTCGACAGGAAACGTGAGTTTAAACTGGGATGATTCACTGTTTACTGTACGTTTACTGTATATGTTATAGATATGGATTAGAGTGTGTGTTTGTGTGTGTGTGTGTGTGTGTGTGTGTGTGTGTGTGTGTGCGCGCGCGCGTGTGTGTGTTACGGTAACTGCCGCACCGTTTCGCAGAAATCAGCAGGTGAAAGTGAAAGTAAACGCATGTTTGCACACACCTGCCTCCATGTTTCACGTTTTCACGCAGATGACGAGTTACCTCCACCCCCTGCTCCTCGTGGGCGCGGACGCGTGCGCGGTGCACGCCGTCCACCTGGTCCAGGTGTCGCCCGACTTCCTCGACTGCCCGCTACTCGCCGCGTGGGGCGGCGCCGCCGTCCGGGCCTTCCTCCTCCTCTGCCTCGCCGTCGCCTACCCCGGGAGCCCGCCGTGTACCAGGAGCTTCGAGGGGCTGCAGAGCTTAGTGGTCCTGTGCTTCCACTTCCCGGTGTACGCCACGCTCCAGGGGGTGCTGGGGCAGCGCGCCCTGGAGGACCTGTGGGGGTGTCACTCGTGGGAAAGGGTGGGTGCTGGTTGGGGTGCCGGCCTGTTGTCGGGCTCGTGATTTGTGATTTTGATTTAACACCCGGTCAGACTGAAAGCGAAACCAAACCGGTGTGAGGAGCAGAACAACCCCACCTCATGTCGTCCAGTCCGCGGACGCGCTAACCTTTATCGCGTAAATGTTTCTGAACGTCATCTCAAACAGGAAGTGATTTCCGTACGTTTTCCTGGGTTTGCAGATGCTCCAGGGTTACGTGGTGACCGCGTTCGCCTGGCTCTACTGGAGCCGGTGCGTGTCGCCGCTCTGGGGGGGACGCGAGAAGACGTGTCCCTCTGCGAAACCCGAGGACGACGCCGGGTCGACCCTGAGGAGACTGATGGGATTCATGCTGCCCTACGCCTGGCGCTTCGTCGCCATGCTGCTTCTCGTTTGTCTCTCTTCTTACGGTAAGCGGGACGTGAAGCGTCGTCTCCGCCGGCGCTCCGGCAGCAACAGATCAGATCAATAATGTGGAGATCAATACGGCGTGGTCCTCTGACCTCAGGTGAGATGGCCATTCCTCAGTACACCGGCCGTGTCACTGACTGGATCATCAACGAAGAGACACCTGATGCGTTCACAGAGGCCATCACGATCATAACTGTCATGACCGTCGCCAGGTAAGCAGCTAAATGCAGATGAATAAATATTGTTATTTTGATATTTTGTGGGCTTTACGCTGTTGTGTGTTTTCAGCGCCGTGCTTGAGTTTGTGTGCGACCTCCTTCACAACGTCACCATGAGCCACATCAACACGTTGGTGCAGGGCGCCGTGTTCCAGGCCGTGCTGAAGCAGGACATCCCCTTCTTTGACGACACCTCCACAGGTGAGTCGCGTGGCCGGCTCGACGCGAAGGCGTCCGTCGGCGGAGGTGCTTTCGTACTCATGCCGAACCGACGCTCTCGCCTCAGGTGAGCTGGTGTCCCGCATCACCACCGACACCAACAACGTGAGCGAGGCGCTGAGCGAGCAGCTGAGTCTCCTCATGTGGTACTCGGCCCGCTTCGCCTTCCTCCTGTTCTTCATGGTGAGCCAGTCGTGGAAGATGACCCTGCTCACCTCCATGGGGCTGCCCATCATCTGGGTCATCCCCAAAATCACGGGACACTTTCACCAGGTAAACACGAAACCCCAAAATCCACCTCGATCTTGGAAACCAAATAAAAACCAGCCAAAATATCACGCGTGTAGATGCAGTTCTCATCACAAGTAAGACCCGCAGCACACTTCTTAAAATGCCTCTTCATTTCAGACGATCGCCGTGAAGGTTCAGGAGTCGCTGGCAAAGGCCAACCAGGTGGCCACCGAGACCTTCTCCTGCATGAAGACGGTGAGGAGCTTCGCCAACGAGGACGGCGAGACGGAGAAGTACCGACTGCGGCTGGAGCAGACGTACGCCCTGAAAAAACAGGAAGCAGCGGCGTACGCCGCCACGATCTGGGCCAGCAGCGTGAGTTCAACACTGACCCGTGGGACAAAGGATTTGTCACCTCCGGTCCATGTTGCTGACCGGAGCTGCTTCTTCACGTTCCCCCAGGTGACCACTTTGGCCCTGAAGGTGTGCATCCTGTACTACGGGGGGACTCTCGTGACCAAGGGGACCTTCAGCAGTGGGGACCTGGTGTCCTTCGTCCTGTACGAGCTCCAGTTCGCTTCGGCGGTTGAGGTGAGCTGCGGGACCGGAAGCGGCGGCTTGTTCTGATGGTATCAGCAGGTGCTCAGTTTCCCTGCTCCTTGTCCTCCAGGCTGTGATGAGATGTTATCCAGAGGTGAAGAAGGCGATCGGCGCCTCTGAGAAGATCTTTGAGTATTTGGATCGGGAACCTCTAGGACCCCCACCAGGCAGTTTGGCCCCCAATGATCTTCGGGGACACGTTCAATTAAAAAATGTTACGTTTTCTTATCCTGGCCGGACAGATGCCGTGCTGAAGGTACAGTACTGTGTGTGTCTATAAGGTTTATTTTGACTCTCTGTGCCGATTTGACGTGTTTGTCTCTTCCACCAGGACGTGTCTCTGGAGCTGAAACCGGGTCAAATCACTGCCCTGGTGGGTCTCAACAGATCAGGGAAGTCCACCTGCGTCCAGCTCCTGGAGAGGTTCTACCAGCCCCAAGTAGGGGAGATCCTGCTGGACGGGAAACCACTGAACAGCTACGACGACCAGTACCTGCATGATAAGGTGTGTGTGGGGTGTTTTGCGTTTTGCATGAGGAACTTATGACCCATGAACACGCGGACGTCGCGATCCTGTCGCTGGCTGAAGAATGGTAAGAATGGGGGTGAAGAAGGAGGAGGAGGAGGAGGCGGCAGCTTCAGGGAGTTTTGGCCACTAGGGGGCAGAATGACTTCTGATGATTTCTGCACGAAAACAATATATTTTAGGGTTTACTAAAGTCGTCACACCCCCACCAGTCAAGATGGCAGATAGATCAGTGCAGCTGTACAAGGAAGACGCCCGGGTCCCTGACACGTTCCCTCGTCTCCCCGTTTGCTCAGATCGCTGTGGTGAGCCAGGACTGCGTTCTGTTCGCTCGCTCCGTGCGGGAGAACATCAAGTACGGCTACGAGCACGCCTCCGACGAGGAGATGTTCAGGGCCGCCAAGGAGGCCAGCGCCCACGAGTTCATCATGGAGCTGCCGAACCAGTACGACACAGGTAGGTGTTAGGAAGAGCCGGTCCCTGAAGGCGTCTTCGCGGAGGCTCCTTTAACAATGTGTGTGTCTGTGTTGTACAGATGCTGGGGAGAGGGGGGGCCAGGTGTCGGGGGGGCAGAGGCAGCGAATCGCCATCGCTCGAGCTTTGATCAGAGATCCCAAAATCCTGATACTGGACAACGCCACCAGTGACCTGGACACGGAGAACGAGCACCTGGTGGGAACCTCTTGCAAACTTCTGCTCATTTTATTTCGCCGCTTTTCCTACAAAGTGATAACATGGAGTGGTGATCGTACTCGACAGGTCCTCCAAGCCGTGTGGAGGCAAAGCAACGAGCGCACCGTGCTGCTGATTTCCAACAAGATGAGCGTGGTGGAGAAAGCCGCTCGCATCGTTTACCTCCACGGTGGGGCGGTGACGGAGGTGGGCAGCCACGAGGAGCTGCTGGAGAGAGGAGGCCTTTATGCCGAGCTGGTGAAAAAGCAGGACATGAACTTTTGCCGGAAAGAAGCGGCGGAGGGGAATGATGCGGAGTGATACGTCCGTGTGGTGGGGGCTTTAAGTCAGAGGAGGGGTCACATCTCCAGCTACACTTGTTAGATGTTCAACTACATGTACTGCTGGAGTTTTGATCCTTTCACTTGAGTTCCCTCCTCCGTGCACCTTGGAGGCCGGTGAAGTTGTCCAGGAATCCCTCAAATGCTCCAGGAAGAAAGGGCCCACCTGGACATTCATTTGGTGATATGGACATATTCTTCACATTCCAGCAATTAGATACCTGATGCTAAAATCGTAGAAAGTCAGCGTGACCCCAATCCAGTCCTGCCCATCAGAAGTCTGATACGACGGTACGGACAGGTTTTAATCATCTTGAGGAATATATCATCATATCCCCCAAGACTTGGCCTCGGTGGGCGTGAATCATCTGCAGTGGGTGTATTTATTTTTAATATTAATATTTATAAAGTGCTTTTACCTGTAGCTCTTTGCAATCAAGCAAACCAACCACCCTGCTGTTAGTGGACGACCTGCTTTGTGTGCTGAGGATACGATGATCACGAGTCCAATGTAGATGTGGAAGAGATGAATCTGATCGATTTTTGGTATTTTATTTTTGCCCCATTTAAGATTGACGGTTTCTAAATATCATGGTAGTTTACTTTTTCACATTCATCAAATATTTTACCTTTCTCATATTTTTCTACATGAATCATCCTTAGTATTTTGTTTGCCTTAGTAGGGTTACAGCAATAAATGTTTTTACTGAATTAATTAGTCAGTTTTCTTTTTCTCTTTTCAGCCACTAAACAAAATAGGTTTTAGAAAAATAATTTGAATGTGTTATGATGGACTCAGGGATTTATTATGCAGGTTTATGGGTTATAGATTTAAATTTAATTAAAGAAAATAACCGTAAAAACCATCGACAGTGAAAGTGAACGTTGGTTCAGTTTCAGTTGTCCCATGATAAAACAACAATACGTCTCAGTTACGCGACAATCTCACATTGTCCATAAAAATAGGAACAGTTGCCGACGAGGTAATCCGAAGGGATTTTATAAAGATGGTGACGTCACCACATCATAAAAATAAAATAAACATCCCCCGAGTCTGTCTGCGGAAGTCGATCCGCGTTTGTGGACGATGCGAAGCCCGAAATCCAGAGCACCGAGGCGGCGTAACGCAGTGCGACGCCCGCTCCCACCGCACGCAAAGGCACCATGACAGGGAACAAGATGTACCGAGCGGGGAGCAGGGGGGGGCGGGCGCTCCGCTCGACGGACGCACGCACGCAGCCAATCGGCGGGCAGAGTCGAGCCGAACGTGACAGGAAGTGCGTAACGCTGCCACGTGGTGGGTTTATATAGAGTCAAGCGGAAGCGCGCAGGCGCCATTTCGCTGCGGCGGAGCTCGGTGGTGTTCCGGTGGAAGTGTGGCGCCGACGGCGGTGGAGAAATTGGACCGAGGTAACACTCCGCCCCCCCCAGCCCGATGGAAGCGGCCGTCAACCTGCCTCACGACAGGTAACGCCCGCGGTGCCCCCGCGAAGGCGGGCTAACGCTAGCTGTCATCGCGCTCCCCGCTACCGTTAGCCTCCTCCATAACAACGCTAGCTTGTCTGAAAACACACACACACACACACACACACACACACACACACACACACACACACACACACACACACACACACACACACACACACTCACACTCACTCACACACACACAGTGCAGCTAGCTTACAGCAGGCTACCTCAGCGATGTCACTTTAATTCGGATTTCTGGACTTCCATTTAGCCTTTAGCTTCAGGTGCTAGCCGGCTGCGGTCCACGGATGTCCGTCATTCATTGCTCAGACACCGTGCTCGCGCTAATCCCTCGCTCGTGTGTGTGTGTGTGTGTGTGTGTGTGTGAGAGAACCGGACCCGGGTCCAGTTGGCTCCCACACACGGGGTCCGTTCACAAGTGAAGGCGGCGGGTCCCCGGATAGGTTCGTTCAGACCGGTGACGCGAGCTAGCGCTCCGTTAGCCGGCGTCGGTTCCGGTACGACGCCGGAGTTCTGCGTCGGTACCGACCCGACCGGTCAGCGCGTGAAGCCAGAGCGTTAATTCTAAAGGCTCGGTGCTGTTCGTTGCGTCACGGCCGGAAGACGGTCGCCGGTCGCGAGGCAGTGTTTACAAACAGCGAGGGCGGGGCGTCGGAGCCACGCGAGCCCCAGCTGGCGGGTTGTAAACACCGGGGTCTATTTTCTTCTTCCGCCGCTTCCACTGAAACCGCGGCTGCGCTTTGAGCGAGGCGGCGAGCACGGGCGTGATTTGACGTGACGTCCCGAGTTGTGACGTAGTTACTGGACCCAGGTGCGCAAAACCGGTTTTAAATCCGGATCCATTGTTTAAACGCATGTAATTGCGGCCATTGTGAAAGTCCGGGTTAAAGTCCGTTTTGTCTGCAGCGAGGATTCTTCTCAGATTCGTGTCATCTCCTCCCGCAGCTCCCTGGTCGGGCTGTCCGGCGGCGGGATGGACCAGCACGCCGGCGCGGGCAAGCGCATCCGCAAGCCCTCCCTGCTGTACGAGGACTTCGAGAGCCCCTCCCTGCCGCACGCCGCGCCCCAGGGCCCCCCCGCCCCGCCGCAACCCCCGGTCAAGGATCCCAGCCGGCCGGGCCGCGCGACCAACCAGCTGCAGTACCTGCAGAAGACGCTGATGAAGTGTCTGTGGAGGCACCACTTCGCCTGGCCCTTCCACGAGCCCGTGGACGCCTACAGGCTCAACCTGCCGGTAAACGCCGCCGCCGCCGCGCCCGGTTCGTTCGTCTGAATCTCCCCCGGTGAACGAAAAACCAAAGCGGCGGCTGTGTTTTTCAGGATTACCATAAGATCATCAAACAGCCCATGGACATGGGGACCATCAAGAAGCGGCTGGAGAACAACTTCTACCGCAGCGCCAGCGAGTGCATTCAGGACTTCAACACCATGTTCACCAACTGCTACATCTACAACAAGGTGGGTGTCCTCCTGCTCCTCCTGCATGACTCCGCCCTTCATTCTGTCCCGACCGTAACGTGGACCCGACTCGGTCAAATTAACGTTAGATTTGCAGCAGCTGAACCGTAAACCCGTCGTCTTTGGCGGGAGACGGGGCAGATGCTTCAACGCTCTGCAGACGTGAGAAGTGTTGCGTTGTAGGTCGAGACGTTCGTCGCACAACGCACGAGCGGCTGTGTCGGTCTGCGCCTGGAGGTGCGGCCACGTCACCGCTGTACATGTGTTAATACAGGTTTTTTCTGTCCAGCCGACAGACGACATCGTGCTGATGGCCCAGTCGCTGGAGAAGATCTTTCTCCAGAAGGTGGCGCAGATGCCCCAGGAGGAGTTGGAGCTCCCGCCCCCGGCGCCCAGAAATAAAAACAGCAGGGGGAGAGGTCGCAAGTCGAACGGTGAGTCGGCGACGCCCGCCCGCCCGCACGGCCGCGCTCGTTCCGAACGACTCGAGTGAAACCGTCGGTCGTTTGTCGCCTCGTCCCTCAGCGTCGCGGGCCCAGCAGGTGCCGGCCGTGTCGCAGTCGGCCTACTCCCCGTCCTCCTCCGACACCGGCGAGTCCATGCCGGCCAACTCCCCGCAGACGGTGCTGACCAAGAGCCTGCCCCCGGCCCCCATCATGGGCCTGCCGCCCACGCAGCCCACCGCCAAGGTGCCGCCGACGCCGCGACTCTCAGTAGGAGAATAAGAGCAGAAATGTTTGTTCGGGGGGGGAGAAGTTTGCCGCTTCCTGTCTCGTCTGGACCCCGTTTTTCCTTTCTCTGCAGAAGAAGGGCGTGAAGCGGAAGGCGGACACCACCACCCCCTCCACCGTGGGCCTGAGCGTGGGCATGGCCGGAGCCGCGCACATGGTGGGCCTGGGGAAAGGAGGGCACGGGGGCCAGGCGCACGGGGGCCAGGGGCGCGACCCCTCCGCGCACGCCGTCTCCTCCATGGGCGGCATGAGCCTGGACACCCCGCCCGGGATGGGCCTGGTCCGCAGCCCCGGGGGCCCCGTCCTCCTGCAGCCCATGATGGCCGGCGCCGGCCGCAGGGTGGGCAGCGGGCGCCCCATCAAGCCCCCCAAGAAGGATCTGCCGGACTCGGTCCAGGCCCAGCCGTCCAAGAAGGGCAAGCTGAGCCCGCCGCTGAGGTACTGCAGCGGGCTGCTCAAGGACATGCTGTCCAAGAAACACGCCGCCTACGCCTGGCCCTTCTACACGCCCGTGGACGCCGCCGCGCTGGGGCTGCACGACTACCACGACATCATCAAGTGTCCCATGGACCTCAGCACCATCAAGGTGACCCCCCACCCACCCCTCCCCTCCAGTTTTAGCCGCGGCGTGACGCCGGTGGTGAATGATTCAAACGTCCCGTGTCTCTGTCCCCCCGCAGAGGAAGATGGACTGTCGCGAGTACCGGGACGCGCAGCAGTTCGCCAGCGACGTCAGGCTCATGTTCTCCAACTGCTACAAGTACAACCCACCTGACCACGACGTGGTGGGCATGGCCCGCAAGCTGCAGGTCAGCTGACCCGGGGGACGCCGCCGCCATCATCATCATCATCAGCAGTTGTTTCGTTTTGGTTCTCACCCGTTTGACTTCTCGCGTCCAGGACGTGTTCGAGTTCCGTTTCGCCAAGATGCCGGACGAGCCGCACATGGATCTGACGGCCGTGTCCATGAGCGGCCACCCGACGTCGTCCTCCTCCTCTTCCTCCTCGTCCTCGTCCTCCTCCTCCTCCACGTCCGAGAGCGAGCCCAGCAGCGAGAGCGAGGAGAGCGAGAGCAGCCCCAGCTCGGACAGCGAGGAGGAGCGAGCCCACCGGCTGGCCGAGCTGCAGGACCAGGTGTGCACGCAGGTGAGGCCTCCTCCTCCTCCTCCTCCTCCTCCTCCTCCTCCTCCTTCCTCGCCCGCAGACAAACCCGTCCACGGCGATAAAGTTTCTTTTGTTCTGAATTCCCCCGCAGCTCCGGGCAATGCACGAGCAGCTGGCCGCCCTCTCTCAAGGCCCCATCGTCAAACCCAAGAAGAAGAAGGAGAGGAAGGAGAAGAAGGAGAAGAAGAAGAAGAAGAAGGTGGAGAAGAGGAGTCGGGGGAGCAGGAGCAGAGCCGGCTCCGAGGAGTGGAAGATGCCGGGCAAGATCCCGAAGAGCAAACCGGGCCGAGCCGGCGGGTCGCAGCCCAAGAAGAGTCAGGGCAAGAAGAGCAACAAGAACAGCAAGTCGGTGGAACGACCTCCCTCCTCCTCGCACGCCACCTCCGCCCGCCCCCCCAACATGGAGATCTGACCTCCTCTCTCCTCCTCTTTATTTCCAGGAGCGCCAAGAAGCCCTTCTACCCCCCGGCGGCCCCCTCCCTGCTGCCGCACTACGACTCGGAGGAGGAGGAGGAGATCGCGCCGATGTCGTACGACGAGAAGCGGCAGCTGAGCCTGGACATCAACAAGCTGCCGGGGGAGAAGCTGGGCCGCGTGGTCCACATCATCCAGTCCAGGGAGCCGTCCCTGAGGGACACCAACCCCGAGGAGATCGAGATCGACTTCGAGACGCTCAAGCCGTCCACGCTCAAGGAGCTGGAGCGCTACGTCATGACCTGCCTGAGGAAGAAGCCCCGCAAGCCGTACGCCGAGCAAGGTAACGCACACCCACACACACACACACACACATACACACACACACACAGGCGGCGCCCGGCGTGACAAACCCCCCTCGTGTTTCAGCAGCAGCGGCGAAGAAAGGCAGCGTGGGTAAGTCCAAAGAGGAGCTGACTCTGGAGAAGAGGCGGGAGCTGGAGCGACGGCTCCAGGACGTCAGCGGGCAACTCAACTCCGTCAAGAAACCGGCCAAACCTAAAGGTGAGCCCCGCCTCCTCCGCCGCCGCCCCCTCATTACCGCGCATGAGCCTGTGATGACCGTCTGTCCCCCCGTCCCCCGCCCGGTCCCGTCTCGGTTCTGTCCCGCAGCAGAGAAGCCCAGCGCCGTGGAGACGCAGCCCTCGCGCCTCAGCGGCAGCAGCTCCAGCTCCGACTCCTCTTCCTCGTCCTCGTCCTCGTCCTCCTCGGACACCAGCGACTCGGACTCGGGCTGAAGACCCCCCCCCCGCCCGGCGCCGAGAGCCGAGAGTGGACCCGCGGATCACTCAGGGACCTGGGCTGGCCCAGGACTCGACGGACCCTGAAGCAGCGAAACCCCCCCACACACACACGTGTTGAATGTGACTGAGGGACGTGATGTAGGATGTTAAAAGCCCCGCCCCCTGCCCCCCCCCTCCTGTTTGTAAATAACTGTAAATATTTATGTTTCTTTTATAAAGAAGAATTTTATGGTGATCCCCCAAAGAGGGAAGCGGAGTAATAAAGCCGGAGGCGGAGAGAGACGAGCCGCGTCCTCTGCCGCCGCCCGGGGACGGACGAGTCTTTATTTATTTATTTGTCTTCTTCGGCCCCGTGTCCTCGGACGACTCGGGGACCAGAACCTTCTGGCCCCGGACCGGGCCCTTAACGATCCAGGTTGTCCATAAACAGTAAACAAAAGGTCAGGTGAGAGTTGACGACGTCGTGTTTACATCCTCAGCTTGTTGTCGAGTCGCTGCTGTACACGTACTGTACACGTACTGTACACGTACTTCGCGTACCTGTAGGTTCCTGAGGTTTGAAGAATTACCTGTAAATACTTCACCTGTATTTTGCTGTTGTACTTCTGCTGTTCAGTCTTTTTTTTTTTTTTTTTTACTGTCTCAGTTGCCTCACAAACTTTCACGTGACGTTTGTGTTGATTAAAATATTCTCTTCTGTACGACACGAGACTCTGAGCTTTTCAGACCGCGAGTGAGTTTACGCAAGTTATTGATCGACAGACGGTCGGTCAGGTGATCGATCGGTAACTGACTGAAACCTATTCTGTTGTTTTTGCTTTAATATGAAGGTTTTCTTTGTCACGTGACAGAAAACCGCAGGTTGAATTAGGACGTAAAACAGA
Source organism: Psettodes erumei (assembly GCA_016785225.1). NCBI lineage: Eukaryota > Metazoa > Chordata > Actinopteri > Pleuronectiformes > Psettodidae > Psettodes > Psettodes erumei. Next base: position 238,469 of record JAFBJZ010000594.1, read on the forward strand.
TTAATGTAACGTTTCAAAGGATTTTGTCTATAATTTGGACAAAACAACCTGAAGACATTAGTAAAAGATCAATCAAAATCAATAAAAAAACAAATAACCAGTGGGTTAATCAATGATGACAAATGTTCTTCAGCTGAAAAACAAGCTACGCTGATGATGCAGATATTAACGTGAGTTATTGATGAAGAAGAACCAAACCTGCTGCGTCCGTCAGGTGATGTCACCTGCGTCCAGCAGGGGGCAGCGGTTCCTCACATTTGACTCAGCTCCTCTGTCGGTTTGAGTCGTCGTACTTCCTGCGGTTGATCGCGAGCCCCGCCCTCTTGCGTCTCCTTGAGGATGATTTTCTCGACCTCACCTTTGAGAACCGTGGCACGGAGGCTCGCTTGAAGAACTCGTTGCCCCCAGGTCTCCACCCGTCCAGCCTTCCAGCGCTTCCCCTGCCTGCCTGTGTCAAAATCAATCACCCTGCCGGGTCCTCGGCCGGTCCCAGAGTTGAACGATCCTGCAGGCGTTCAGTCGGGACCCGCGTCAAGGATCCCGGCCGACGTCCTCAGTGTGGGCGGGACTGTCCAACGTCTGGACTGCAGAGACAATGACTCTGCACTCTGGATGGAAAAGGTAAGACCCTGTGTCTTTTATTTATATATATATATCATCATGAGGAGGCAGCTCGAAGGTCAGCCACAGCCAAATACCTCCAGAGGGTAAGGCAGGTCCTGAAAAGTCAGCTGAACAGCAAAAATAAGATCCAAGCCATTAACACCTATGCCATGCCAGTGATCAGATACCCGGCTGGGATAATATCCTGGCCACTGGAAGAGATACAAGCCACTGACATCAAGACGAGGAAGCTCCTTACCATGCATGGTGGGTTTCACCCTAAGTCCAGCGTCCTGAGGCTGTACACAAAGCGAAAGGAGGGGGGCCGAGGACTAGTAAGTGTCAGAACTACTGTCCAGGAGGAAACAGCGAACCTCCAGGAATACATCGAGAAAATGGCCCCCAAGGACCAACTCCTAAGTGAATACCTCAGGCAACAAAAGCCCAGAAGGGATGAGGAACCACTGGGCCCATCATGGAAGGACAAGCCCTTGCATGGCATGTACCACCAACAAATTGAAGAAGTGGCTGATATGGAGAAAACATACCAGTGGCTGGAAAAGGCTGGACTGAAAGACAGCACAGAGGCACTAATCATGGCAGCACAGGAACAGGCCCTAAACACCAGAGCAATAGAGGCCGGGATCTACCACACCAGACAAGACCCCAGGTGCAGGCTGTGCAGAGAAGGCCCTGAGACAGTCCAACACATCACAGCAGGGTGTAAGATGCTGGTAGGCAAGGCATACATGGAGCGGCATAACCAGGTAGCGGGCATAGTATACAGGAACATCTGTACAGAGTATGGACTGGAGGTCCCAGGGTCCAGGTGGGAGACACCCCCAAAGGTGACAGAGAACAAACAGGCCAAGATCCTGTGGGACTTCCAGATCCAGACTGACAAGATGGTGATGGCCAACCAGCCTGACATAGTGGTGGTGGATAAACATCGGAAGACAGTGGTAGTGATAGATGTAGCAATCCCCAGCGATAGCAACATCAGAAAGAAAGAACATGAGAAGCTCGAGAAATACCAAGGGCTGAAAGAGGAGATAGAGAAAATGTGGGGTGTGAAGGCATCTGTGGTACCAATAGTGATCGGGGCACTAGGGGCGGTGACCCCCAAGCTGGAAGGATGGCTCCAACAGATACCAGGAACAACATCAGAGATCTCTGTCCAAAAGAGCGCAATGCTGGGAACAGCTAAGATCCTGCGCAGAACCCTCAGACTCCCAGGCCTCTGGTAGAGGACCCGAGTCTGAAGGAAACACCGCCCAGGTGGGCGAGAGGGAGATTTTTATATATATATATATATATATATATATATATATACACACATACACACTACTACTACTACTACTACTACTACTACTACTACTACTACTACTACATAAGCATACGTAGGCTAAAACGTGGTGGTCCGAGCATGGAACCCTGTGGAACTCCGTGACTAACCTTTGTGTACGCGGATGAATGAGACTTAACCCGGTCTAGATTAATAAAGTGAGCTGTTCCAGTCATTTTTGAGATTATATTTATTCTGTATCCCTTCTATCACACGGCCTGTGGCCAGATTAACAATCCACCGTCGTGTCCTCGTGTTGCAGGTTCGACCCCGGCCCAGTCAGACGAGGACAGAACGGCACCGTGGGAAAGAGACGTGCTGTTGTTTGACCGTGTGACCGGAGCTCCGCCCCCTCACTTCTGTCAATCCCTTTGAAGACGCCAATGACGCGGTAACCTTGATCTGTCACGATCGTTACGGCGTCACAGCTGGACTTCAAACGGTCGATAACGCTAACAACACAAACCAGTCAAACCACAGAGACCACTTTTGGAAAAAAGTTAATTTGACGTATAGTTTGTTTTGAGGTGGGCGGGGCTTATGGGTGATACTGCAGCCAGCCACCAGGGGGCGACAGAGACATGTCGTCCATCTTTATTTGCAGTCGCTGGCTGGTGAGTTCAGCCACACGAGGATCTGGATCCTGACGGGCCGCAGCTGCTCCATTCCCACGCCGTCAATGATTGATCGCAGCTGACCCGAACCTATAAGAGCGCGGCGTGGGCCCCCCCCCACCGGCACTTGTTGGTTTGTCGCTTCACTCTTGTCGACATGGCAGGTCTGTTGGTCGCCGTGGCCGCGCTGGCTGCCGTGCTGTCCGCCGGCTCGTGCGAGGAGAAGGTCTTCCTGCAGAAGGCCGGCGGCGCCTTTGTCGACAGGCAGTACGAGTCGCTGCTCACCGTCGCCAACGGGGAGACGTTTGGGAACTGGACCTGGCCGGAGATGTGTCCCGAGAAGTTCTTTGCCGTCGGCTTCACTATCAGGGTGAAGTGGCGTTAATGATAAATATATTCTATATATTTTATTTTTGTTTGATCATTTTTAACATATTTATCCATGTATGTTTGTGTCTCTGGTGAAGATGAAGACGTGAAACTTGTGGAGAAGCTTCAAGTCAATGTTTCTGTTTTTTCAAGTCACATGTTCACCCCCTCACACACACACACTGGACTTGGACTTCCTAATCTGAGTCCAGAATAAAAAAAGCATCTGAGTCACAGTCAAATCAAATCTTTAAAAAATTCAAACTTTGTTTCCTCCAGTTCAGCAGGAAACAAACTGGATTCGTTCAAAGTTTTGAGAAGAAACCCAGATGATCACAGACAGCTCGGGGGGGGGGGGTTACATGGATTAAGGGTTTTATCTCCCAGATTATACTTTAACTTTAACCCGGTGTGAACTTTCACAACCGCCTCGCCAGCTGCTTCGCCGTGGGGGCCGAGATAACGTTCTGGTTTGATCGGAGCTGTTCTGGGAACTGGTATCTGTTTCCCCAGGTGGAGCCAAACCAGTACGGGGCGGACGACACCGCCCTGAACGGGATCCGCCTCATCTGCGCCGAAGAAGGGAACCGGAGCTTCCTGTACTCCATCGAGTCCCACGCCGGATAGTAGGTAGCCCTCTGTAACGTTCGGCTGATCCACGTGTCCTCGCCGTCGGCGGCGGGACCGGTCTGGACGCGACCCCGAGCGCGAAGGAGAATTACCTTTAAACCCGCGGTCGCTCTCTTCCTGACCCCCCCTCCCCCACCGTCCCGTCCAGCTTCGGCGACTGGTCCCAGCCTCAGTACTGCCCCGGCGGCGTGCTCACCTCCTTCCAGATCCGCGTGGAGCCCCACCAGGGCCTGTTCGGCGACGACACGGCCGTCAACAACGTCAAGTTCCGCTGCAGCAGCAACCCGACGCTGGAGGGGCCCGGCATGGAGTGGGGCGAGTACGGCAGCTGGAGCGCCGAGTGCCGGGACGGGGGCATCTGCGGCATCGAGACCAGGATGGAGGAGTACCAGTACGGCCTGGACGACTCCACCCTCAACGACGTGCGCTTCCACTGCTGCTCCAAGCCCCGGCAGGTAAGACCGGGACGTGGACCGGGACTCATGGAGAACCTGGAAGTTCTTGGGATGTGTTGCACGTACACGTTCTCTGCTAACTCTGATCTTCTCCTCCTCCGCAGTGAGCGACGGGTCAGAACCTCCATCCGGACTCTCCTCCAGGGTGAAAAATAATAAAAGTGTTCAAACTGCAGCCGTGTGTGTGTGTGTGTGTGGTGCTTTCCTTCATCATCATCGTCATCGTCATCGTCGAGCTCGCTGCAGAGTCATCGCGGGAGATGCTGACGCAGGCATTTCCCACAATTCCTGTTGGGACCCGAGGTAATTAGGACTGGGGGGGGGGTATTAATTAATTTACAGTTTAAGTCCTGACAAAGGTTGATAAGACACCGATTGGTGCGCGCAGAGGTAATTGTGTTAATTAATCGGCGAGTAGTTAATCTGCAAACACCGTGTGTGTGTGTGTGTGTGTGTGTGTGTGTGTGTGTGTGTGTGTGTGTTATCGAACTCTAATGGTTTTCAGAAGATTTTTGGTGAATTTCCTGATAAATAAACTCCAGCCGAAATGTCTGTTGAAATGAGCTTGTCGGTCCACTCGGACTATAGATATGCTAATATCAGTGTGTGTGTGTGTGTGTGTGTGTGTGTGTGTGTGTGTGTGGGGCAGAACCAGAGTCCGGTGTGTTTTTATTTTAAAGGTTCTCCTCCACCAGATGGCGCCGCTGCGTCAGGTGGACCCACCGGCACCAACCTGTTTTACGCTGATTGTTATGAGCGCGGTGAATTTTAGATCCGCTCACCAACACAAGCGGGTTCCTCGTTCTGATCGGTGGACAAAAGAAGCCAGGAGACGTGTACACATTAAATATAAATCATTTTATAATATACAAATTGTACAGATGTCGTGGACGAAAAGGGACGCGGACACACTCGGGAACAGCAAAGATAAAGAACGTGGTTTTTCCAACGCCGACGGGAAAGAACGAGCGACGAACACGTTTCCCAGAAGCTAAAGTGACAACACAGGCGGGGAAAAAAAATGGCGGCGTTTTTTCTTTTACAGCGTAACTGGCGGGAACACGAGAGAGATTACCTTTTATTTGTCACGCAGACGTACTCGAGACAAACGCGTCGTTTAACTGATGAAGTGTCACGTCCTGCCGCCGACGCCAGACGAAAACACAATTACCCACAATCCCCGGAGTCAGAGGTTTAAACCGCAGCCAATCAGCCCCGCGGGCCGCGGCCTCAGGTGGGACGGAGGCGGACACGGGGGGGGGGTTTGTGGATCACGTGACCTCACCTCGTTCTCCCGCTCGTCCGGATGAAGCAGAGCGTCTGTCGCCGGGACGCCGAGGGGAGATTAAATGTCACAATCTCAGATTAAAGCAACAGAGGGAGAAAAGCAGCGGCGCCGATATATAAACTGCTTTTCATAAAACAGAGTGACGACAGCTGAAATGTTTATCTCCACGCCGCGGGACGGATTGATTACGTCTGATTCAAATAAGAAAATCCCCGCGTGATGTCATCAGATATCAAAAGGCGGATCTGGGTTTTGTTTTTTCTTTCATAATTCACATTTTGTCACATCCGACAAAAGCGCGTCCGTTAAACATTTCTCAGATACAACACGTGCTTATTAAAGCTCAGGAGGCGACAGAATAATAAAGAAAACACCAGACGACTTCACGTCTTAATGCGACGCCGGAGTCGCCCGAAATCCGTCCTGGCTCAAACGCGACCTTTGACCTCGTCGACGGAGGCCGAGAGGACGCGTGTTTTCGCCGTCGGGAGGTAGCTCGACTAAATCGGTCGGAAAAAAAAAAAAGAAGCAAGCTTCAGCGAAACGGCAGCGAAACGGTTTCTCGACCCGAAAAACATTCACGAGAACAATTTGAAAAAAAAAAAAAAAACATGTTAAAAAAAAACAAAACACACATCACCTTCATACGGACGAACGTTTTCTCCCCTCGCTGCGAATAAATCAGGGAACTTCAAAAATACCAACACGACCGTGAAACGCTCCCGTTTGACTAGAACGAACATACAACACCGAGGTCGCCACGGCGACGCCGCGGGACGTTTACAGTATAGTAATAAGGCTAAACTGGTCACAGCTTCATATCCTAATCTACACAAGAGACATTTCGCCATTTGTACAAAACTAATCTCAGATTGGGGGGGGCGCTTACTTAATCAATCTGGACCCAAAGAACGACAGAACCGGGTGGTGTTAGCATTAAAGGCTATTACCTTGACATGTCTTGCTATCGATACATCCCCCAAATAAGTGACCCCCCCACCTCCCCCCCCCAACGCCGTTATTAATGGCTCCTGACAGTTACCCCCCCGCTGACAAAATCCATTAGCGAGCTAATGAGAGCACCGCTAACCGCTAACACCCCCCCCATCTCAGACAGAAAACCACACGACGCACATAATGACTGGGTTATTGTCAGAAATGATGTCTGCTGAGAGGAGCTTAAAGAGCCGGAGGTAAAGTGATGAAGGGAAACTCCACTAACGTACTTTACTCCAAACGAGCATTTTCATTTCTTTTATTTCTCTCTCCGTCGCTCGGCGGTTCTTCAGCCCCGTTCCCCTCGGTCGGAGTAAACGCCACCTCTGTTTTTTTTTTGTTTGTGACTGGAAATGTGATTAAAAATGGCGTAGAAATAACCTCCACACACACACACACACACACACACACACACACACACTCACTGGGTGGGTGTAAATACGAGTTCTGCCCCTCGAAGACGCAAACATTCAGCTGGATTTCACGCCCTCATCCCAACGTTTTTTTTGAATTCGGAACATTCGGTATGCGAGGCGAGCGGCGATGATTATCGGCGTAAACAATTATCTCTTCGCCCTGCTTTGGATTGCCTGTCGCAAACTAACGCCCCTTTCCCCGTCACCTCTACCTGCCTCCTCCTCCACCTTCTCCCGCCGGGTCACGACTTCATACGAAACAGGAAACTTGCGGGCGCGCTTAGTCTGAGCCCCGCCTGCCTTTATACCCTCAGCGGTGTGGATGAAGACGGTCCGATTGTGTGGAACCGTGGGAAGTTCTGCTCAAGCTGCTGAGCTCAGGTGAAAGTACCTTCTGAGACAGATACCCGGGTACGACCCCCAGACAAGACGAGAGGAGCCGGAGGGGGAAACGAACCTTTCAGGAACAGGTGACATCAAACTCAGTACTGAGGATGATGTAATGGTCCTCACCCGGACCTGGACCCGGACCCGGACCTGGACCTGGACCTGGACCTGGACCTGGTCACACCAGGACGTGGCACAGTGTAATCTGTCCCTGCATCTTTACACGGTTCCAGATGGTTGTGGACAGGGATTATTCAGCTAGCTGGTAAACCACAGTATGTGGCGAGCTAACTGCTAACATGCTAGCATTAGCTTGTCTTAATTTGGGCTTTTTTTTCTCATTTCTCTGAACGGGACATTTTGCTCTTGTCCAGCATGTCGTTAGCATGTCGGATAGCGCAACAATTCATTAAGTAGAGAATCACTGACGGTGCGAAGAAGCTACTCGAGCTAGCAAAGCGCTAGCTAGGCTGGATTAGCTCGGTCGCTAACGCCTCATATCGGGGCGTCGGCTCCACTGAATCTCATTTGAAGGAACTGATTGACGTCACCGGGTCTTTAAGAAGCTGCTCATCCTTCTTCCTGTTTGATGGTCACGCCCCCCCCCCCATCGTTTTTGTCCTGGTCCAGTTGATCCAGTGACTCTGCGGTGATGGCCAGGCACCAGCACCGCCTGTTTTTGGATATCTACATTCAGTATGTGTGGTTGTACAGTAGGTCAGATGTGTGATGTGAACTCGTAGCTTCGCGGCGGCAGGTCGGGGGTAAGTCGGTTCGACACCCCCCCGCCCATTCGGATCAGGGTCGGCGCTGTGATCCAGTTCTCAGGATGGGGAGTTTGAGAGGTAGGGTTGGGGGAAAAACCTCGACCTACTCTCGAGTTTCTCCCGGGCTCCGATTGGTCGTCGTGGCCTGTGGATCCGCCGCCGTCTCCTTGGCGACGACCTCCGCACCCGCCGGTTCCTCCGCCTCGCGTCGGATCGCGTTCTCTTCGCCCGCGCCGTCCTCCTCGTCCGTCTCGATGCAGTTTTCGATCACAGCTTTGACCGCGGCTTCGCCCTCGTCCTCCTTCTCTTTGGTCTTCGCCTCGGCGGCGGCGTCGTCCTGGACTCCTCCGTTCCCTTCGTTGTTTTTCAGCCCCTCTTCGTCCACTGCTGCTTTTTCTGCCTCTTCTTCGTTTTCTGCTCCCGCGTCCTGTTTCCCGACGGCCTCTACGCCGATTTCAATCCCGTCGTCAATCGTCCCGTCCTCCTCGCACCTCGACTCCTTCTCCTCCAGCGTCTCACTTCCCGTCACCGCCTCCACGCCGGTCGCGTTCGCCCTTTCGTCCCTGCTCGTGTCGTCCTCCCTCTCCACCGTGTCTCCGTCGTCCACGGTCTTGGGATCCTCTGCGTCCTTCTCGCTTTTTGTCTTTTTCTTCTTCTTGTTCTTCGCCGTGTCTTTGATGCAGTTCTTGTTGGACTTGCTCCGCGGCTTGAAGATCAGCTTCTGAAACATTAACGTTAGCACGTTAGCGACGTGAACTCTTTAAACTCGCTTTTGGGCACAGACTTAATCAAGAAGGAATCGCGGCGGATCTAATTTTGCGCTGGGATAACTAGCTAATTCAAATGAGCCCCATTGATGCAGAGGAGGAAATTGAGGCCGTTTGGAGGTTTGGAGTTATTGGTGGCCCGAAGGCCTTCGGTCCGACCAAACAAACAGGCTGGAAATTTAATGCAAGACGTCCTCAATTACTCGACCGGCTCCCCGCAGGGCGCCGCGCGCCGCGGGGACGCGGTGGACGGAGATAAAGTGCAAAGCGACCGGCTAATCCGGTTAGCTCCGGCAGTCTGAGTGCCTGTTAAATCCTCTGTCGCGCTGGCAGTTTGGATTCGACTCACGTTCGCCGCACAAAGGTTAGCTTTAGATGCCAACGGCAGCGTCCGGAGTCGCAGGGGAAGCGCTGGCGACCACGCCGCCGAGGAATCTCATAACTCAAACAGCGTTTCCTTTCCAGGTTTGGAGGTGATGGACGCGGCGTGGCGAGCAGGTGACGGAGCTAGACCTCACGTTAGCCGATAAACGTACCTTGGACTCGCGCCTCTTTCGGCCCAGCACGGGTCTCTGCAGGAACACGATCTGTTTGGTGGACAGACTCCCGTCGCTGGAAGACGAGGACAGAGAAGAGAGGACAGGCGGTCAGGGGACGGTTCGACGAGATGATTTATTTAGAAACGATTTAAAACGACGCGGTTTTAAAAAAAAAACAACCCGACAGCTTCTTCATAATTCACTGTTGTTTTTCTTGAGAAGTGAAAAAGGCGGCAGGAGATAATCCAACGCTGAGCCTCCGCCCATCACTTCACCCTCTTATCTGACGGTGTAAAGACGTTTATGACCCCACCCGTCATCTGTCAGCGTCACCCCCCCCCCATGTTGAAGACCTTCTTCCTCGTTTCTCCTCCGGACTCCAGACTCCTCCAGCGCACGACTTCTCCATCCAAACCATCCGAAGCCCACCGCGGCTCCTTTTTCTCTCCCATTACCTCCTTCCTCCCGCCATTTATCCATAAGCTATTTTCTCGGCTGTCAAGAACGCCGGACGGCTTCCTCCCCCCCAGTTTCCCGGCAAAAGCCCCGGCCCATTAAGCCGGAAAGGAGCGGATGGGCTCAGAAAATTACCGGCCTTTAGCGAGAACCTGCTCGCGGCCGACAGCGTCTCGGAGCCGCCGCGGTGTATTTATGGGCGAGTGGAAAAAGAGAAACACGCGGCTCTGCTGCCAGCGGCCACGTGAAATAAAAATAAAAACGCTGCGAGAGACCAGCGGCGACTCCCCCCCCCCCCGTTAGTTAGCGCAGATTTACCGGCGTGACACGTAATCACCGTCTGCGTTAATTCAACGCGGGTAAAATGAACTCCCGAGACGACGTGGATTAATGTTGTGTGGAGAAGCCGCGGAGCGCCAGTTAGTGTTAATCTAATCCGACCCCCCCCCCACAGATTAAAAAAAAAAAAAAACCCTCGCGCCACAAAAAAAGCAAATTTGCTGTTTTAAAAATCGACGAGCGGAACAAACAGCGCTGATCTGAAATACATCATCAACCGAGACGTTTTCCAGATGGGGGGGTGGAGGAGGGTGGAGGAGGGTGGAGGGGCGGGTGGTGGTGGTGGTGGGGGCGTCTGGTTCTGTATCTGGGCCGACTCTGATTAATTAGCCGCGTCGTTCTGTTGCGTCGTGGCATTTTGAACGAGCGGTAATTAATCAGCAGCCGCGTCATTAAAGGATCAGTTCGCACTTTTTTTTTTTGGCGGCGGGCGGTTTTCAACGTGAGGGAGGCGTCGACGAATCACGTGACGCCTCTCCTTCCCGAGCTGCGGGACACGAGGTCACATGTCACGTCACATGATTCTCGCCGACAGGTGAAGAAAGCGGACGCACCTGAGAGCGACTCTGTTCTGCGTTAGCGTGAACCGTGACCGGCTTACACCCCCCCAACCCCCCCAACACTCACATGGTGGTGTGTGTGTGTGTGTGTGTGTGTGTGTGTGTGTGTGTGTGTGTGTGTGTGTGTGTGTGTGTGTGTGTGTGTTACCTGTTGGTCTTGATCACAGGTGTCGGCAGCACACAGGTGAGCCTCCATCCGTACGTGGCGAGGGACTGGAGCAGAGGGACGTAGTCGGCCTTCACCTGCAGACCCTGCGTGAGGGGAACAACATGTCTGTCACTAACCTGCACACACACACCCCCCCGACAAACATGCGTGTGTGTTTGTTTGTGCGTTTGTGTGAGTTCGTGTTCGACACACGCGGGAAAACAATAAAAAACATAAATCAACCGCCGCACAAACTCCCAGGTCGCCACGAGTCAACACGGCAACCGAGCGAGTCCTTGAGTAAACGCCGCGCTCGCGTCGTGGTAAAAGAAGAAAGGATGATGGATGGAGAACGACACGCGAACTTACACAACAGACACACACATTCAGACACACACTCAGACACACACACACTCAGAGAGGAAGTGTGTGTCTGCGGTGTGGGGCGCCTGCCAAGGATGAAAAACTGTGACGCACATCAGTCGCACGGGTCGCGCCTTCAGCGACGTTCGCATTGGCACACACACACACACACACACACACACACACACACACACACACACACACACACACACACACACACACACACACACACACACACACACACACACACACACACACACACACACGCGTCTTACTGCAGGATAAACTACCACCACTACTGTAATACTACGAAGTACGGCTGACATAGTATTTATTCCAGAACAGCAAGTATGAAAACACCTCAACGACTTCCACCGTAGTACTGCGTGTATAATTACTGCAGCCACGGTACAGTTACTGCAGCTGGATCATGTGACTCTTGGAGTCACATGATGGGGGGGGGTGGAACCGCTCCCAGGAAGTCGTCCCCTCCCCCCGAAGGAAATTGAGAAATAATTTCTCTGTAATGACTCCCTGTTCTTCGGAACAGGTGACAGTTAATCACACTTCCTGGAGGATGCGCCCCCCCCCGCCCCCCCGCCGCCGCCCCTCCCTCCCTGACTGATGATGCGGGGGCCACCTATGACGCGGGGGGGCTGCCGTGCTGCGTCAGCACTCGAGCGCCGACCTGCGAGTGGAAAAAAACCCAAAGAAATCGGACACGCATCCTCCATGTGCACACATTGTCCCAGACGATCGCACAACAACACAACAGCCCAGACAATGACAACACAACCGCTAAGACAACAACAACAACACACGTCACCGTCTCTGCTGGTCCTCCTCTTCGTCATCTTCAATAAATCATGCAGGTAAATTGTCCAGTGTTTGGGGGGGGGGGGCAGGTGCAGGCACACACACACACACACACACACACTCTCACACACACACACACACACACACACACACACACACACAGCAGGGGTCAGCCGGTCCGGTAACGATGAAGCAAATAGCTTTTAAAAACGTCCTCGAACCTGCGGCGTTGTCACGGCAACAGAAACGACTCTGCATCCTGAGGGTTTAAAAATACTGCGCAGTACTCGTTTGTACTGACGGTACTTTTTATCTTAATGTTCACGGTCCTCAGAGGATGAACCAGCAGGTACTGATGTCATAATAAAACTGATGCATGATGGGACGTTTTCACGTCTTAAACACGGAAAACTGTAATACTTCAGTCTGATGTGTACAGAAGTACTGCAGTACTGTAGAGTACTTTGTATTTTGCTTGAACCTTCGTAACAAAGCTGTGAAGTCAGGTTCATGTTCTCACTTGTTTCTTACTGCACCTTACAAACAGCTGCCCCCCCCACACACTCACACACACACACCCCCCCACACACACACACACACACACACACACACACACACACACACACACACACACACACACACACACACACACTCAGCTGTCACGTCGTCCGACGGTGCGACTGCCATCTCACAGTGCAAATGACTCTCCTCCTATCTGGGTCAGCGCTTCTCTCACCACACACACACACACACACACACACACACACACACACACACACACTTGTGGTGCGATCGTGTGCGCTGTCGTCACGTGTGTGTCCGCGCTGCGCCGATGCCGGCGGAATCGCGTGACGTGGCGACGACAGCGCCCATTGAGCGCCGCTCGGTAGTTTGTTCAGAGAGCGAAAATTACCCAGAAATCTCCGGGGCGACGTCTGAGTTTGGGACTAAAAACAGGTGCATCCTGGGAAGTGGACACACCTGCGGCGGATTGGACAGTTTGTCACGCTCCCCCCGCCGTCACAGAGCCACATTTTTGGGCACAAAAGTCTCCTGTCACGCTTGGACGGCCGCGGGCCACAAAAAGTCTAAATTCAATTACCGAGATAGCATCGACACACACAGACGCACAAAACCCAACCTGTCCGAACACACGTGTGCAAACGCAAACGCACACACACACACACACACACACACACACACACACACAAACAGACGATGAGACGGCTGCAAACCCTTCAACTCTGGACAGAAATCAATTTCCAACTTGTGCTGACGGTAATCGGCGGCAGATAAAGAGCTTGTTTGGTCCCGATAAGACGACACATGTCCCATAAATTGAGATTTGCCAGATTTGCGGCGAGACAGAAGTGTGAGGGGGGGGGGGGCGGGGCGGCGAGGGGGGGGGGGGGGGCGGGAAAGACACGACATCAGAGCGCCGACGGATGTCGGACCGGAGAGGAAACGTTTCGCTTCACGCCGGCTCCCTGAAAAAAAGAAGCGTCTCCACCCACGTCGATGACGGTCCACTGCTCCACCACGATGGCGTCGTACGTCGGCGCGGCGTCGCCCTCGCCCTCGCTGCTCGCCTCCTGGAAGACGAAGACGCTCTCCACCGACTTGGGCAGCGAATCTGCGTCGGGGGGGAAGAAGAAGAAGAAAATCATGAAAGGAGTATTTACCGGATGGAGCGCGTCCGTCTCCCCCAGGGCCCGACGTGGAAATGGAACATCAGTCAGCGCGCGGCCCGTTATTACATCGCCGCTGGTGGCGGCCATTTATACGAACAACGTGCAGGTTATACATAATGCAGGGCGAATAGAAGAGGAGCAGGTATTCCCCTTCTGGGATGTTCACAGAGGAGACCAGACATGAGACCGAAGCTAATTAATGACGGGGACGCTCAGGACTCAGGACCCAGACCCCCCCCACACACACACACACACACACACACACACACAGACACCCCCCCAGACAGATTTTAGCTGATTTAATGAAGCGGGTCCGTCGGGCGCTGAAGCGTAAATCCTGCGTAATTCACCTAAAGAGACGCCAGGACGCTTCGGGCCAGAGCAAATCGCTTCTCTTCTGCTGGACGTCTGCCCCCCCCATGAACCCAGACACCCCCCCCCACATGGTGCCTCTTGTTATTTCTTTGATGCCCCCCCCCACCCCCCCACCCCCCCGGCCTTAGTGCTTTCTCATTACTCCCACACCATTTACACACTAATACAGTTTGCTGGGGCCCAGGCACCAATACCAAACACTCCACATTTCATTACTGGGCCCTAATAATAGGGGGATGAGAGGTGGCTGGAGAGCCTGCGGGGGTGGGGGGGGTGGAGTGAGGGTGGAGTGGGTGGGGTGGGGGTGGAGTGGAGGGATGACAGGCTCTTTTATCCCCCCCCCCTCCCTCCCTGAAAACCCATTTAGGGACCCTGCGCACGCTCAATTGAAGACATCTCTCAGCCGTCTCAAACACAGACATCATCGTCGTTCACCTCCGTCGACGCCACAACCCCCCCCCCCTCGCCTTCCTCAGCACCCCCCCCCCCTCCCCCACCTCCACCGCCGCCCCCCCCTCCTCCAACGTAATTGGAAAGAAGTCTCTCCAGGAGATGTAAGGCGACGAGGCCGGAGCGGTGAGGACCGCTCGGGTCGCCGAGGGGGGGGGGCTGTCTCCAGCGATAACGGGGACAGACGCTCAGCGGGGGGGTGGGGTGGGTGGGTGTGTGGGTGGTGGTGGTGGGGGCGTGTACTCCGTCAGGGGAATACGCCCGGTTCAGTGCACGAACAAACATTATCTCACGCCTGTCGACTGAGAATAAGTTGTTTACACTTAAACTCCCCCTGTTTTTAGTTCGTCTGCATTTGCATGCCCCCCCCCCACGGGTTTCGTGGGGGGGGGGCATGAGTGACAGCGCTCGGACTGGGAAGACGCAAAGGAGAACTGGGGCGGGGGGAGTCAGATATCTGGAGTGACATGCAGGGGTTGAAATAAGCTCCTGAGAGGAAGGGATCACACACACACACACACATACATACACACACACACACACACACACACACACACACACAAAGAGTCCGAGCGCAGACAAACCAAACACACGCCCATCGATCTGCAGCTCGCAGCCTGTTGAATGAGCAAACAGCAGCGAGACCTCGGGTTCCACATCCGACAAGAAAACAAGACCGCGAGCTCCTTTTGGTTCTGCACCAATCTGAAGTGGAGAGACACTTGGAGCCGGCTCAAGATTTCACGTTCAATTATTTTCCCATTCGGCGCGGGAATTCAGAAGTGGATGGAACCGCAACGTCCGCCTGCAGCAGGAGGGAAAATACTTACTCTGAATTAAAATCTCATATTGTTTGGCTGCAGCTCAACCTGCTCCTGGTAAACAGATCAGATTAATCATCACGTTGCATCGTCTGCGTAGAATCGCACAACGGCACAGTGTGCGAGGGTTGAAAGCGTCAGCTGCTTCCTGCAGGTAAAGGTGTGTGTGTGTTTTCTGTGAATCTGGTGAAGCTGCCGTCGCTCACACGGCGGCGGTTTTGGCGTCCCGGTCCGACTGACCGCTGCCGGGCCCCCGGGTCACGCCTGCTGACATGATTTAAACATGCGTGCCGGGGAGACGGGCGGCTGACAGCTTATCTATATTTCAAAGGGGACGAGTGGACGTCCAGAGGGGGTGTCCCTTGTACCCGGGTTACCGGGCAGATTTCAGCTGGATACCACAGTGAATTCACGGTACACCTTCTTTATTAATATATACGTACATATACTTCCAGAATATGAATCTTTAATCTTTATTAATATTCATTCATGTTCTGCTAACTCGCAGCTGTTCGACATGAGCCCGGCCACACAGAGACCCGACCGGACCAGGACTCCACCGACAGTCCACAACACGCTGAGATTCATCGTCCTGCACGTGTTTTTTTTTTAACATTTTTAACACGTGGGAACGTAATTTACAGCCCGTCAGTGTAAAACGTGATGAAAACTTAATGTGCTGCAGGTAGCGGCCGCTCGTTTACGAACGAGACCGAGCGCCCGCGAAGGTCCAGGCCTGACAGGGAGTCCAGACAGAGGCAGCAACGTGACGGTCAGTGTCGTGTTCGAACCAGGGATCACACTGCCCCCCAGCTAGCTCGCTACGTAGCTAACTAACTGTCTGACTGACTGAATAACTGAATAGCTAGCTAGTTAACTAAGTAAAAATCCATCTGACTGACTAGCTAACTTGCTAACTACATAAATAACTGTCTGACTGACTAAGTAGCTGGCTAGCTAACTAACTAAATAACCGTCTGACGGACAAGCTAACTTGCTAGCTAAATAAATAACTAACCAACTGTCTGACTGACTGACAAGCTAGCTAGCTAGCTAACTAGCCATGTGTATAAAGATTTGGCTCCAGCTGTTGCTTCTCTCCAGCGTACACAAACAGGAGGGCAGGCGCACAACCAACAACACACACACACACACACACACACCTCGCTGCAGGTAATATCAAACTGTGGGTGTGTTGTGTGTCTTTGTTAATATATATGGACATGTAGGCCTGTGTGTGTGTTTGTTTGTGTGTGTGTGTGTGTGTGTGTGTGTGCAGGCAGCGCCACACTGTGCATGAATCTTTAATGTGTGTCTTATGACAGCGGGGCCTCCGTGCAGCTCCAGATCTGTAAATCCAATATGGCTGTAATATCTGACCCTGCGGCTCCGACCGGGTGGAGACCCGGCGAGGACGCCGCCGCACACACACACTAGACACACACACACACACACACACACACACACACACACACACACAATGCACCCTTGTGCCGTCTCATCCAGCTTCACCATGGAAACCCGTCTTCAGACAAGTGACGTACTCTGGAGTCAGGGCCGGACTACGGCAACACGGACAGAGAAATAATCTCTGAGCTGCAACAATCTGAAGTTATTAAGTTGTTGTTGCATAAGTGGGACTAATGCAGATTTTGGCCTGACGCTGGATTACTGAAGTTATTACGAGGCAACATGAATATTTGATTTGACTGACAGTCCTGCAGACATATTATGGCGACCGGCCCGGTCCTGCAGAGATCTGTGGTCCTGGATCACACGGAGGACCGGTCACATGACTGACCAGTCACATGACCGGCTGAGCAGCAGCACAACGAGGCGACAGTTCGATGTCCCCAATGTCCCAGCCTGTCCCGCTGTTGGACTTTTGTTGACCCTCGTTTCCTGTTTTACGTCGGCAGTCATTTCCCAGCATGCCTTGTTTCTTTCACTTCCTGTCTTTGTTCTCTTCCTGCTCACCTGTGTCCCCGTGTCCTGACTTCCTGCAGCTTTCTGTTCCTTCCTTTTGTTTTGTTTTTTTTTTTTGCACCTTTGGGTCCGACTCCCCGTGATGTTTCATCTCAGAGACGTCGTTAAAAACGGCGGCGGCGGGACTGGGATGCGGCCGCGGCCGTTTGATGTGATTAGCCGCTAACGACGAGCGAGACGCCCGCTTTGATGCCGCGCCGCCGGCCGCTCTCCGGAGACCGCCATCCGCAGAGCGCGGCGTTCACCTCGGCAAAGTTGTGTGTTTTTCTAAAGCCGCGCGGGGCGAGGCGCTTTTCACAGTCGTTTCACCGCGGCGCGTGAAAAAAATGCAAAACAGGCGAGCGCGCCCTAATAGGCAGAAAAAATGTAATCATAATAATGAATTTCATTACGCCGTTCTCAGGACATAAAATATGCAGGGAGCCGCTAATTTGTTATCAGGTTAATTATCTGTGTTTCGGAGCCGCTGAGGCATTTTCACGGATTAATGAATTATGACTCTGGCTGGATTATTTCTCCAGCGTCAGGGAGCGAGGCGCCGCCGGGTTCCGATGGAAGAGGAAAAAAAACAAACAGGAAATAGTTTAAAGGAGGACGCCGCTCTCTGAAAGCAAAAACGAAGGATCCTCCTTCAAACAGGAAACGCTGCAGATTTCCACGTGTGGGCGGAGCTTAAACCCTGCACAGAAACATCCGGCGGGTGTTTTTACATGCGAACTCACCGCTCACGTCGCCCAGGTGGAAGTATCCGTCCACCAGCGACGCCCCGTTGTTGAAGTGCTGGGTCATGTGATCCAGCCAGTTGGCCTCCACGCCTCGGACGCCCTCGTCGCAGTTCTGAACCCGGAGCGGCACCTTGACGGTGTAGTACTTCGCCTGGCCCTCCCGGACGGGCGGGTGGTTGTACAGGGCGAGCAGCTCCACCCCTGCGGAGACAGAACAGGTGGTGGGGTCGGCGCCGGGGGGCGGGGCGGGACGTGCCGCAGATGCGTCCTCGCGCCGCCGCCGGACGTGCTAATAATCGTCTGCGAGCGTGTTTATTTTCTGTGACGGGCCGAGCCAACGCGGAGACGGTCAACAAGCCAAGAAAAGTTGGCGGCGGCGCTCGCGGTTGGCAGGAAGTCGCGGTTTGTGTGTTTTCATTATCTTGTGAAAAACTGTGCGAGAGAAGAGATTTATCAATTTTAAAGAGGATTAATATGAAAAACGCATTACAGAGGAGGGTTCGAGTCCTCGAGAGGATTTACGGATGAAAGATGAAACGTGACATATTATTATTATTATTATTACGAAGCAGCGATTATACGGTTAACGCACGTTTCGCGTGAAAAAGTTTCTTGCCGGCGCCGTACGCGCCGCGCTCGCCATCTGCTGTGTGTTAATCCCCGTCAGCCCCGTGCGGGCGGGAGGCGTTTGTCTGCGAGACGCGATAATAAAACCTTCATCGTGCCGCGAACAAAAGTCGTCACCTGGCAGGTGCGAGAAATGAAAAAGATGAGATGCGTTGCGCCTCGAGCCGGACGGGAAATCTTTTCCAAGGACGCTTTTTTTTCTCCAGTTGGTTCTTTTTCAACAAACGGACGTGAAGCGAATCAGAAGCGATGTGATCTCGCTCCTTTAATGTTTCTGTAGATTTGACGCAACTCCAACTTAAAAGGGGACGTTTCATTGTAACCGAGTTATTTACTCGTGCGACCTTGAATAATGTATTAAAAGCTCCGCGTCGCTGTTTACATCAAGCGCAGATATGCATAATGCAGCGGGGCCGCGTCTCCTCGCTGAATCAGAGCGGCGAGAGTTTTATCCGTCGTGACGCGAGCGAGCCGGGAACCGTTTTCCTTTTTCTTTTTC
>JAFBJZ010000594.1:262500-272500 GCA_016785225.1 Psettodes erumei
CTGGCTTTACATGGACACCTGATGTGCGGGGGGGATGCATGCTGCTGTGCACATTAGAGGCTTTTCTTTTCGTCTGAGTGCACACACACGTCCCTCTGTGTGTGTGTGTGTGTGTGTGTGTGTGTGTGTGTGTGTGTGTGTGTGTGTGTGTGTGTGTGTGTGTGTGTGTGTGTGTGTGTGTGTGTGTTTTCCGATTCCTTATCACAGCGACTTTTCTGTCGCTCGATGCAGCTGCAGCAAATGACGCGTCAAACTGCGAGCGACGTTTTGTTGATGCTAAGCTAAGCTAACCCACAGGAGCTGATGTTTGCGTCACATGACCGCTGTGCACTTAAAGAGACAGGACGCGTATTTAGGATCGGGTTTCAGTCACAACGTGCAGATTTAAGAGTGGAAATGGTTCGCGAACATTCGCCGGCCCGAAACTGGGACTCCAGCTCCATAATTAGACCTGCGCCGTCAAATGTTTTGTTTCTAACGGCGTGCAGGCGGAGCGTCGGCGAGGGGGGGGGGGGGATGTGACGCTGGAGGGGGTGTGTGTGTGTGTGTGTGTGTGTGTTAAAAATAGCAGCTGCATCACCTGCAGTCCGTCGTCTCTCCGTGTGAAACCGTGACTTTTCATGCGGCGCCGCCTGTCACCCCCACGAGGCCTCGTGCGGCGAGACGGGTGTCAAACGCCTGTCTGCCCCCCCCACACACACACACACCTGGGGCGGCTACACCAGCTTAACACACACACACACACACACACACACACACACTCCTTCCTCCTGCACTCGCTCGTTTCTCCACAGAACATCTTGTGCCGGACTAATCGTTCCCCCCGGACGTTCACATGGTAACAAACAGCGTTTTACCTGTTAATGGCTGAGGGGGGGTGGGGGGGTTGTTGTTGTTTTCGCTAACATCACCTGAATGAAACATTCCCCTCTGTTGCCATGACGACACTTGTCGGCGAATCGCCGTCCCCCCCACCCCCTGCCCCCCGCCCTCTCTCAGCGGGGGGGGGGGACTCCCCCTCTCATTACCCAATAATGATGAATACAGACGTCGTCTGCTGAACTGTAACTCTCGCTCCATCGCCAGCAAATTGAACACTGGGAAATTTGACAGTTGACATTTTAAATTTTCAAACGGTCCAATCCTGTGTCTGCGCTGCTCCTTTCTTCTTCTTCTCCTTCTGTTTTTATGTGTGTGTGTGTGTGTGTGTGTGTGTGTGTGTGTGTGTGTGTGTGTGGGGTGGTGGCCCCCACCCCTTTACGAAGGTATCACTCAGTTAAGCAGATGAGTGCGCTTGTTTTGTTTTCTGTCCAGTGACCAGATGTAGTTGGAGGGACGGATTTCAGTCGCATTCACTGTTAACCCCCCACCACACACACACACACACACACACACACACACACACACACACACACACACACACACACACACACACACACCACCTCCACCTCCCCGTTATCATCTTTTGATTCCAGGGTCTGACAGGAGAGGAGATGCCCCCCCCCCGGCGTTGATCCGAGCGTCCGTCTCCACGGTGACAGACGCTGCAGATAAAGGGCCGGCCTCGCTCTGGGCCGGGGCCACCGAAGGACGCTGGACTCCTCTCGCTCTCTCTCTCTCCTTCTATTTGTTCCATCCCATTCAGCCTCCTCCCAGCTCCACCCGCCTGTAATTTTTCTCTCTCCACCTGCCCCCCCCCTCTAACCCCCCCCCCAGACATAAATGTCTCCTGTAAAGATGGAGAGCCGTGTGGTCCGTTCAGCCTCTCCACACAGAATCAATATTTCTGTTGCAGCGCCGACGTCTGCTGCAAGCGAACCAGAGCTGCTGCACACGTGGGAGGTGATTATTAATGGACACGGTGTGTGTGTGTGTGTGTGTGTGTGTGTGTGTGTGTGTCTGTGTCTGTGTGTGTGTGTGTGTGTGTGTGTGTGTGGGGCAGATGAGGTGCCATGCATTTCAAACTGAACATCTTTGTCAGAGGTCCAGACCTGCGTGAGTTCGTTCAGACTCCCCGGTCATTCAGATCTGACAGAAGCTTCCTACTTCCTGCTTCCTCTTCTTCTTCTTCTTCTTCTTCTTCTTCTTCTCCTCCTTCTTCTTCTTCTTCTTCTTCTTCTTCTTCTTCTTCTTCTTTTCTTCTTCTTCTTCTTCTTCTGGCGTCGTCACTCACAGTTAAATCCCCCCGATCCACCGGGAAAAGAAGCCTTAAAAAAAAAAAAAAAAAAACGGGACGTGTGCGAGGAAGCGTAGACGGCGGCCGTCGCTGCGTGTCGACCTCCGTCTCTGTCGCCATGGCAACTGAGAAAAACAGCGCCGCAGGGTCCACGTGGGGCGGGAGAGTCATTCAGTCCCCGGGCAGAAACGACCGAGCCCCGTCTGACGGGGATGAAACGCCGGGGACACGTCGGCTCTGTTGATTTGACGACGTGACGGCGCAGTAACACCACAGAAGAAGAAGAAGGCGTGATTCTTCTGGGAGGGGGGGGGAATGACTGAGCTGTTGCTGTGGTTTGTCAAACCCCGAGTTTAAATGAGGAGGTGAACGTTTCGAGCACTCCCCGCGGCGTTTTAGTCAACACTGGATGTTTGGCCCCGCCCCCAGAACCAGACAGAACCGCCGCCGGGGCTTCAGCTTCGGTTCCGGTGTTTTTCCTTCGCCGTACGTGGTTCTGAATAAGACGATCCAGCTTCATGACCCTCAGGGCGTCTGCACACGTTTTGAATTCTGCAGAATCCGCCTCTCTCTCCCTCCGTGACCTTCAGCCGCCCTGGAGCGGCGTCCTGGCACCGCCCACCTCCACAGCTCCCAGGACGGGCCGGGTCGGGTCGGGGGTGGGGGGGGGTGCTCGGGCACACGGCCTGAGGGCATGTGTGGGAGGCAGCAGTGACTTTGGGACACGCGGCCGGTTCTGGACCGACTCACGTCCAGAGCAGCTGTTGTTGTGAAAAGGTGTGTACTCGGCGTGTGTGTGTGCGTACGTGTGTGTTTTCGGCGGCCTCTTACCCGTCGCTGAGCCGGACCAGCACGGCCCGGTACAGCTGGTGCTGCGGGCCGGCGGACTCCGGGCCGCAGGGGTGGACGAACGGGTGCACGGCGGCCAGGACGAAGCCCTGCTGGTACAGGTCCTGCAGCTGGTCCGGCAGCTCCCGCACCGAGGACAGGCGCAGCGTGGACGTCCCACCTGAGGATTACAGGAAAGGAGGTTCTGGTTCAGGAACGGGAGCCGGGGGGGTCACAGAAACGCAGCGTGGCGGCCGGGCAGCACGCCGGACCAGGCGCGACATTTGCCGCGGGACAAACAGCTGGGGCGCCTGGGAGAACGCCAAGAGCTGGACGGTACAAGCTGTCGAGACGTGGGAACCGCGGCTACGGCTAATTACTGAAGCTTCAGCTCCATGGGAAAACTGGAAGTGTGTGTGTGTGTGTGTGTGTGTGTGTGGGGGGGGGTCAGCCAGAGGGCGAGGGTGGGCGGGGCCGGGCGGTCGGCGTTTGATCCCAGGAAGCACGAGGAACGCGTGAAACGTCTGATTCAGGATCAGATTTGACCCAAACGTGTAAACACGACGCGGGTCGGCGCCGCATTTAGAGTCGCGACACCGGGCTGAACTCTGGGTCACATGATCGGCTCGTCGGACGGACGGCGGGAACAAACGGCTGCTGTGATCGTGTGTTTGATGGAATCTCACGGGTTCTTCTGTCGCACGCCTGCTCTTTGTTTACGCCGCGAGCGTCGAAAAAAGAAGAAGAAGAAGAAGAGGGTCGACCTTACGCGCCGGCGGCCAATCACCTCGCTCCCTCTTTTTCTTTTTTTTCCCGCGCCGACGGAGGAGCCGCGGACTCCGAGGGAACGAGTCGCTTTGGTGACAAACAACGAGAGACGGAAAGAAAAAAAAAAAAAAAAAAAAAAGAGGCTTCTGGCCGACAAGCAACAAATTGGTTTTCTGGAAAATTGTGTTAGCGCCATCAAACAGACGCTGGCGTTAAACAGGGGGGGGGGGGGGTGCAGGACTACGATTTTAATCAGCGTCGGGTCACGTGAGCGCTGGAGAGCGACCAGCTGACGGGCGGCGCTCCAGTCGTTGCCGCGGCGCCGAGCGTCGGCGGCGATGTGTCACCGGTTATTTATAATCTTAATCTCTCTGCAGTTTCTCTCCGTTCGCGCAGGATTAGGAATCCAACAAGAGCCGTCCTCGTCAGAACCCTGTGTTCTCGATAGAGCGCTCCGACATGAATCCGCTGTAATTGGCCTTTTGGATTTGAAAGCCCAACCCCCCCCCGTCATATCGTTATTCAGCGTCCAATTAAAACGGACCGGTTCTCCTCAGGAGCCCTGTGCTCCTGTGTGGACCACCTGCAGAACCCTGGCCCGGGCTCAGCAGCCGCCCCCGGTCATTAGCCTCCGCACGCCTCGCAATGGAAATGCCATGACCCCCACCACCACCACCACCCAGGGGGGGGGGGGGGGGGGTTGCTGCGCTGAGAAGGGGGGCGGACCGGGTCGTGGTACCGGCGCCGCCGCCTGCTCAACAAGCAGCCGGTCCAAACGAGACCGACGGTTCTGGAGGTAGATCCTCATAGTGATTACACGTCGTCACATTTTGCCCAGTGTAATAGAATAAGATATTTAAATAAAATAAAATAAAATAATGAATTTAAATGAAATAAAATAAGATATTAAAATAAAATGAAATAAGATAAGTTTAAATTAAATAAAATAATAAAATAAAATGAATTTTATAAAAAAAAAATATTCTAATTAAATAAAATTAATTTAAATTAAATTGAATGCTGCAGGTAAATAAACTCCACGTTGTTCTGTTGGGTTTACTGACCATTACCCCCCCGCGGGGCGGGAACAGCATCGACCCGTCCGCCGCCTCACCTCTCTGTGGGAGCGTGTGAACCAATCTATGTCTACCTCTCTCTCTCTCTCTCTCTCTCTCTCGCTCTCTGAGGGTCCGGGATGGCGTCATTAGTGTGTGTGTGTGTGTGTGTGGGGGTGATGCCCCAGAGCTTCAGCTTTGCCCCTTAGCTTCAGCTAATGTGCCTTAATTACCCACCTCTCTCTCTCTCTCTCACACACACACACACACACACACACACACAGTATTCACTTCATTCCCTTTTGACTTATAGGCTTAATCACTCATTCACACACACACACACACACACACACACACTCATCCACCTAATGACTGCAGTCGCACTCGCTCGCCCTCTCTCTCTCTCTCCCTGATTTACACAAACACATATTTGTGGCTCAGTCGCTCGCTCTGATTGGTCCACGCCGTGGAAGTGGAACTGAAGAGAAACACCTGCGGCGCCGCGTCCAAACATCGGGTCCGGATCTGGACCGGGCGCCGATCCGGACCCGATGTACTGAAGGTTTAATCCTCATGTACAACCGCAAAACATGAAAACATGAAGCCGCGTTAGCGTGTTAGCATGTTAGCATGTTAGCGTGTTGAACCCGTCTTCTCCTGAGCGACCACCGGGGGGGGGCGACGCTGTGATTGACAATCATTCTCAGATGTCAGCTCCGCCCCTCGCTCCACTCCAGCTCTGCCCTGTCATCCAAGTACGGTCACGTCCGGTGTCAAAAAGCCAAGATGGCTGCTGATGCACACACACACACACACACACACACACACACACACACACTCCTCACACCTCCCGTTCTCACGGTGACGCTCACACTGATTGGATCACACCTGATCCTTTGCGTCGGGCCGAACCGCCGCCGGGGGGGGTTGAATCCCGCCGCCGCCGCCAAGTGTTTTATTAAACCGGCCCAACCGTGAACGCGAAACAAACAAACCCGTGTTTCCAGAGCGGCGCCAGAAAATGAGACACCTGCTTCCGACCGAGTCGCCGCCAGAAGCGAACGGAAAGGGCGAGCGCCGCCGGCGGGCGAGGAGCGAGGAGCCGCTTCGCTCCTTCAACAACCCCCGTTCAGACGCCCTTGAGCAAGGCACGTTACGGCCGCGTGCTCGCCGGGTTCTTAACGTCGGCCGGCGAGCTTCTCCGGGGATAAAAACGAATCTAATGCTAATGTCGCTCTCTGGGTCCAGACGTTTAAGGAAATAAATTTGCATCCCTCCGTCTGGAAGCTTTTAACCGGAGACGGGGACGAGAGAGAGTGGAAGTCGTCCGCCGTTCCCGCCGCTAAACGGCCGCCGCACTTTATTTTGAAGGGCGACAGACGTCTGGATGGGGGGGGGACTACCTGTAATTTTTCCGGACGGTTAAAAGGTTTGTCTGCAGAACACGTCGTCCCGCCGCCGCTCCTCCTTCGGTTCCGCTCGGCGCCGCCGCCCGGGCCTCGGTTGCCTGGAGACGGCGCTGCGGTAAATGAGCGGGTTGTTGATCAAAGCCCACGCCGCTCTCACTTCCTGTTCTCCGCTAAACTGCAAGTGGCGGGCGGTTTTTCCGCGCAACGCACCCCGACATTAGCCTCCTGTCGAAAATCACGTCTGAGGCGTTTTCTGCCGAGACGCGTCGGCTTGATGTGTGTGTGTGTGTGTGTGTGTGTGTGTGTGTTCTGCCATTAGCATTGCAAAAGAGCGTGAATTTGAATTTTAAACCACGGGGTTGTGCGATGATTAAGCTCTCTGACGGGCTTGGGATGTTCTGGCGGCGCCGCGGGTCTGCCATTAGACGCTCGGCGCCGCTGATTGTGCTGCATAATTTGCTGCGTGCTCGCTGACGGTCGCAGGCGAACGGCGCGGCGTTATCGTCGTCGTCACCTTCGGGCAAAACGTTTTCGCAGAACGAGAAACGGAAGGAGAGGAGTTGTCGAACTGGTGTGTGTGTGTGTGTGTGTGTGTCGCAGCAAAAGCACACACACACACACACACACACGCTGTCTGCAGACGTGACGTGAGATGACAGCGCGGCGGCGCCAGAGGTCGTGTCGACACGTACGAGGGAACGTCGGGGAACTTGCAGCCTCCTCTCACTGTCAAACCGCGAGGAAGCTAATCCCACCGCGACGCCGGCGCCGAAATAAACGCCTCAGCAGTCGACAGCGGCGCTCGAGCGTTCGCCAGAGACGAGCCGGACGCGTTTCTGCAAATAACGACGAGGTGCGAAAAGGTTCCAGCAAATCCAGTTTAATTTGGGTTCTGCCGAAACAGGATCCCGGGACCGAACGCGGGATTATCTCGTCCCGCTCCTGAAACACAAACCTTATGTTGTTTCTGGATGTAAATATCATCCAGCGGTTATTGATTGACAGCTGGACTGACGGCGCACAGACCGGATAAAAGAAGTAAATATAAAACAACAGCAGCTCGTCCTCGCTCGGAGGAACATGGATGGATGGTTTTCACCGAGCGCTCGCTAACAGAAGCACAGAGCTAATCCATCACCCGGCCTCCTCAGACGTAATTAAGTTAAATTATAGATGCCCCCCCCTCCCCCAGACACACACACACACACACACACACACACCTTAATCTCCCTCCAGATGGGGACCCTGCTGAGCAACAGGTGGCGTCTCCTCGTACGAACCTGCGTCCCGCCGCCGTCATTTCAATCCTGAGAAACGACGGTGGACACGGAGAGCCGGACGCCTCCGGTGAAACATGAGGCGGGTGAGTAATTATGTGTGTGTGTGTGTGTGTGTGTGTGTGTGTGTGTGTGTGTGTGTGTGTGTGTGTGTGTGCGTGTGCGATATCTGTTTCATAATTAACCACCTACTGAGCCTCAGCAACACCTGTTCCCACCTGTGATTATAACAGCAGAGAAGTTCATGTGTGTGAGGGGAAGCTCAGATTATTATTATTATTATTATTATTATTATTGTTGTTGTTGTTGTTGTTGTTGTTGTTGCTCATTCGTTTCTTGTCTGTCTTTAAACTGCAGCAGGACAGAAACCAGAGCACGTGGACATTCACATGAAAATGTAAAATGCAGACGTGAATCACATTTTCTCTTAACCTACAACACTGAGACTCACAACACTGAGACTCACGATGCTGAGACTCGCGACGCTGAGACTCACAATGCTGAGACTCACAACCCTGAGATTCACAACGCTGAGACTCACGACACTGAGATTCACAACACTGAGACTCACGACACTGAGATTCACAACACTGAGACTCACAATGCTGAGACTCGCGACGCTGAGACTCACAACACTGAGACTCACGATGCTAAGACTCACGGTGCTGAGACTCACGACGCTGAGACTCACAATGCTGAGACTCACGACGCTGAGATTCACAACGCTGAGACTCACGACACTGAGACTCACAACGCTGAGACTCACACTGCTGGGAGTCACAACACCGAGACTCACGACACTGAGACTCACAACACTGAGACTCACAATGCTGAGACTCGCGACGCTGAGACTCACGATGCTGAGACTCACGATGCTAAGACTCACAACACTGAGACTCACAATGCTGAGACTCACGACGCTAAGACTCACAACCCTGAGACTCACAACACTGAGACTCACAATGCTAAGACTCGCGACGCTGAGACTCACGATGCTGAGACTCACGATGCTGAGACTCACAACACTGAGACTCACAATGCTGAGACTCGCGACGCTGAGACTCACAACACTGAGACTCACGATGCTAAGACTCACAACGCTGAGACTCTCGACGCTGAGACTCGCGACGCTGAGACTCGCAACGCTGAGACTCGCAGCTCTGTGTAAAGACGTTGCTCTCGTCAGTGAAGAGTCAAACATTTTCCCCGCGTGTTTCTCGCTCATTGATGCGGCGAGTCCCGCTGGTTTCTGATGGGGGGGGGCGCTCCTGCAAAATTGACTCTCATAAGTGGAAACTTCAAACACGCTTCTGAGAGGAAAACCATGTCCGGCTTCCAGCTCCTAACACGTCCACTGAGGAGCGTTCAAACGGCTTCAGAGTCTCAGCGGGAGCCGGTTAACGGCGGCGGGAATAGTTCTGGCAGAAAAGAGGGAGGCGGACCGTCTGCACCCGGACGGTTTGGACCGGTTTAGATCCCGACCTCGCCGTCTCTCTCCCCGAGGCGTGAGACCCGGCCCTCACAGAAACGTGTGAAGAGTAAATCGCACTTTGTTTAAATATGCCGACGCATCAGCTGATCCTGTGCATCTTTGTTCTGCTGCTGTTGTTTATTACCTCAGAAAAACAACACTGAACTGTGAACAGACGACTGCGGATGAAAAGCGACACCTATTCTAACAGGTCTGGCGACGGCCTCCAGAAACAACCATCACGTCTTTTTTTAAAACAAATCCCCGACACTTCGCGGCCTCTCCTCCGTGCACATGCTTTTTTTTTTTTTTACAGGCGGAGGCAGCTGAGGATTTCATTATAAAACTGACGAATCACAGTTATTCACGAGAAGAAGCGCGGAAAACACTGAGAGCGCTGCTTTGTAATGTCGTCGCCGTTTCGGAGGAAACTCATAACTGGGCTCAGCCGAGCGATCACGCGGCTCCTTTATGAGCCCGGAAAAATTATCCGGCCTCATAAAATCCTGCAGGAACGTCAAGGATGCGTTTCCCCGAAGCTTAAAAAACCTGCACGCTCCGCCTCAGATGGTCCGGACCCCGAAAACATCCCCCGGCTTTGACGACGAGCCGTAACCGGCAGGAAATGAGGTCAGGGCCGAGGTCGCTTCCTGCACTTTTCTGCTTGTGAGGCCTCACGGGCGGAGGGAGGGTGGGGGTTCCTAACAATAGCGGCACAACAGCCTCTATAAATACATTTGCTCCTCTGTGGGAGGTGCCATCAAGGCCGGCGGAGGTGTTTTGTTAAATTTAGATTGTTTGCGCCTCTGCTGCGGGGGCCCTGATTGCATTTCAACACAATCAATACTGGCATATTGGATCTGAGTGAGAGGGCAATAAGAGCCAATAAAACTGTGGGGGGGGGGTGGAGGTGTGTGGGTGGAGGGGGGGGGGCTCAGGTGTACGGCGTGTCAGGCGGGATGGAGGAGGTTTGAGGAGGCAACAAACGCAGCGGCCGGATGAGCGAGCGAAACACA
>JAFBJZ010000594.1:277500-280000 GCA_016785225.1 Psettodes erumei
GGCAGTCAGGGTTGCAGACAGACGCTGAGTAGCTTAAAAAAACCCCAAACAAAAAGCCAACAGGAAGGCAGCCATTGATCTCCCTGTGGCTGAATTAGCAACGATCCTCTGTTCTATCTTTTGTCTCTGGCTAATGGCGCCGTGAGTTTTTATTCGATATCGTCCAGGCCGCGATCGACGCCGGGCAGAGCCGCCGTGCACTTAGCCGCGGCCCCGAAACGTCCGACGGCGCTTTGACGTGGGTCTGTCCGTTATTAAAACTGAGATAATCGATCTCGTGCTGCGTGTTAGCTACTGTGGCCGTTTGTTCTCCTTTTAGCTCCGTTTTTGGCCTCCACCAAAAAACACTCGGCTGGGTCCGCTCGCTTCGTTTGTCCGGCGCTGTCCGGGGAGAATAAAGTGGACCTGGAGGGCGGGTTCCGTTCTGGTCCGGTTCTGCCGAACGTTTTAACGTTTTTTTTTCAACCAAAACAATGAGCTCAAAGAGACTAAACCGCCCGTCAGACCCGCAGACTGGGACGATGGCGCCGTTTTGGTACCGTCCCAGCGAGGAATCAGAACTTTATGTCTGGGCCGTCTGACTGAGACCTCCCCCACGTCGCAAGGCGGACGTCCCGCGGCTTTGATGGCGGCGGCGGCGGGATCAAACCGGGAAGCTTGAGAGCGGATTAACGGAGGAAGACGTTAATTAGGACGCGGCGTTCCTGTGTTCTCCTCCATGTTGTCTCCGCTCCTTCAAAGCCCGTCCTCTCGCCGCCGCTTTCCAACTTCTGATCTTTCTAATCTGACGAATCGAGCGAGGCGGCGTTGGCGTGGGGGGGGGGCGAGAACAAGACCGACCGACGAACACACACACACACACAAGTAGCTGAAGAACCCTTTTTATGTGTACACACACTCGTACTGTAATATCATTTACCACACTATGAAACACACACACACACACACACACACACACACACACACACACACACACACACACACCCCTCAGGGAAAAGGCTAAAAGAGGCAAGTAGGACACACACTCAACACACTCCTGCTTTAAGTGATGCTGTACGTTCTGAGGTATCGGGGACGAGTGTAACAACAGTTCAGCATCTGGAGACCACGACCATGCCCCCCCCCCCACACACACACACACACACCCGCTCCTCCTCCCTTCCTTCCCTCCTTCCTTCCTTCCTTCCTTCCTATCTTCCTTCCTTCTGTCCTTATCGCCGGGCGATGGAAAAACGAGGGACCGCGCTGAGCGAGAGAGAAACAATGGACGGACCTGACCCGACCCGACTGAGGACGGAGGCGTGTCTCGGGACGAAGCTTCAGGCATCGCGACCCTGACCCCGCCCCGAGACACGCCCCTGGCCCCGCCCCCGACACGCCCCCCCCTCAGCGAGGAGCCAGAGGTGAAATTGCTTTTTCAACTCACAGAAATCGTCAGATTCGCTTTGAACGGCCAAGGATGAGGCCCAATGGCGAGCTCGCGGCGGCGGAGACGGGAGGACGAGAGGATGAGAGACGACCCCCCCCCCCGGCTCGGCCTCGGCCCGGTGTCGGCCCGGTCACGGTCCAAACGCTGCGGCAGCTATCGCCATGGGAACCAACCCCTCAGGAGAATAACAGGCAGCGCTCCCCCCTCCCTCATTGTCACTTTCTCCCTTTCTTCTCTTTTTCCGGTCCTCCGTGCCCCCCCCCACACACCCCTGTCCTCCCCTTCCCCCCCCCCTCCCCCTCCCCCCCCCTCCCCCTCCCCCTCCCCTCGGCGACAGTCTTGACTTTGATTGGTTATGCATCATCTATCCACGCCGTGGTTTGCTCAGCCCCACAGTTTTTCATGTTAGGAACCAACCGGGCCGAACACTGGGTTAAAAATAGAACCCCCCCCCGTCCCACCTGCCCCACTCGCCCCCCCCTTTCTATTCTTCTGTTAAACCCGGGGGGGGGGGATTTCCCGTGAGTGCCTCTTTTCTGTGAACTTGCTCCGGGCGGGTCGTTTTTTATTAAAGCCGGTCGAAGCCCGGTTCTGACGGTTTCAGGCGTCCACGCGTCCGTGTTCAACATGAACGAATCAATACATACACACACACACACACACACACACACACACACACACACACTTCAGCCGGAGTCAATTTGCCTGATAGGTTTTGTTTGTTTGTTTGTCGGGTTCAGGAAAACGAGCGGCGCCGTCTAGGAGGATTGAGCTGCAGGCGCCCGGTCACCGTCACCTGGCGCGAAGAAAATCATCTGTCCACCTTTCACTCGTGTGTGTGTGTGTGTGTGTGTGTGTGTGTGTGGACGTTACGGTTCACACCAGCCGACGCTCGCCAATCACCTCGATCAAATTTCCCGCCGCGCCCGGATCAGATCGAAAACAGAAGTTGATTAAAATAGTCGTTCGCCCAAAAGAGCGACACAGAAATCAACGCACAGCGTGAAGGAAGGGGGGCGCGCAAGGTCGGCGGAGTCGTCGATTCATCGGACGTTAACGCGGCGAGCGAGT
>JAFBJZ010000594.1:282500-370000 GCA_016785225.1 Psettodes erumei
GTGTGTGTGTGTGTGTGTGTGTGTGTGTGGGGGCACGCTGGAGACGAGGCCGACCTCCGACAACACAAACTGCACCACAACACCTACACTGCTGCTACACAACAGGGAGAAGAGCAGCGGCGCTCCACGCACACGGTGGAGCCCGAACGCAAACCCGCGGCGAATCGGACCCGCCGGCGCCGCGTGACCGTGACGCCGGGCCCGGCTCAGAGGATTAATGACGCGTCCACGTCTCCTCCTCCGACCCGGCTCGGTTCTGAGCTGTCGCCGTGTGCGCCCGCGCCGGGTCGGACAGAACCGGTTCCTCCTGTGCGATGACGTTTGGTCCCTGGGTTCTGGAGGTTCCTGGAGGTTCCAGCTCTGGACCTGCCTGCTGCCGCGTGACCGGAGGTGTGACGGCGCCCCCCGGTGGTCAGCGCGGTCGGTCACAGAACAGAACAGAACCGGGCCCCTGTTTTCAGGCGCGTGTTCGAACCGGCGGTCGAACGCGTTTTTACTTCCTGTTTCTTTAAGAAGGTGAGAAACGTGTGGGTCAAAACAGGAAGTAGTCACGCCGCCGCCGCCTCCTCGCTTCCAGCGCTGGTTTGGGTCAGAACGCGAGTCCTCGCGTTCTGCCAAATCAGCGCTTCAGCCTGACGTTTTTGGCGAGAAGAGAGCGCGAGGCGGCGGCGGCGGGCGAATCAGCTGAGAGGAATGTGTTTGTGACGCTGCGCAATCAAACGAGTTCAGTAAACACAGGAGTAAACAAATGCAAACAAACAATACTGTGTGTGTGTCCACAACACAAACATGACCCGCAGACGCAGCTCCACCGCCGGGAGGTGGTTCTGTCAGACCCAAACCAACGAGGACGACACACACACACACACACACACACACACACACACACACACACACTCGTGAGGCTGAATCTTCTTAATCTGGGCCTGTCGTCACCTGCGGAGCGTCGGGGGATTACTGGATTCAGGAGGATCAGGCAGAACTCGTCCGTGTGTTTTTCGTCTTCGCCCGTCTGGAAGAACCGGATGGCTGCGATAATCCTCGTTCAGATTAATTCTTAACTCCTGTAATCCAGCCCACGCTTCTTTAACGCCGCTCCGTCCCGGTGTAGAGGCGTCGCCGTGGTGTCGAAACGCGCTCGGCCCGCTCCCACACACGGATCAGAACCAGGTCGTGTCAGAACAGGCGGCGACCCGTGTCGGTGCAGGAGGATTGGGTCGCGGCGCCGCCCGCCGAGCCTCCCGGCGTTTCCTTTATTGACCGGCGCCTCTGGCGTGCAAACATCTTAACGACGCCGTGTTTGCTCCCGGGCCGTCCCCCCCGGGGAGCCGCCAGATTAACTGGTTTTAATCCAGAATATGTGGCGTTACGCCCCCGGGGTTGGGCGGCCGCGGGCCGGGCCGGGCCTATAAGAGGCCGGACGGGACGGCTCCGGGTCACCTCCGCCTCCAGAGGACGCAGGTACAGGTACGTCTCCTTCACTTCAGTCCAGGTGTTGATCCCGACTCAGTTAATCACTTTGTGATTCTGTCAAATTCCTTTTTTATAAGATGAACTTTTTCCTCCGCAGGTTGTTTTTTCAGTTTTTTTAAACTTTCTGCTGGGAAAATGTTTGTGTTGCTGATTTCCATCGTGTCCCTGCATCAAGTGTTCGCCTGCAATGTGGTGAGTCCGCACGCCTTTAATCATAACTTATATATATATATATATTTATATATGTGTGTGTTTGTGATGTCACTCACTGATGGCGACTTAAATCTCTCTCCACGCTCGTGCTGCGCCCGCGGTGTGTGTGTCCTGCAGGGAGGTAAGCAAAGTGTGTTTAACTTCACACGCTTATTTCAACATTATAATCATAATAATAAACAGTGAGACTGTGTGTGTGTGTGTGTGTGTGTGTGTGAGTCCGTCCACTTCACATCTGGCTGTTAACCCCCCCTCTTTTTATGTTTATGTAAAATGGATTTGGTTTGTAAACACGTTGTCGGCTCAGTGTCACTTCCTGCGTCCCGACCGCAGAGCGTTGTGTGTTTGGTTGAAGTTTTATTGTCGTTTGCTTTTATTGAAGTGTGTGTGTGTGTGTGTGTGTGTGTGTGTGTGCAGACCTTTGCCCAGAGGACAACAGAGCGGTCCAGTCCGAGATCGTGGACCTGCACAACTCCATGAGGAGATCGGTGGAGCCGTCGGCCTCCGACATGCTGATGATGGTCAGTCCGCTTGTTCCGCTCGCGCCATATTTGCCGCCGTCCGGCGATCGTTTGCGGCGGGAAGCCGACAGTTCGGACGCCGTTACGTCAGCCTGCGTTAAATCCGAACGCGGAAACAGAGCAGAAATGTTTGGCTGTTGTTTCTCCTCGGCAGAGCTACAGCGAGGACGTGGCGGTCAGCGCTCAGGCCTGGGCTGACCAGTGCATCCTGGGTCACGGGCCGCCCAGCGCCCGCATGATCGATGGTACGCTCCGCCAGAACCGCGAGCGCCGGCTCCGTGCGAAACGGGTTATCTAACCTCCGACTTTAACGCTTAAAACAAACCGTCGAGATTATCGCCGCTTTTACGGGAATAATGTAATCTCGGCGTGCTTTTCTCACGCTCTCGAGCAGGATACGAAATGGGCGAGAACCTTTATTACTCGTCCCGCGCCGACTCGTGGACGGACGTCATCAACGCCTGGCACGGCGAGGTGGAGAACTACCGCTACCCCACGGGATCCACCAACGGGAAGGCCGTCGGCCACTACACGCAGGTAACCGCCCGCCCGCTGCGCCTTTCGCCCAGTTGTCTCCGAGTTTCCCGCGACGCGACGTCACGGTCTAACCCTCCTCCGTCAGGTGGTGTGGAACACCTCCTACAAAATCGGCTGCGGAGTGAAGAAGTGTCCCGGCAACATCTACTTCTACGCCTGCCACTACTTCCGAGCGTACGTGAGCACCCGCGCGCTGAAACCCGTCGTTTTTCTTTCCTCGCCGCCCGTCGTTGACTTGTGCTTTGTCGAAAAACAGCGGGAACTTCCTGGGCGTCCGCCCTACAAGGCCGGAGCCCCGTGCGCCTCCTGCCCCGACGCCTGCACGGACGGCCTCTGCAGTAAGTAGGCCCGGACGGGACGCCGAGAGCGGCGGCGGCGGCGGCGACGGCGGCTGACGTGGTCCGCTTCTCCCTTTTTTTTCAGCCAATCCGTGTCCTTTCGTGAACCGGTACAGCAACTGTCCGGAGCTGAAGGACGAGTACGGATGCTCCCATCCGTCGGTGCGCAGCTGGTGTCCCGCCTCGTGCCGCTGCACCACCGAAATCATCCCGGCCGGCAAATGACGAACCCGCCGGTCTGCGAAACGAAATGTGTTCGCTCGCTCCTCCACAGGAAGCTGCTTCATGACGTCACGTGTAATCACACGATGAGGGCTCCAATAAAAAAAAAAAAAGCATGAATACTTTGTGTTTGATTTGAAAGTTCGTTCCTCCTAATCCTAATCTGAGCTCAATGAACTATTCCTCGGTTGACGGGAAGCGCGTGCGACGGGCAGGAAAGCAGACGCTGCTTTTTGTTTTAAAAGGGTCAGAGGTCAAAAAAAAAAAAAAGGCCGGGGGTGCACAATAAACAGAAAAGCCACGTCGCGCCTGTGCCAGCAGATGTCTCTGTTGTACAACTCGTCTCTCAGTCGCCGAGCAAAAAGGCAGCGGATCATGAAGAACGACTCATCGTCATCATCATCATTTTTTAAAAAAAAACTTCGCCGATCCGCGAGGAACCGATTTATCGGTGCGAGAGTTCAAACGCAAACTCGCAGTAAAACCTGACGCAACGGCCCCCGGGAGGCGGTTGGTTACTTCACCCCTGAGATTAGTCCATCGGCGTTACACAAAGAGGAAGATCTGACGCACAACGTGACTGCGAGCAGGAAAACAATCGTCATGTGAGCTTTCCCCGGGGGGGAGATTACTGCTGTTCCCCGGGGGAACGTCGTACGGGGACGCCGGGGGAAAAAAAAAAAAAGTCCCACGAGGAGACGAAGAAGGACGGAAAAGTCTCAAACACCTTCGGGCATTTAAAACAAACAAACAAACAACATTTGTTTGTTAGAAACACCTGTGCAGGCTCCTGCTAAACGAAGGTTTTCATCACGGATCGGCCTTTTTTAATGCAAACCTGAATGTTCTGTGAAACTGACAATATGAAAAATACCTTTTTCAGAGATACGACACAAAAAACAACCCAGTTTGTGTTTTGTGTGTATTTTAATATTGACTTTTGTGTCTTGCTGCTTTGCATGTGCGTCCATGTTGACCTTTTGTGCAGCGTCGTGCTGTTTTGTATGAATTTTCATGTGTCTTCTGACTTTTGTTTGTGTTTTAAAAAAAGGTTGAGGTCGAGCGCCGAGAAACGAGCCGTGCGTTGTGTCATAACGTTTGTCTTAAAAAAACACACACACACACACACACACACACGTGTGTGTGTGTGTGTGTGTGTGTGTGTGTGTGTGTGAATTAAACACTGTTCCGTGTGTCCGGAGGGACGTGCAGGAGGGGGGCGGGTCCCGGTGCCGGTGATTGACAGCGCAGCCTGTCGTGCTCGTCGCGCGTTCACGACGCGACAACACACAAAGTGTGCTCCTTGGGAACGAGCCGGACTCCCCCAGCGGCAAATTACGGATTCGTTAATGTTTTACCGGAGAACCGGGGCGAGCTGACCGGCGGCGGCGGCGGCGGGACGGGGGAGGGAGGGGCCCTCTGGCCCCTTTGTTAGCTAACCAGGCTAACGACGCGGGCTGCGCCGACCGGACTTTCGCGGCGCTTTGTGGAAACTTCACGCAGCCAAGCTAGCGCGGTTAGCTAGCCGGCTAACTAGCGCCGCTCGGCTAGCATCGGCTAACATCGGCTCGGCTCGGCTCGGCGGCGGCGGCGGCGGAGGAGACCGAGCGGCAGTCTGGAGCAGCAGCAGCAGCAGGGGGGGAGACGGAACCTTCTCCGGCAGGTAACGCGGGGCCGGCGGCCATCACGTCAGCGCCGTTAAACGATTTAACGATTTTGTTTTTAATATGAGACGATTAACGTTAAACAGAGGGGGAGGGGCGGGTTCGGGGGGGGGCGGTGTGACGGAGCGGGCCGAGGGGACGGAACCGGTGCGGAGAACTTGCCGTGAATGAATAGGAACCTGTCACACACACACACACACACACACACACACACACACACACACACACACACACACACACACACACACACACACACGGAACGGGCGTTTGCGCTCGCTGTCCCGCGAGTCCACATCCGGTGCCGCCGCCGCCGCCGCCGTAGTAAGCGTGATGTCATCGTGCTTAACCGCCGCGGCGTCTCGTCCTCAGGGCGACGATGCGCGGACCGAACCCGGCCGCGAGGCGCGTGGATGATCCGGCAGAACCTGGGCTGAGGGGTGCGACGCCCGCCGGGACCCCGGAGTGAAGCCGAACCGCCAGGCGGTGGTCCCCTGCACCGTGTGTGTGTGTGTGTGTGTGTGTGTGTGTGTGTGTGTGTGTGTGTGTGTGTGTGTGTGTGTGTGTGTGTGTGTGTGCGCGTGGTCGGAAGTGCCTATGGCGGAGTTCGGGGAGGACGGCAGCCTCCCTCCTCCGTCGAGCCGCGCGGATGCGACCGTGCACGGCGACGCGGCGGCGGCGGCCGGTAAGACGCGCCGCGGACTGTCGGTGTCGAACGGAGACTGCGGGATCTCGGAGAACCCGGTCGGTTCGGGATGCCCCGGCGGCCAAGCCGGGCCGGAACCCGCCGACACCACCACCTCCTCCTGCTCCGGTCCGGACGGCAGAACCGACATCCCACGCAGGAGCAGCATTATCAAGGTAAGCGGTGTGAACACACCCCGGCCCTCATTAACGGGTCTGTTTGTTACGTAACGCACGTGCTCTCGGAACCAGAACCACATCCCGGGCTGCTCCTCGTCCTGATCCGGGATCCATAAGGTCCATTTCTTATTACTGATCCCAGAAGAGGATGACGGTTCCGGCCTCGCTCCGGGAGCAGCTGGCCTTGGGAGAAAGTTCTGAGCGGGAAGGAGACGGGTCCAGAAAGCGGGCCGGCGCCGTACGCTGGTGCTCGGCCGAGGTTCTGGTCCGGGTGCTGGTTCTGGGCCCCATGACAGGAGGAGTCATGGGGGGGGGGGTTGACACGAGCACAGGTGTCACTTTATTAGGAACACCACGTCCGCCTGCTGCTCTTCAAACAGATCTGTCCCTTCAGATGCCGCCGACGCGATCGATCTGTATTGATCCTGATTGATTGGTACGAAGGTGCGACAGGGGGAGACGTCCCTCGCACCTCCGGCGCCGGTCGGCCTGGACCGCGGAGACGGGTCGGGCCCGCAGCTTCACGCCGAGCGAAGTGAGACTGAGCAGATTCTTGTGATTCCCTCTGTTGTTGTTGTTGTTTTGAAGTGCGATCGCCCGAGCTTCGACCAGAATCTGAATCATTTTTTGGCGTCGACCCGACTCGAACAACGGGGCGGCGCTGATCAATAAATCATTTCTAATGATGTCACGTTGATTGATCGATTGGCCGATCGTGTGGTTTGCGGTTGGTCTCTGTGGTTCCAGGCAGTTCAGTCCGGTTAGTTGTTTTCACTCTCGACCGTCTGTGTGTGTGTGTGTGCGTGTGTGTGTGTGTGTGTGTATGTGTGTGTTCATGTGTGTGTGTGTGTGTGTGTGTGTGTGTGTGTGTGTGTGTCATCTCCGTCACACTTGGTTGGAGAACAGCTGAGCCGTCACTCGTCCTCTCTGGAGAGAGATCACACAACAGTGTGTGCGCGTTCCCATCAGATGTGTGTTTACCCCACACACACACACACACACACACACACACACACACACACACACACACACTGTGAAGAACCGGTTCCGGCCCGTGGCTCCGATCCAGAACCAGAGAATGATTCAGTGTGACAGCCGAGTGTTTACATTTCACCACGTGACTTTACGTGTTTGATTTACCATGATGATAATTATAACTGAGACCGGTTCTGTTCTGGAGACGAAGCTCGCCCCCGCGTCTGGGGGGGGGGGATGACGTGTCCCCTGTGGGATCCTCAGTGGTACGGACCGTTCAGAACCGCTCACTGAGCCGGGACAGAAAAATTCAGGGCGTTGGGGGATTTGGGTTCCCGAGGGATCTGAGTCAGTCGCTCACTCTTCATCCCGGTTTCTCCTCTTCTCTGTCTGACTCATTCTGCCCCCCCCGACACACACACACACACACACACACACACACACACACACACACACACAGCGAGCGTACGTTAAGGGATGAAGATGAGGATGAGGACACGGCGAGCCTCACCTCTTCTTCACATCGGAGGTTTCCCCGTCTCCGGACGTGTCGCCGGGCGTTTTCCTGCGCGGTTCCGTCCAGACGGGAAACGAGCCGAGCAGGAAGTAAACGACAATGAGACGGACCGCGACCGCGACCTCGACCTCGACCTCGGACACAAAAGGCGGGTTTCCCCTCCGAGCGCACAAAAAAAAAAAACGCACATCTGTGGCGACTGGACGAGGCTGCGGATCAACAGCGGCGACCCTGTTTCGTAACCGCTGACGTGATTCGGCCTCGCTTCGTTGTTTATCGTCGGCCTCCAAGAGAACGAGATGAGCCCAGACGATAGGAGGCGCAGTAAAACGAGTATCTGATCGAAGTATAAATACACGCTCTGATAACGCCCGCGTCGTCGTCCACACCATGTAAGGCCCCGAGGGACCGAACCAACGGAAAAACACACCCTGCGGCCGCGCGATGAAGAGACGGGACTGTTGCGCAACAGCCCCCCCCAGGATGTGACACGCCGTGCTAACACAGACGTGTGTGTATTATTGTGTAGTTGTGTGGGGGGAGGAAGCGTGTGTGTGTGTGTGTGTGTGTGTGTGTGTGATATCCTGAGGTGAACGTCTGGCGGCGGCCGGGAACACAGGGTTGACATGAAGAAGTCCACATTCCTGTGCGGATCAGGAGGATTATGTTCAGTCACGCATTCAGGTCCGAGGCCCGGTTCTAATGACGCCCCCCCCCAGCAGAGGCCCATTCACTAGAGCTGGAGAAGGCCCCCCCCCAGTAAAACAAAGATGAAGGGTGATGTCTTTACCCGGGCAACAATCGTGTTGTTGACAAACCTGACGGTGAGCGCCGGTTCGGGTTCAGGGTCGGTTCCGCCGACGGAACCTGCGGCGGTGAAGAGGAGGGTGCAGTGGAAATGTCAGCAGCGACGCGTCGGTCGGCCGTCGACCCAGATCTGCGAGGCCGGCGCTTGGCGCTTAATGTGCAGTGACGGGAACCTGAAGTCACCCGGCGAAGACGCCGCTGTGAGGGGAGGGGGGCAGGAAGTAAACAGGATATCAGAGCGGGCGGCGTGTCGTGTCGAGACCCGGTTACCTGAGCTGAGCTTTTCTGACATCACAGCATCCAGATCCCGATGCCGTTCGTCAAATACCGGCAGGAACTCGCCTGCAGGAAAACAACAACAACAACAACAAACAAAAAAAAGGGAAGCGCTTGTTTTTCGTGTTTTTATCTCATTTGCGCAGAAATTGCGTTAAACAATTTGCCAGCGTAACGAGTCGGTCGAGGGGATTGATGAAGGAGCGATCGCAGCGAACAGAGCGTCCTTGTTC
This sequence comes from Psettodes erumei, assembly GCA_016785225.1. Lineage (NCBI taxonomy): Eukaryota > Metazoa > Chordata > Actinopteri > Pleuronectiformes > Psettodidae > Psettodes > Psettodes erumei. Next base: position 291,138 of record JAFBJZ010000594.1, read on the forward strand.
CCGCCGTCGAACGGACTCGGGTCTGAGCACGGAGGAAGACCAGGCGCCTTCAGCTGGAGTGTGTGTGTGTGTGTGTGTGTGTGTGTGTGTGTGTGCGCGCGCGCTCGGCGAAGCCAAACTGGGCCCCGTGTTTCTGTCCTCACCTGGACATAACCGTAAATTTGCACCAAACATTTACTCTCCGCGGACGTGATTGATTTTTGTTTAGTTTAGGATGAGAAGCGAAGCGACGTCGTCCGACTGTAAACCCTCCGTTTTTTTTCCAGCTGCCTCCGCGAAGCTGAACAGATACCACATTAAATTAAAAGATGGCTTTCGTTGTTCCTAAGGGTTAGTTTGATAAATCGCGCGGTTTTATTTTTGACGTTTATCACCCAGCGTCTCTTTTTTTTTTTTTTTTTTTGTTTACGGAAACTGTCCTGGCGTGTCTCCGCAGGACGGCTCCAGGCAGCGCAAGGAGAGGAAGAAGACGGTGTCGTTCAGCAGCATGCCCACCGAGAGGAAGATCAGCAGCGCCAGCGACTGCATCGGCGCCATGGTGGACGGCTCCGAGCTGAAGAAGGTCCGGTCCAACTCGCGCGTTTACCACCGCTACTTCCTGCTGGACGCCGACATGCAGTCTCTGAGATGGGAGCCCTCGAAGAAGGAGTCGGACAAGGCCAAGATCGACGTCAAGTCCATCAAGGAGGTCCGGACGGGGAAGAACACGGACACTTTCAGAACCAACGGAACCTACGATCAGATCTCGGAGGACTGCGCTTTCTCGGTCATCTTCGGGGAGAACTACGAGTCCCTGGACCTGGTGGCCAACACCGCCGACGTGGCCAACATCTGGGTGACGGGGCTCAGGTACCTGATCTCGTACGGCAAACACACCTTGAACACGATCGAGAGCAGCCAGAACCACATGCGCTCGTCGTGGCTCGGGGAGCTGTTCGACGAGGGCGGCGGCAACCGTGGCCGGCAGCTCACGATTTGCGCCGCCGTGCAGCTGGTGAAGACGCTGAACCAGGGCCTCAAGAACGTGAAGATAGAGCTGAAGTTCAAGGAGCTGCACAAAGCGAAGGACAAGGCCGGCTCCGACGTGACGAAAGACGAGTTCATTGAGGTCTTTCACGACCTCTGCACCCGGCCGGAGATTTATTTCCTCTTTGTTCAGTTCTCCAGCAACAAGGAGTTCCTGGACACCAAGGACCTGATGATCTTCCTGGAGGCAGAGCAGGGCATGGCGCAGGTCAGCGAAGACACAAGCCTCGAGGTCATCCAGAACTACGAGCCATCCAAAGAGGGCCGGCTCAGGGGCTGGCTCTCGCTCGACGGCTTCACCAACTACCTTATGTCGCCCGAGTGCCACATCTTCGACCCCGAGCAGAAGACCGTGTGCCAAGACATGGACCAGCCGCTGTCCCACTACTACATCAACGCCTCCCACAACACGTACCTGATCGAGGATCAGTTCCGGGGTCCGTCCGACGTGACCGGGTACATCCGCGCCCTGAAGATGGGCTGCCGCAGCGTAGAGCTGGACGTGTGGGACGGGCCCGACAGCGAGCCCGTCATCTACACCGGCCACACCATGACGTCGCAGATAGTCTTCCGCGGCGTCATCGACGTCATCAACAAGTACGCCTTCGTGGCGTCCGAGTTCCCGCTCATACTGTGCCTGGAGAACCACTGCTCCTTGAAGCAGCAGAGGGTCATGTTCCAGCACCTGAAGAAGATCCTCGGAGACAAGATCCACCTCGGTTCCCCCAAACCAGAGGACTGCTACCTCCCCTCTCCGGCCGAGCTGAAGGGGAAGATCCTGCTGAAGGGCAAGAAGCTGAGCACGGGCTGCACCGCGTCTGAAGGCGAGGTGACGGACGAGGACGAGGGCGCCGAGATGTCGCAGAGGATGAGCATCGAGTCCGCCGAGCAGCAGACCATCGCGCCCAAGAAGTTCCAGCTGTCGAAGGACCTCTCCGACCTGGTGACCTTGTGCAAGTCCGTGGAGTTCAGAGACTTCCCGACGTCCTTCCAGAGCCAGAAGCCCTGGGAGCTCTGCTCTTTCAACGAGGTCTTCGCCAGCCGCTGCGCCAGCGACTTCCCGGGTGACTTTGTGAACTACAACAAGAAGTTCCTGGCGCGGGTTTACCCCAGCCCCATGCGGATCGACTCCAGCAACATGAACCCGCAGGACTTCTGGAAGTGCGGCTGCCAGATCGTGGCCATGAACTACCAGACGCCGGGCCTGATGATGGACCTGAACATCGGCTGGTTCCGTCAGAACGGGAGCTGCGGCTACGTGCTGCGTCCAGCCATCATGAGGGAGCAGGTTTCCTACTTCAGCGCCAACACGAAAGATTCGGTGCCGGGCGTTTCCCCGCAGCTCTTGCACATCAAGATCATCAGCGGACAGAACTTCCCCAAGCCCAAAGGCTCGGGCGCCAAAGGCGACGTGGTGGACCCCTACGTGTACGTGGAGATCCACGGCATCCCGGCGGACTGCGCCGAACAGAGGACTAAAACCGTCAACCAGAACGGGGACAACCCCCTGTTTGACGAGAGCTTCGAGTTCCAGATCAACCTGCCGGAGCTCGCCATGGTGCGCTTCGTGGTGCTGGACGACGACTACATCGGGGACGAGTTCATCGGCCAGTACACCATCCCCTTCGAGTGCCTCCAGCCGGGCTTCCGCCACGTGCCGCTGCAGTCGCTGACGGGCGAGGCGCTGCCGCACACGCTGCTGTTCGTCCACGTGGCCATCACCAACCGGAGGGGGGGCGGCAAGCCGCACAAGAGGGGGCTGTCCGTGCGGAAGGGCAGGAGGAGCAGGGAGTACGCCAGCATGAGGGTGCTGCTCATCAAGGCTGTGGACGACGTCTTCAAGACCGCCATGCTGCCGCTCAGGGAGGCGACGGACCTCAGAGAGAACATGCAGGTGAGACCGTCGACTCGGCTTCGGTTTCGGGGTTTGCGTCACGAGGCGTCACCGCCCCGGTTCTGAACCCCCCCCCCCTGCCCGCAGAACGCCATCGTGCCCTTTAAGGAGCTGTGCGGCCTGTCGGCGGTGGCCAACCTGAAGCAGTGCATCCTGGCCCTGGCCCCGCGACTGACGGGGCCCGACGGCGGCCCCCTGCTCCTGTTCAACCTGGCCGACCAGTACCCGACCCTGGAGCCCCAGGCCCTGCTGCCGGACGTCCTGAAGAAAGTCGTCACCACCTACGACGCGGTGAGTCCCGCCCCCTCACGTGCCGAGGCGGAGGCGGAGCTTCTGGTCTCAGATGGCTCGGTCCGGTTTCTGGTTCTGAAACGCATCAGTGACTGAATGTAACGTGCTTTTTTACATTTTTTTTCATGCGTCGTCGTCGTTCGGCCCGGTTGTCTCTGAACCCGACGTCTCCTCGCGGGTCAGAACCGAACCCGCCACTTAGAGGAGGCGGGCGGAAGGGCGTGCGGTCCGCCCTACCGCCTCCCAGCGCGTCTTTAAATACGACCAGGGAAGTAATCACACATTGTGTGACAGCGCTAAGTGCCGCCGCCGCCGCAGCTGCGGGGGAAACACAAACGACCGCCATCACTTAGTCATGACCGCATCACCGGGGGAGGGGGGGCAGGATGTTTATGTTGTCTTTAGAAAAATCCCTCTGCTTTTTCATTTCCTGACTCATTTCTGCTGAAGTGCAAAAAAAAACAAAGAGAATTTCATGACGTAAACAAACCGCTTGATGGGAAAACGCTGAGTCGCTGTCAAAACCATGACGCGTGATGTTCTGCTTTTTCTTTTTATTTACTGTCAACGGGTCCGGACCTCCTGAACCCGTCCTCCGGTAAGATACAGATTTATTTTTTAGAAAACAAGAAAACATCCAGCGGTGAGCTGCGGCTCCAGTCTGAATAAAAGTCCAGAGGTCGGGCAGGGGTCAGGGGTCAGGGGTCACAGTGCTCTTTTTCATGGAGGGGGGCGGGGCTTCGTCACAGGGCGCTGAAGAACGACCCGCGCTCGTCAGAGCCACGTGTCACGTGACCTCTTAGGTGTTTGCAGACCTGAGTATCACACCTGTGTGTGTGTGTGTGTGTGTGTGTGTGTGTGTGTGTGTTGCAGGTGATCCAGACCAGCCGGACCCTCCTGGAGAACTCTGAGGGGGTGTACGAGCGGATCCTGCAAACCCAGAGAGGGGGTGAGCACACACACACACACACACACACACACACACACACACACACACAGAGGAATCAATACAGCGCTGTGATTGTTATCTGCACCAGCTGAGTGACTCCTGTTCACGGCCGTGATGTCACACCGCGCACGATGTTTTCCCGCGGAGCAGGAATTTGATTCCTCCACCATGTGACGAGGGAATCTCAGGTTTCCGTTTGGTCCGGAGCTGCAGGATTCAGAGAGCAGAGTCGGACCCGCCTCCGGGAGGGAAACCCCCGGGTCCGCATGAGGCGATGCGGGCGCCGCGCAACGCTGCTAACGACAGGAAACTCAGCCTCGTCGTTCATCAGCGAGCGCGGAGAAGGGCGGCGGCTCGCCCTTATTGGTCCGCACGCGTCAGAGAGCAGCGGATTTTAATCAGAGGCCTCTCCGCTCGAGGCTGGCGGCGTCCGCCACGCACCGGCTCATCTCAAGACGTCTGGGCGAGAAGTTCGCTTTTTTTTTAATAATTTAACTAAAAACAAGTGAACGAGCGTTCCCAGAGAGCTGAGGCTGAATATTCTGCTCCGGCTGCAGAACGTTCACAAAGTAGGACGCAGCAGATGGCAAACTGATGAACTTCAACATTGATTTATTTTCTGTCCTGTGCTGACATATTTTAGTCCCAGCGGCGTGTGTGTGTGTGTGTACTCACATGTGACCTGAGTTCCGTTCTCTTGTCTATTGTGTGGAAACTGGGTCAGCACAAACCCGGTTCCCCGTTTACAGCACGTTGAATAATCCATCGCTCCGGCTCAGACTGAAAAACAAAAACACAAGGTGGTTAAAAAGTCGAATATTTGAAAATCCACAATATCCAGATTTTTTTGAGATGCGCTTGTGCAGCTTTACTGCTGCGAGTTACAAATACTTTCGTTTTCGTGTTTTATAAACCGGTGATGATGTCAGAACATTCCCACCGGACGTCCTGAAACCAGCAAACGATTAAAAAACAAAACAAAAGGACTTTTAATCCGGGAGCTCTGACCGCCCCGCAGCGACGAGCTTCCCCCGTTTCCCACCCGCTGGACTCCGTAACAGGGTTGCTAGGCAACCTCCAGTGTGAGTTAACCGGTCGTGTGTGTGTGTGCGCGTGTGCAAGACCGCCTTTAGCGCAGTCACGGTTCACACACGCGGCGGCAGGATCTCTGCAGTCACGCGACGCCGATCTGAAATTTTACACCTCAAACGCAGGAAGTGAACACGTGTAATCCTATTATGGTCTCTCTGTCTCCCTGTGATGCACGCCACGTTGCCATGGCAACAGCACCAACACGGCCCGGGGCCGACTCCAGCTGATGGTCGGCGCGAGCTCCGGGTGGGGAAAGCGCAGGCTCACGCAGTTAGGAGGTCGGTGAATGCTCGACATTAAACATCGCTCAGGCTCAGTCGTGCAAAGGGAGGAGGAGGAGGAGGAGGAGGAGGAGGAGGAGGAGGTGGGGAACCTCCTCAGGAGGCAAATCCCTCCTCTGTCGGACGCCTTGATGCTAATCCACAGTGAAAGAACGTCATGTCTGTCTCGCGCTCTCTTTCCTCTTCAGCTCCGTCTCCTTCGCTTCCTTTGACTCATCCCGCCTTTCTCTCTTCTTTTTAAAAAAAAATAAAACAAGTTCACCGGGTTTGCTGCTGTGGCTCCTGACATTTCACTCCAGGAATTAGATTTGAAAGTTGCTGCAGCACGTCCAACACACTGTTGCACGTTGCCATTCGACAAACAACACAGATGAAAGCTTGGAAAGATAAAAAAGGATTTATCTCCGTTTCTTGACCACCAGACAACAAATACTTGCTGCAAAGCACATTCTCTTTCTTTCCACCAAATGTACTCTCCACGCAATAGTGAGAAATATTTCATTTCTTTGAGGCGGATGCTTGGGTTTGACCTGACGTGCAGGACAGCTGCAGTTGTCAATGCCAGCCATTAACGCTGACTCGACACTTTCTGTGTCTGTTTTCATCTCTCAGCAATGGAATTTCACGAGAACCTCCATGACTTGGCCACGAAGGAGGGTTTGAAGGGCAGGAAGTTACACAAGGCCGTGGAGAGCTTCACGTGGAACATCACCATACTAAAGGTGAGATCTTCAGTTGTGTCAGGCAGAGCACCGTACCACACGGATTATCTTCCTGTTTGAGGTCAGAGGTCATTATATCATTAAAAAAGCATCAAAGTATCCCCAAATACTGTTTTATAAACACTCCATAGCAAAGCATGCGTTTAATATGCAAAAAAAATCTAAGTTAAGAATGTCATGAAAATGTCGAAAAAGTCAAAAAAATTACAAAATTTATTTTTTCCTAAAAACACTTCAAAATGTCAAGAAACATTGTTTTCTTGGCCCTGCATAGCATAACAGCTGTTAAAAATACAAATAAACACCAAAAAATTTTATAATGGAGGATGTCATAAAAACATGAAAAAATGCCATACAATATAACATCTCGAAAAAGTCAAAAAATGTCATAAAAATGTGAAAAAAACATCGAAAAAAGCAAAACATGTCCAAAAAAAAATCCTAAAAATGCATCAAAATATCCCCAAATATTGTTTTATCAACACTCATAACATAACAAGTGTTAAAACGTAACAACGCATGACATGAGCCGATCAATAATCAGTGTTGGTGAGAGCAGCAGCATAAAATCTCACCTTCGTTCGTCGCGGTCGGGCTCAGAGAAGGAGGCGGCGGGTGTTTCTGGATCCGGGTCCAGGTGTCGCTCATCCAGAACCTGTAGAACCCAAAGGAGTCAGAACACAGAGTCAGTTCTCCTCTTCGTCAACATTAGAAATAAATTTTCACTCCTTAAACTTTTTAATCTCTAATCTGCGCTAACCCCGCGTCGCTCCCCCCAGGGCCAGGCCGACCTGCTGAAGCACGCCAGGAGCGAAGTCCAGGAGAACCTGAAGCAGATCCACTACGCCGTGCTCACCTGTAACCTGAGCAAAGGCGGGGCGGGGGGCGGGTCCTCCGGCTCCGAGTCCAAGAGCCGCCGCAGCCTGGAGGTCATCCCCGAGAGGGCCGGCGGGGAGGAGGAGCTCGCCGACGACGACCCCTGACCCGCCCGCGGGCGCCGCCGCCGCCGATTTGTCGAAGCACAATTTTTTCCCGGAGCTGTGAATGTAACGGGACGGACGGGAAGGAGAGCGAAGTCCACAGAACCGAACCGGTCCGCGGTCCTGTCCGCCACGTGTCCACACGTTTCCTGGTCCCGTTTTTCTGCATCGTTTTATTATTGTACACTTGGAGATATAAGATTTATTTTATAAAAGATATCGTGTGTGTGGAAAAAAACAAACTGTTGTGTGTCTGTTGCGCTCGTCACGCAATCATGGGGGGGGGGGGTGAATAAACTGTTGGAGAGAAGTTGATGATGTCACTCAGGTTCTGTTTCCAGCTCCGGCCCGGTCCACAGAACACACACCATCAGTACTGGTGCTAAAGTACCAGGGGTACAAATGAACGGCTCGCCAAGAGCACGCACAACACACACACACACACACGCTGCATTCAGGGCCACTGTCGTTTGACTTCAGTCCACACACTGAGACGTGGCTCAGGTTAAAAGCCTGTGTGCTGTACCACAGAGTGATAAGCTGTGCAAACACACACACACACACACACACACACACACACACACACACACACACACACACACACACACACACACACACACACACACGGCTGTGAGGAGCGTTCACGTGTAACACATCCGTTGATCGTGCGTTCGCACCGTTGACGCCATGACCCGTCATCAGCGCTCTGTGATGTCACAGCAGCCGGTCCGCTCCCCGAGGCGACCCGGGTTCCGAACCTCCCGTCGGGTCCGCGGGCCGTCAGCAGAACCAGACGGATCCCAACGGCGCCTGTCGGGGAAAGTGCAGGTTTACTTTAGAGCCGCTGAAGCTCCATCACTTCAGATGTAATAAAAGTGTTCCGACCCACTTGTGAAGGTTCTGGTTCTGGAGCCGCGACGAGCCGGGCTCAGAACCACTCTGCACAGTAAACAGACCTGGAGTCAGTCAGCAGCAGCAGCAGCAGGATGGGGATGGGGGGGGGGGTTCCTGTTTGGATCAGGAGGCAGTGAAGTGACAACCTCCAGATACAGGTATCAAACAGGAAAAAGGTCAGTGAAGGCATCACGCTCCACCTGCATCCTCCATCTCTCCTCCTCCTCTTCCTCCTCCTCCTCCTCTTCCTCCTGAGATGTGACAGGACGACACGTCAGGAGGACGACGCTGCATTTTCCTACAGACACCTCAGACCATGAAGTGGTCGTCAGCAGGAAGCTGCGGGTTCTGTTTACGTCTCGTCACCACATCGATCAACACGGGTCGCACAAACTTTTCATACAGACACACACACAGTCACAGACGGGGACACGCACACAGACACACACACACACACACACACACACACACACACACACACACACACACACACACAGACAGACCCCCCCCTTTATGCAGAGCGAGCGGCCGCTCTTCAGCAGCACTTAGCGTTGTTGCCACGATCATGACCGGGTCGCGGGCCCGACGGCGCCGAGCGCAGGAGGGCCGTTACAGCCACTTATCTCAACAGAACCTTAATGGACACACACACACACACACACACACACACACACACACACACACACACACACACAGCTGCAGGGGCCACTCTGGTTTACAAGCCGCCTTGTTAAGTCATGGAGTGTTTTATGTCCCAGAGCAGAGAGACGTCCACTCCATTCATGCTAAGCTACGCTAACGGTCTGCCAGCCGCAGCCGGGTTCTGAAAATGTCGGACTGATCCTTTAACAGAACCTGTGGCCGACCCAAGTCGATTGTTCTGGACTTTAACCATCACGCATCAGGGGCCGCAGGAAGCGGTTCTGAGTGACCCGTTTTTAATTCATTCGACTGCTGAAGCAGCTGGTTCTGTTTCTGACAATGAGCGTTTGTCCATAAAACTGACCTGAAGTCAGCTGAACACCTGGAGACACACCTGTCCACAGGTGGGACTGAACCTCTGCGGGATGACGGGAGCTTTAGAAAAGAAGATAAACGAACAGCAGGATGAGCAGAGGGGTTTGTGGGAAATCTGCTCCGAGAGCCCGGACGTGACCATTACCTGTGTTCTGCTGCCACCTGCTGGTTGGTCGGCAGTAATGCGCCGGGCTCGCGGCCGCCGCCGTGCACCTGAGCGTGGTTTCCACCAGGTGGCAGGCGGAGCTCAGGTACGCCGCTCTGGGCAGAACGAGACGCCTCGCTTCCTCCTCGTCGCTCCCACAATGCACCACGGGCGCCCCCCCCCCGAGAGGGAACACGAGCGGCGCTCGGCGAGCAAAACCGGTCGGGGGACGGACGTCGAACGTTTAAAAACTCGGGACGGTGGCGGAAGCGAAACCCTTCACCCTCCGGTCGCCGCGACCCGAGACTCGGCGCAGCTTCGCGTCACGTGACGGACTCGCCCCCGCGTCTTCAGCCCCCCCCAACCCCCCCCGCGCTCGTCACGTCCTGGGCCCCCCTTTTGTTTACCGCCCGGCGTTGTTTGTCAGAACCAGAGTCCATTAGCATGGAAGGCAGCGTCGAGGTGACTTTAGCTCCTAATTAAAAACAGATGTGTCCATTTAATAGTCTTAATACTTTGTGGGAGAGCGAGACAATCAGCGCACAAATATCTATTTGCCTCATTAAATCCAGAGGCTTGATCATGATGAGGAGCCGGCTAATGAATGAAGACAGACATGTTTACCGCCTTGTTTAAACAGGGGGGGGGGGGCTCTGGATGGATGGATGGGGGGGTGAAACTATCTTCAGACTTCTCCATCTCCGCACGTCAGCTACGAGCTAACGCTAACGCCGCGCAGCGTCAACGCTCGCTGAGCAGGACGGAGAGTCAATGCTAGCAGCTAGCGGCTAAGACGCGGCTAGTGCTAACGCTAATGGCGACTAGACTTTGGTTTTGGTTCCTGCAGCAAAACGAAGCGTGAGGACGCTGCAGGTTCGATCCTGTCATTCTGATCAATAATCATTATTACTATTGATAGTAGCGGAACATTAATCAATGACATCAATAACTAAGTTTTAACCATGAAATCGACAAACCACCGAGCAGCTCGTCAAACCGCCCGTCGATCGACAACAAACACACACACACAGCGAAGTGTGTGTGTGACGGGGACAAAGATGCGTGTGGACACGTGCTCGGGGATCTGCTGTCGTGTCCCATCAACGCCGCGCCGCCATCGCACCCGAGGACGGGTCGCTACATGGGGGGGGGCTAACCTCCCGGTGGGGGGGGGGGGGGGCAACTGTACGGAGAAACAGATTCAGACGAACTGGAATCAGAATCACGTCTGTGATTAATCACTGATCACGTCTTCATGAATCAACGTTTTAAATTTGAAACAAACAGGTGACAGCAGCAGGCCGCTAACCGCTGATAAAGTCGTGAACTACACCCACACACACACACACACACACACACACACACACACACACACACACACACCCCAGAGATTTGTGCGTGGAAACAAAGTCGGCTGTCACTCACTCGCTCACTCGCTCGCCCGCTCACTCAGCCGCTGCAGAGGTTGTTGGTGAAGTTGTTAGCGCAGGTAATGAGCTAATTGGCACCGGACGGATCTGCTGTGTGTGCTGGAAAATAAAAAGTTCCCCCGAGACCCCAATTCACCTCCAGCTGGGAGATGGAGTGTGTGTGTGTGTGTGTGTGTGTGTGTGTGCGCTAATGTAGCAGAAGGAAGGTGTGTAAGGGAAGACAGGTGAAACATTAGCAAACAAACAGGAAGGCGAAGGTTCACAGGGCCGAAGCGTCGAACGCAACAACTGCACAGCGTTCGTCTATACAAACAAACACACACACACACACACACGACACCGCTGTCCACCTGCAGCTCCACCTTTCACACACCTGCACATCTGGAAACACCTGTGCTACACTTCAGGTTTAAGGCCGCAACAGAGGCGTTGTGAGCTAACTGTTCACACACCTGTCCACTGCGCTGCTATCCATCCAGCCACACGTTAACCCCCCCCCCACGGGGACCCGCCCGGCGTCGACTGTAAACACGACTGTACGAGCGGGACCCCCCCGTCTTCTGAGGGGTAATTATTATTATTATCAGCAGGTGAGTCAGCGTTAATACCCAGGCTAATAACGGCTGCCAAGTGGAGCTGATGCACGCTAATAGTACGACACCACGGGACACACACACACACACACACACACACCACAGGGGACGCTCCTCGCTCAGACTTGGCCGTCCACAGTCCTCGGGCTGTAATTAGTAGCCGGGGACAACAGGTACACAAGGGTGTGCGCAACAATAATAATTACCAGTCACCAAAACAATCAGCCCCCCCCAGGTGAATAATCTATTACTTACAGCGTCAAGTTTGTGACACGCACAACGTAACACAACGTGACACAAAGTAACACAAGGTGATAAAACGTAACACAATATGACAACGTAACAAAGTAACACAACGTGACACAAAGTAATACAACGTGACATAACATGACACAACGTAACAACAAAACACATTGTGACACAATGTAACACAACATAAAACGAGACAACGTGACAAGATGTGACACAATGTAACACAACGTAACACTAGACACGTGACGCAAAGTAACAACATAACAATGTGACGTGACACAAAGTAACACGTGACACAACTTAACGCAACGTAACACAATGTGACAACGTGATGTGACACAATGTAACACAAAGTGACAACGTAATACGAGACAACGTGACAACATAACGCAATGTAACACAATGTAACTCAACTTGACAACAGTAACACAACAGTGACACAGAGTCAACTTTTCTGGAGACAGGAATTACTGTGGGTTGTTTTGTTTTGAGGTTGTGCGACTGAATTCAGGATGAAGACACAAAGACACGCCCCTCTTCTTCAGCGGGGTTCAAGAACGCACGCGGCCCGCCGCCACGTTCGCGTCACATGACCTCGTTACGCCGGCGACCGGCCGAACCTCCGCGTCAGCGCGACTTCCCGCGCTCGCCGAGAGAAAGTCGACAAAGCTCCCGGCGCGGCGGCTGCTACACAGTATCTAACGCCGACCCCTCGCCGCGGCGAGCCCGGGGGCTGATGGGAGTTCTCGGGGGAGCCATTAGCGAGCGGATCGGCAGCGCGGCGCGCGGGGAGCGAGCGCAACTCACGGGAGAGCGGCGAACTCACAGTGCTCTAACAACACCTGTCACCCCCGCGCCTAATGAGAAACACAATTAGCAATTAACGGTGCGATCTGTCAGGGCTAATACCTGCCTCCCCGTGTGCGCACACACACACACACACACACACACACACACACACACACACACACAGACGCACAACGAGGCCGCCTTCATCAGCACTTCCGTGCGAGTACGAGCTGAGCCCAAACAAGCCGATCAATTAGACAGGTGATGTCATGTTGTGAAACCGGAGCCGACGCCTTCTCCAAACGCCGGTCCGGTTCCCCGCCGGGTTTTCGGCGCCCGGCGTGGAACGGACCGCACAGTCGGACTCGCCGGAGGTCACGCGGCGGCGGCGGCGGCCATTAAACCGTGACGAAAGCGGGCGCCGCGGGGACTGAACTGCACTGCTCCCTTAAATCAGCACTTCAGACGTCAGCTGAGACGTGTGTAAAAGTACCTCGTGTACTACTGCGGTGACTGCGCGTGGTAAAGTACTGAGTGTACTACTGCGGTGACTGCGCGTGGTAAAGTACCTTCTGTACTACTGTAGTGACTGCACGTGGTAAAGTACCTCGTGTACTACTGCGGTGACTGCGCGTGGTAAAGTACCTTGTGTACTACTGCGGTGACTGCGCGTGGTAAAGTACCTTCTGTACTACTGTAGTGACTGCACGTGGTAAAGTACCTCGTGTACTACTGCGGTGACTGTGCGTGGTAAAGTACCTCGTGTACTACTGTAGTGACTGCGCGTGTTAAAGTACTGAGTGTACAAACGAAGTTTCTGTACTGTAAATCCTGTTTTGATTGATCTGTGGAAAACGTTCCGATCGCGTCAGAGACAGGATTCATGATCTTTATGATCAGACACACAATCAATTCAGACTAAATGTGTTTTACTTTACCTGGAGTTACTACGGAATAAATATACTTTATATTTTACTTTAACTGGAGTTCATGTCGAATTATTTTATTTATTTTTAAATTAAAATTAAATTTTTAAAAATTAAATTATGAAAAAATCAACTCTTTACAGTGGATCTGTTGTAACTGACGACTGTCCTCCTGTAACAGGCTTCAACAAACTGGGGAAACAGCGAGGCCTGACTGTGAGGTGTGAGGTCAGAGGTCAGAGGTCAGGCTCCACCGTGCTCAGCGGCACTGCGGCAGGGCGGCTTCAGATCCAGCACCAAATTTAAACGGTTCCATTTAAGCAGAACTTTTCTGCATCAAGTATTCTCTAGTAAACACACACACACACACACACACACAGACACACAGACACACAGACACACACCAGCATCGACGCTGGCTCTGTTCTAATTGGATTACACCGGTACTTGTGTGTGTCTGCGTGTGTGCGGCACCTCCAGCATAGTAATTGTGCGAGCCTTGTCGGTCAGTGGGGAATTGAAGTGTTAAATCTAATTCTGAGTTTGTATCTCTGTCGCGGTGTGTGTGTCTGTGTGTGTGTGTGTGTGTGTGTCTGTGTGTGTGTGTGTGTGTGTGTGTCTGTGTGTGTGTGTGTCTGTCTGTGTGTGTGTGTGGGGGGGGGTGGGGGGGGGGCACCGACCATATGTCACCGTCCCTGATTCAGAGGGACTGAATATGGATGAGGTGCGACTCGAGGTCCTGGCGGCGGCGCCGCTCGCTCGTTTGTTACCCGCCAGGAAGCGGAAGCGGCGAAAAAAAAAACAACAAAAAAACGTTTTTTTTTTTTTTTTTTTCCCGTAATGAAGACAGAACCGATTCGCCGGGCGCTGACCCGCGTGTTCCTCTGGACCCAAACAGGAAGTACTGTAAAAAAAAAAGACATCATATTTACACACTGAAAGAATCGTTTCTTCTTCTGTCAGACAATTGCTCTTATGCACGATCTCATTTGTTAACATGGCAGTGATGTCACAAAGCCTCGCCGCCGCCGTTTTAATCTCAGCTCCAGATGAGCGCCTCTTCCTGGTTTGAACGCGGGGCGTTGCCGGGGCGTTGCCGGGCGAGCGCCGTAGGATTTAATCTCGGCCGCGGCGACACACGAGTCGTGCGAGGAAACTCTTCGGCGACCGTTCTGCGTTATCAGCGTGCGAACCGCTGAGGCTGATGGGAAAAAAAAAACCGACGGTTCTGAGCCGGGACCGTCTGCGTGCGAAGGTTTGCGGCAGCTCGAACGTCTGCGCAGGAATAAATCTCTTAATGACATTTCTGGCTCGCCGCTGATTTTTAACGGCTCCCTCTTCACGTGGCGATGTGGCGGTGGCGGCGGCGGCGGCCGCCATAATGAGCGCGGGGCCGAAGGTGCTTATTTCTCCACCCCGAAATTACCGAGCGCCGGCTAAATTACAAGCCGGCGGTAACGAGCATTTACACTATATCGTGGTTTATGAAGAATAATAATCTGCGGCGTCCCGACACACACTGGCGGGATGGGCGGCCCGCGGGTTCAGAACCGCCTGACCCGCCCCAAACGGTTCCCGCACACGTAGACGCAGGTGAATTATTCAAACGCCCCCAAACGTACATATACGACAAGGCCGGAGTTACTGACGTGTAAACATCTTGTGTAAGCGTTTGGGTCAGCTGGTTTCTGGCCTCATCCTGCCGACAGACAGACAAACAAACAAACAAACAAACAAACAAATGAGCGAGCGAGCGAGCGAGGAGGGACGGTGCCAACAGGTGGAGGCCCGGCTCATCGTTCCCTCTCATCTCCGGGAGAAGTCGAGCCACATCCATCAGCTGTGCAGCGTCAACGCTCCTCTCTGCCCCCCCCACCTCCGCCCGCCGCCCCCCCCCCCCCCCCCCCCCCCCCGGCGGAGACACGTCCATAAATCTGCGCGCGGCTAATGAACTGCGTTTAACAATAAAATGCACTGGAAATGGAACATTTCATTTACAAGGAGATCAATGGCAGTGACAAACGCCGCGCTCGGAGCGACTAGTTAGCGGGATGATGTTCCGCAGGCGAGGCCGATCAATCACGGCGCGGCAACGCCGAGATCAATCAAAGGAAGGGGGGGGGGCGGGACTTGTTGTCTTTATACTGTATTCACGGTCTTTATTTAAAGAGGGCGACTCATCACCTGCTGAGACGTCCACCTCTCCTGTCGTTCCTCTGGACGTTCTCTCTCTCTCTTTTCTTTACGTTCTGGTTCTCCCTCTGTTCTCCGAGCTGGGGGTGAGGTGGGGGTGGTGGAGGTGGTGGTGGTGGTGGGGGGGGTGAGAGAGGAGGAGAGTGAGTGATAACCATCCGGGGAGCGGAGTGCTCCATCACCGCCATCCCCATCTGCGACCCGACAAGTTCATAATGCCAGGCATCTGCTTTCATTTATAAAGGCCTCACTTAGCCCCCACCCTCACCCCCCCACTACCACCCTCACCCCATCCTCCTCCACCCGCCCCCCCACCCCCCACTACCACCCATCCGGCTGCCTGACGGGGAGAGAGCCTCTTGTCCTCTTCCTCACCTAATCCTCCCACCCCCACCTCCTCCTCCTCCTCCTCCTCCTCCTCCACCTCCTCTTCTGCTCAAGCCCTCTCAGCCCCCCCCCCCCTCACCTCCCTCCCACTCAAATAAAAGGAGTCACGCTGACTGTAAACAGCACGAGTCCACTTTTATCTTTTTGTTTTTAGTCATAATTTCAAATCAAGAAGTTCTAATCTGACAAATTAAAACCTCTTAATGTAATAACACAATAATCTGTTCATTTGTGTTTTAATAATCTGTTAATAAATGTCGTCACATCTTTATAATACTTTGATCAGCGCTCTGAGGCTGCAGCGTCTCACCTGGGCGGTTTGATATTTGTTTTAAATTAGCGGACACACACACACACACACACACACACACACACACACACACACACACGATATCACCTCCCCCGCGGGGCCGAGCGGTTCTTGAGCGGTCCAGTCGTGTGCAGAGCGAGCCTGACGGAGGAGACGCTCACAGCCATTGGGTGGTGCACTTCACTCACTGTACATGGGGGGGGGGCAAAAGAAAAAAAGAAGGGGGTGGGGGGGGGTGGGTGGAGAAAAACTTCCTTCGCCCATTATGAAGTAAATTTTCTGAAATGGGTTTTTATCATGAAAAATAAAATGCAACATCTGCTGTAAATATATTTGGATACATTAGTGTGTCCTCTGAGGGCTGCGTGGAAACACAGCCGGCCGTGTGTGTGTGTGTGTGTGTGTGTGTGTGCCACTTTACACACACACACACACACACACACACACACGCAGACGAGTGGACGTCTGTTTTTAACGGGCCCGTCCTCATCAACAACCTGCTCCCATCGTCAGGAAATTTAATTCCAAACCGTTCACGTCGTCATTAAGAGGAAATATTTTATTTTTGTTTAAACTGTAAACTGAAGTACTATGTGTACTGTGTACTCAGAAATCTGTCACATGATCAGAATGTATCCACAGACCAATCAAATCAGGAGTTACAGTACAGGAACTTCATCTGTACACACAGTATTTTTTACCAGCTCCTCTTAAACAACCGATGGGGAATATTCAGTCGTACTGCAGTAGTACTGCAGTAGTACCTTCAGCCTGAGCCTGAGGTGACTGGCGAGATCGGCTCCAGAACCGACCCAGCAGGAATGCCTGAATCCAACCTGGACCGGACCGGACCGGGCCGGGCCCACTCGTTGTTAAGGTGCAGCGACACCAACACGACCCGTCACCTGTCGACGCTGCGAGCGCCGCGTCCTCCGGCTGGTTCTGACCCGCAGGTTCTGACCCGCAGGTTCTGACCCGCAGGTTCCGACCCGCAGGTTCTGACCCGCAGGTTCTGACCCGCAGGTTCTGACCCGCTCCATTAAGGATGTAAGAAACACGTGATGAGATCATGGAGACAGTTCAACTCCAGATGATGAAATAAACCGACGTGACGGCCGCAGGATAAACAACTCGTCTGTACATAATGTACACATCACACTACACACACACACACACACACACACACACACACACACACATCACACACACACACACACACACACACACACACACACACACTGTGTATTTGTACATACACGTTCAGAACAGCGTGACCCCGCCCATCAGGAGACGTGAGGACACATCTGACTGCGTCACTGGGAGCGACTCCACCCTGCAGCATTCAAAGAGCTGCAGACATTTAGCGGGGGCTAAGCGTCCTTGCGACACTGTTGTTGACAGTTGACAGCCCCCCCCCCCCACAGCTGGTTGGCTGTAACGCTAATGGCCGCCCTCAGTAGGAGCCGGCGGGTCGCGGGCGGCGCTGCCGTCATCATTAAGCACCATTGGTTTAATGAACGCAGCGTTTAGGAGTGCTTGGACCTTCATGCTCCGCCGCCTCATTAAGTGGAAAGCAAACTAATATGGGGAGCAACCTCAAGCTCACCTCCAGAGATGACACACACACACACACACACTACACACACACACACACACACACACACACACACACACACACACACACACACACACACACTCACACACACTCACACACACTCAGAGGCCAGATGAGGCCTCCGATCAACTTAGAAAAGACAAGAGAGCAGAACAGGCGCCGGTACCAGGAGGTCTGTGCAACACTGAGAGTGTGTGTGTGTGTGTGTGTGTGTGTGTGTGTGTGTGTGTGTGTGTGTGTGTGTGTGTGTGTGTGTGTGTGTGTGTGTGAGAGTGTGGGTGTGTGTGGGGGGGCATCCACACACACACACAGACCATGGGCCGGGTTCACAACAGCTTTTACAAAACAAAGCCGACACCTTCCCTCACCTGTCAGACCATCAAACATGACATCACATAAGATCACGTATTGATCGTGTATTGATCATGTATTGATCATATCAGCTGCGTGAAGCGGCGCTGTCCATGTGTAATCAATACTCGGGCAGCAGAGAGATAACTGCTGCACAAACAGCCGAGCTGAAAAAACAAAAACACGTTCATGGCTAACGCGTGGAGGCGAACGTGAAGTCCCGAGTGGCGTCTGGTGCGGGTGGAGACGACCCCCCCACCCCCCCCCCCCCCACCCCACCCCACCCGATCTGATCCATCCCTGACCCAGTTCTGGGGCTCCCGGCTCCGGATTTCACGGGAGCTGTGGAGTGATGCAGACTTCACAACCTGCCGCCCACTCCCTCAGGTAAGCCGTGCCAAGATCTGCCCACACCTCGCCATCCGTCCCGCCATGTTGTCCGTCCATACACACCCCCCTCCGCCCCCCCTGCACCCCCACCCCCGCACCCCCACCCGTCATCATCTCCCGCTCCCCAGGGTGGGCCCGGGCGGAAACGATTCCCTCTCTGCACGGGAACCATTAAGGGCTCGGCTCGGGGCTTTATGGTCAGAGGAGCAGCTGCTTTTTGCCATTTCTGGGTCCATAACTGTCGGAAATGACAACGTGTGGTGGGGGGGGGGGGGGCGGGGGGCATCCGGGTCCCTCCCCCCCGTCCCATACGAGAGCCATAATTCTTTCGTGCCCACTCAGCGTATATCACGGGGCGTCCGCGAGGCGACAATAAACAGACGACGTGGCGGTGACGCCCGCGTGACAGATTGGAGTCGCAGGCAGGCGGCGAACGCCTGCCGCAGCCGGCGCCGCACGGACCCAAATAATTAGGACGGTTCGGTTAACCTGAGTGGGCAGAACCCGGGAACCGCCGCTTCTCCGACAGACTCGGGTCCAGAGAAGGAGGCAACGGGCGAGAGAGGAGGGAAAAAAAAAAAAAAACAACAACTCCGGTCCGATGCCAAAAATCTGTTCGGCGACACGAAGCGAGACCCTGAAGTTCCTCGCCGCGCTTCTGAGAAACTTCAATAAAAGTTGGTTGGTTGGTCCTGAATTGGACCTGGCAACCGAGCCGCCGGCGCCGACTCCAACCGAGAACTGCGTGTACCGACGAAGTTTCCGCACTGTAAACGCTTTCGATGTTTAACGTTCATCAGCTGGACGTTCTGAACTGAACCGATAAATAAACCGCCTTTTTCTGGACCCGGAAACTGACCCCAGAACAGCCACGTCCCACATTTAACTCGGCGACGACGCGGTTCTGATCCGAACCCGGCGCGGTGCACATTACGCCGACGGAGGAAGAGTGTCTGAAGTGTGTGTGTGTGTGTGTGTGTGTGGGGTCAGGCAGGTGAGGTCACAGGGGGAGGGGCTTTTATTTTGAAGTGGAAAGCGAACCCGACGACCTCGGCTCTGACCGCCCCCCTCCTGTCCCACCAACGACCTCCGTCTCCGCATCTCCGCGGTCGCCTCGTTATTTTTCAGATGGGGGGGCAGGAAGCCTGAGTCGAGGCGTCCTCATTAGGACTCGGGGGGGGGGGTACGTATCAATAAAGTGCGGTTTCTCTGGGACGTTAACGGGGGCGGACCGTGGAGAGTCGCGGGACGCTGTGCGGAGGAGCGCCTTGTTAAACGCCGTAACTTCCACGTCTGTCTGACGGTTACGACCCAGAACTCGGCTCGGGGGGGCGTGGCCTCATTCAGCCACCTGAATTCCCCCCACCACGCCAAAAAGAAAAAACGCCACACCGCCAAGGTCCCCGTGACAGGAGAGGAGTCACTGTATTCATTAATTATCAACTCCATTTTTCACCGCACAACTGTAAACAAGGGGGGGGGGAGATGACAGAGTGAGGACAGAGGGAGGAAGGAGGCGAATGAGGGAGGGAGGCGAGGACGCTACCGGGCAGAGGTGAGGACCGAACACGGGTTGGTGGTGTTAGGGTGGTGTTAGGGTGGTGTTAGGGTGGTGTTAGGGTGGGGGGTGGTGCAGGGTTTGGTAGCCAGGGATGTAGCGGAGGCATCCCGGCGCCTGTTCCCCTCCTAATTATTCCAATTATCGCGGCGCGCTATGAAAACGTGATTAATAACTCGGAGGATATTGTTGTGGCAATTAGCCATATGGTGGTGGGACTCCGCTCCGTCACGACTCCGCCATTAGCGTCGACTCGTGTTTGTCAGGGGCGCGCAGCCATGACAAGCTCAAGTTCTGCTCACCTTGCACTCCCCGCTGAGAGGCGCACGCCGGGGGGGGCGGGCGGGGGCGAGCGGCGGCGGGAGGAGGGGGGAGGAGGGGGAGGAGGGGGGTGGAGGGGGAGGAGGGGGGTGGTATTCCTCCCGGCTTCTCGCCTGACTGAATTTTTCATGTGGCATCCGGTCGGACTGGGGACGAAGTGTCAAGCGGCGTCTGGGACGGCCCATCAAACTCCGGCGCTCTTGGGGAAAGACGAGGGAGGAGGGAGGAGGTGACAGGGAGGAATTATTTGCGTGTTGAAAAAAAAAAAAAAAAAAAAAAACACGCGCACATGAGCAACTCAAACAAAAACCGATGTACGTGGCGGCGGCCGGTGGAGCGCGAACCGGCGGCGGG
Source organism: Psettodes erumei (assembly GCA_016785225.1). Classification (NCBI taxonomy): domain Eukaryota; kingdom Metazoa; phylum Chordata; class Actinopteri; order Pleuronectiformes; family Psettodidae; genus Psettodes; species Psettodes erumei. The sequence goes on from JAFBJZ010000594.1 coordinate 311,898, forward strand.
CGGTTTGTAAAGCCGGAGCCCCCTTGTTGAGACCTGTTGGTATTCTCCAGATGGCAATAAAAATGCATGAGGGCTGCTGGAAGCGTGGAGAAGAACCTCAGCCGCTTAAGTAGGAAAAACAAAACCTCAGAGAGAAAGAGGAGGAGGAGGAGGAGGAGGAGAAAGAGGCAGGTAGAGCGCGTCGCCAAGCCGATCCTCCGAGGACCCAGGAGGGAGCTGAGAGGACGCGCATCTCGTTATCCGCCGCTGAAGACGTGTCGTCTTGCGGCGCCGCACAAGCTGCCGTTTGACTGTCGAGGGCCCGGGGGGGAGTTACAGTAACTTCAACATACGCAAGTATTTCAAATATCCAAGTACGTGTGTCTGCTGTTAAACCCCCCGCAGGTATATAATAATAATAATATTTTAGGGGATTAATGTCCGAACCTCACAGACGTTCACAGCAGCAGCCCGTCCAGAACCAGCAGAACAGAACCCGAGTCGTCTCCGGGCCGTAACGCGGGGCCGAGGAGCGCAGCTGAGGGGGGGGGGGCTTTTCATAGCCGTAATTAAAACAGCGAGATAGAGTCTGTAATTGAATGAAAAATCCGGATCTGAGCAACATCTGTGCCGAGCCACGTAAATCATCTCAACGAGAGGCTTGAAGCGCCATAAAGCCCGTGTGACTGGGAGTCAGAGCATCAGGGAGTCAGAGTCGGAGCATCAGGGAGTCAGGGAGTCAGGGAGTCAGGGAGTCAAAGAGTCAGAGAGTCAGGGAGTCAGAGAGTCAGAGCATCAGGGAGTCAGAGTCAGAGCATCAGGGAGTCAGGGAGTCAAAGAGTCAGAGAGTCAGGGAGTCAGGGAGTCAAAGAGTCAGAGAGTCAGAGCACCGTACGGGACAAGATGACGGGTATCGGACCAGCCGCTGTGACTCACCACTCCAAATAAACTGCTGAAACATATAATAATGCTGCTTCATTTTATTTTATTTTTAAACACACGTGCTGTAACGTTCTCCTACTCTGTACTTCCGCTTGGGGGAAAATATTTTTTTTTTTTTTTTTTTTACTCTATTTTACTCCTCAATAAAAGTACTGCTGTAAAGATCAGTTACACGCTAATAAATAACCTATTAAAAATTAACAAGCGGTGCTGGCCTCGCACTGTACAGTCTCACGTTCAGTAACGGACGCCGTTACAGTCAGGAAAAGTAACGGATTACAGTATCACCGCCGCAGGTGTAGTGACGGGACAGGTGGCGCTGCAGCAGTGTGCTGCCGAGCGGAAACACCGACAGCAGCACGTTCCTGTTTGTTGCGTTGCAATCATCGGTGGCGTTTTTTAATGTTCCCCACATTAATAAGAGTTTAGAGCAGAGTAAACGACGGGAAAAAAGCGCAACGGATGGTTACAGAGTCCAAAATTAAGATGAATAAATCAGCAGCTCTCGTGAAATGTTGGTTTCGCGAAGGGCGGAAGTTCCTGTTAGCATGTTAGCTCCCCGGCTACATACAAACATTTCACACAATCAGCCTCGACACGCGCGATAAACGTTTACACACCTGTCTGGTCCATTGTCCCCACGCAGCAGATATCCACGTAGTTCCACAGCGTCGTCTCTGTTTCACGTCTTCGTGTCTCTTATTAACGTTTTAGCGTCGACGCGTTAACGACCCGGCATCTTGTGCGCCCCGCTCTTCCGCCGGACATCGTTCTCGTCGCTCCAGCGGCGTTTCGGACAAACATCTTTGTGAATCGCTCGGTTACGCGCTGCTAACGCGTAAACTGCGCGCGGCTTACAAACAACAAATAACGCGCGCAGACATTACCGAGTCTTCACTTCCGCGTTTCGGGGAAACTCTACGAACCTCCCGCGCAGCGTCTCCGCCCGCCATGTTTGTTTGAGGAACAAACTGCGCCATTGAAATTCACTTCCGGTTTGTTGACCCACAAAATAAGAGCTTAAATAAATCCGGTTTTTTTTGTTTGTTTGTTTCTTTTATTTTATTTTATAAATGTCAGACGATCAACACGAAAGCTAAGAGCCCGTAACGATTCAGAAAAAAAAAATAAAATTAAATGACGTATTGTTAAATAGTTTAATTTAGTGAATTTCATTTTGATTATTGCTTATAATATTAAAGATAAGATAATATTAAAGATTTGGGGATCCGACCCTACTCCAGTAACACTGAATATATCCACACAGGCAAGTTAACATAGACTCTCAGTATATTTTACATGCTGATTCTACTGACAGATATTTAGAGTGGCACGCTGCTCGTCAGTGTCAGAGCTGTGAAAACCCAGTGTCAAACGATCTCTAATGGGATTAGACTTAAATACACACTGACACACTATCGATTTTTACACTCGCTTAATTAAGTTAGCTGGCAGTTTTGTCTCTTTATCCGTTCACCCTTCCTGCAAATAGCACAAATTACGTGAGTGACACTGATGCGACTCCTAACTTGCTCGCCTTAACTGACGTGCTGCATGTGACGAACACGTGAAACGAGGCGGTCCAGGTGTCACGGCGTGTCGTGGTGATTATTCTGTCGGCAAAGCATCCTCTGACATCTCTGTCGTACCTGCAGTATCTGCAGCGTCTCCTGTTCAATGAGACGTGTCCTTTCTGTGGGTTTTTCTGGGACTTTTTTTTTTAATTTCTCAAAAATCAAGCTGTGTGGGGATCACTTGTCTCCAGATGTAACTTCAACAGGAGACCATAATGTGCTTTATTTTCATGCCAACAAATATTTCGTAGGAGTCCTGTAGGTGTCAAGCTCTTCAAACGGTGGATATCTCATATTGGGATCATTATCTTCCATCAGAGATTCGTGGCTGACTCAGACTTAAATCTGAGAACCACCTCCCCACATCTAATCTCATTTTCTTCATAAGAGTCTGGGATTTCATACACGTCCGTATTTTCATCCTGCCGTCCCAACCGGCCACAGAGAAACTTCCTCAGCCCCAGTTTCTTTGAGTTAAACGTGTGATCTAAATGAGGAGAAAACCCACTTAGCTGGGTGTTGTAGCTGCGGGGGGGGCGCGGGGAAAATCCCTTGATGTTTTCGAGATGGTTTCACCTGAGACAAAGTGCAACCTTCATTAATAAAATATTCCTCAGCCCGACACAGGACTCGGTTAAAGTCCTCGGCGGGCGGTCTCAGGGATATACGGTGACTACACAGAGGAAAACTCAGTTTAAAATATCCAGACACCTCCTCCAACAAGCCGCGCTGCTGTTGTGTGTTTGTCTCCGACTTTATCACGTCTCTCTTTGTGATCAAGACCTCAGTCACACACACACACACACACACACACACACACACACACACTAATACACTTGAAAGGCATGTTCTCCGGGTAAACATGATCCCTCCTCTAATTATTCAATAATCTAATGACACAATTGGTCATGGTGAGCAACACCACGCGCTGACACCAGATGGTGGCTTTTGCGACAAACCCCCCAACCACCCTACACACACACACACACACACACACACACACACACCCTCTGCGCATCTCATTTCACTTCAAGTCAGGGAGAGAGGCCTCGTCTGCGCTCTGCGACGTGCCAGAGATGATTTGAAGGGATTCGTGTCCATGTTGGAATCAGAGATCACCAGCTCGCAGCTCTGGGCCCCGCGGGGGAAAATGTGCAAATGGTTTTTCTTTCGTCAGCTGGGAGTAATTTGTTTGAGCGGCCGGTCATCTTGCGGCAGCAGGTGCAGGTCCGGTTCTGGAGCCGAGCCGTTCTCGGGCCTTTTTCGTCGGCGTCCGCTCGGCCACTGCAGCTCCAGGTTCGGGTCACGTGACGATCGTGATCTGGGGCGCTCTCCTGGAGTCGGGGTCCGTTCTGAACAAGCGGACACGTTTAATAAAGTTAAGGAGGCCGAGGTCGTAAAAAAAGCTAAAACCACGTGCGTGGACATGGATCTGGGCGAATCCTGACATTCGCTGACTCGTTTAAAATTCCTCGGATGCCGCGCTGGTTTCCCTCTGAAACGTATTAGCGCGCAGCTTCCTCCAAAGCAGACCCATCACACAGGGTTTTACATTCCAACAAAGGACATAAACGCACACGGAGAGAGAAAAAAAAAAAAAGAAAAAGCTAAAGCACTAAGACATGCTTGATCATTAGCATTAATTGGATAGTGAGGGAGGATAGGAAAGTTTGTTGCCATAAAAATCAAAAATAAATAATTGCGAGGTGAAACTCCGGGAGAACGCATTCTCTATCTGGTCGATCATAAATCCTGAAATAATGACATGCTTACCCATAAATGACTAAACAAGGGGCCATTAAGGCACGCATGACTTCTCCTGATGTCTGTGCAGCAGATGTTAATAATTTTTTCCATAATGGAGGAGGAGAGGAGGGAAACGGCTCAGCTCCATCATATCAAAGAAAATGTCAAATAAGGGTCAGCGATGAGGAGGAGAAAAGAGCCGTTTGCTCCATCTATACGTTTAATTTATGTGTTTTTAAAGAGGGGGAATTACGTGTTTGGGGAAAGGCGAGGCGTGATGCGTATTTTTTTTTTTTTAAATGGAAGTTGAGAAGACGCGCGAGCGAGGCGTTCTTAACGGCCCAAAGCAGATGTTATCTCTCAGGGTATCGCCGCATCTCCCGCCTTCTCCTCGGTGCTCCCGGATCCGAACCCGCCGGATCCCGTTTCAGGTCCGACGTGACGAGCTCAGCCGATCGGCTCCCTTATCGGATCGGTTCCGCCGGCGGATTATGGGCCTGTTAGATCCGGGCGGGCGCAGACCTTGTGTTTCTCCAGGCCTGTGATGTTATCAGGCAGCCTGTCAGATAACACTGTGATCTCCTCCTTTGTCTCCATTAAGTCATTTTGTCACTTTTTATTTGTTGTTCTCAACAGAAACGTGTTATTTCGGGCTAAACTGTATAAATTGACATAAGAAGCCAAATCACTTTTGAACCTTTTTTTTTTTTTTGTTCCTTTTCTCTGGGGTATCTACATTAAATACAGAAATGACTTCAAACATCATCGCTGCTATATTAATCAGAGTGATATTGTCATCTCGAATGTTATGTTTTGTTTATATTGCTCTTCACTCTGACATTTTATGATTGCTGTTGTAATTAGAGCAGGTAGATTATTGGACCGTGTTATGAGACTTTGCCGCTTTATCACCCGACATAAATCCAGAATATTTATCCTGCTTCTGTGATGAACAACAATAGTTTTTATTGAGAAAATAATAAAAAAAACAAACTTGGAACTAAAGTACTTTGTATTACTAAAAAACCCGCCCCTCCTCCACACACACACACACACACACACACACACCGGTGGTTGTAAAACACTCAATTTGTAGTGTAAAACTCTAAAGGAAAATCAGTTGAACTTTAAACTACACACAAGCTAAATGTCACAGGACGTTTCCTGTGTCAGACGAATTCTCCGAATTTCAGCAGGCGACATAAAAAGGCGCCGTTACACTTTTTTACGAGACGTTCGACAAACCTTGAAACTTCTCTGTTCAAATGACAAGCGAGACGATTTCACAAGTCTTAACAGTCCCACCATATGTGCTTTGATTCCCCGTCCGTTCGGCGGCTTTGTTTCGTCTTTTCAAACTCTGCCAAGAAAACGGAAATGAAAAAAAAAAAAAACATCTCACGCCGTAAAATGATTAATGACTTCGATTCATTAGCTTGGAATTACAGATGAAAAAAGACGTTAAGCTCCAACCTTGATTTTCTAAGTGCGGAGCGTTTATTTTGGAGAGGAGAAGCTTTTATCAGGCTTCACCTGCTTCACCTTCTGCACACGAGACAAACAGAAGCTCCGTAAGTTTGGTGATTAATTAAAACAAATCGTCAGGACTCTGTCCTGCCGACTTCAACTGTGACTCACAGAGAAAGGGAATATCTCACCGACGCACCGCAAGACTTCAGTCTTAATTCACTGACTGGCACCGTTCCACTTTTCAGCTCGTAAATACTGGAACGTGTCCCTGCGAGTGTGTGTGTGTGTGTGTGTGTGTGTGAAAAGTTTGGGCTTCAAACCGCACAAACACACACGTGTTTTTCCAGCGTGTGCGGTGACAGCAACACGATTCAGGAAATCGCTCAAACTATCGTAAAAACGCGTCTCGCCTCGTCGTCCCCTCCGGCGACCAGACGGCGCCCGCTTTGCGTCGGAGCGTCTCCCGAAGGCCCGAAGCCTCGGCGCCGAAGCGACGAGGAGAAACACGAGCGAACGGTTCCGTCGGATCGGCGGTTGTGCAAAGACGACTGCACGTTTTCGAAAAAGAGCCGAACCAAAGTTTATTCCACGAAGAAGTAAAATCGAAGCTGCGTCTCCGGCACGTGGCGCCTCCACCCGGTCACCAACAAGTCGCGGGAGCGCCGGGTTCGTTCGCCTCGGCTGCTCCGATCCACGGGCGACCTTGAGCGGCGCCTGAGAACCGGGTGAAGTCGGCTCCCCCCACCCACCACCACCACCACCACCACCACCCACCGCAGAGATTTGGCTGCGCTGCTGCTGGATATCAGACTGCGTATTAGACACTGATCTGTTTAATTACAGTCTGAGTCGCACCATCTGTAGGAGCACCTCATCGCCTCTCTGCACTATCCAAACGACTTAAAGAAGCTGCAGATATTGGACTCCAAGGACGCGCTTAATTGAGTTCTGAGCACAAATTGCACTGCAGCAGCAGCAGCAGCAGCAGCAGCAGCGATCCTTCGACTCCGGCGACGCCAGCTCGGGCCCGGGCGGCGGTTCTTGTTTTGTTTTCTTCCGAGCGCCTTTGTGGCGAATTGATCGGAAATTGCTCGCGATTGTCAATTACATGCGAAACAGGGGCGTCGAACAAAGCCGAATTACACATTCGCTTAACACTCCTCGGTAAAAAGCTCGACTCGCGTGACAGAACGGGCCAGAGCGAAGAAGGTGAGAATAACCCCAAACATGTAACAATATTGTTTTTGGGTTTTTTTTTTCGGGGAGGCGTGAAAACAGACGCTTTGCAAATGGATTTGGAAGCGGCGGGACGAGGCGAGAGGCTAAATCTGTCTTGTTCATTTGTGACGGACTTGGCGTGAAGCAGTGACTCCGGCTTGGATAAAGAAAAGACAGTTGCAGCAGAATTCTGCCAGTCTTTGGTTCTCTGTGTTCGCCCCCCACACAACCACCACCACCACACCTCCCTTCCACCGCCATCGCCGCCGCCGCCGCTCCATCACACACACCCACACACACAACCTTACCTTCCAACACACCGCCGAACCCGGTGCTCCGCAGTCACCCATTAATCCCTGCGTGTCGGATCCCAGCCAGGTAATTACTGTTTAAAAATATTTCATCCCCCCACACACACACCTAAAAAAAGAGACAAACGGAAACAAAGGGAACACAGTTCTGAACAACGACAAAGAGGTGCTTTAAATGCATTCTCTTTTCTCTGGTGGAAACGCCGGCTTTGTTTGCACACAGTACAAGGTGTCTGAAACCAAATCTGCAGCTATTTCATATTTAAATGCAGCTGTCACGCTCCAGTTTTTACACCCGGTGCGGAGAGTCGGCGACGCCGCTTCTTTTTTTTTTCCGAGAGAGAGCGAGAGAAGAAGAAGAAGAAGAAGAAGAAGAAGAAAAAACGTGTGTTTGTGGTGCAATAAAACCTGTTTGCTGGTTCGCTGCCAGCCAACTTCCAAACTAAATAATTTGAAGGGGGACGTAATTATGAAATATTTCTGCAAGCTGAAAAATTGACCGTAAGTATTTGTTTTTTTTCCTGGAAGAAGAAGAAGAAAAAAAACAACCTGATTTTAAAACTTTATTGGAAGCATCAGACCCGACGGTGACCCCGGCGGTGACCCCGGCGGTGACCCCCGGCCCGTTATAAAATGGCAGCAGACGCGGCTGGCGAGGTACGAACGTCTGCGAAACACGTTTCACGCCAGCTGATGAGGGTAATTTACAGCGCGTGACCTGCCGTATGAAGACGAGGCCATTTTGAAGCCGATTCATTTACACGAGGCTGATTCTGTTCCTGAACACGCGGAGAAAAACTGCAAAAAGGGCAAAAGCTTTTTTATTTATTTTCAGAGGACGGCATCGGCTGATTGTGTAGTTAGCGCCGCTGCAGTAATCTGTAACGCTGAAATGAGTAGCACTTCATTTAAACTGAGGGTTTCAGGCCGTCTCAGACACGCTAACGTTAGCATGCTAGCACCACCAGTTGGCTGTCGTCTGACTTTTCTAACGTTTATCTTGTACAAAAGAGGTTAAATGTAGATTATTGTTGGCGTCATGAGTGATATGCTGAAACCCATTAGCATTCGCTAGCAGCAGCTATAGTATAAATATTATTATAAGAAGCACAAACAGACTTTTGTCGGTTAGTTAGCTAGTAGCTAACTTAGCCGTACATGCTAACAAGTGAAGCTAAAGACTGAAAAACACGGTTTAGTCGGTTCTGGTTCAGTTTTCTTGTGAGTGGGGCGAGGCGACAGGTGTTCTACCTGTCGGACTACAGGTCACCTGGCTGGAGCTGCCGCGTGTTTTACTGTACTCTGGGATTTTTTTTGGGATTAACAAGATTAACAAGGAGCATGTTTATTTTTGTTTTCCTACTTCCTGTTGATTTATCCCAGGGTTCAGATGACAAAGCAACACGTCAGCTCGCTCCTCGCCCTTCGCTTTAACGTTCTCACCTGTCCGACACATTTCTCGGCTTAATAAAGTGCAAACTTTTTTTTTCTTTCCCGAGCGTAACCCACAATTAGCGAACTCGATGCTTTAATAACGCGCGCGGTGACGCTGTCGAATTCCTTCCTCTTTCACGCTAAATAGCAAAATGCTCATGTTGTGACATTATTTCCCTAAGAATAGAGAGAAGGATGGAGGTGTGTGTGTGTGTGTGTGTGTGTGTGTGGGGGTGAGAAGTGAATGCATTGGCAGCGGCAGGAGGTGTAGTTAATATGCGGCTGGGTGGGTGTAGTGAAGAATAGGGGGGGGGTGGAGGGTGGAGGCATCAAATGCATTCACCCGTCTGTCATCGTATGAACCTGCAAACACAACTGTACGTTAACGCCTGACTCGTTCACCTCCTCAGTTATATATATATATATATTTACAGAAAATAGAATGAATCAAAGATAAAGGCACAAATCTAATCTAAAACCAGATCGACTCTAGTTTCTATCAGATTAATTAAAAATTAAAGTTGTACATGATTTCGTGCATCAAAAAAATGTATAAAATCACCGACTTGCATCTCCCCAGATTTTAATCGCAGCCAAGGATGGAAACGGCTGTTTAAAAAAATTACGTTCCCAACACACGACGTAATTCTGCAAAGCGCGGGACGTTATCCTCCGAGGTGAAAAAAAAAAAAAAAAAAACGCGAGCGGAGTTTCCCCGAGCGCTTTCCGGTCATCGCCTCCCTCGCAGGTGCGTTCTCCAAACAGAACAGCCTGGATGTAATTAGACAGCGAATATGGACAAAAGAGACGTCTTATGGCATATGGCAGGGTCAGATGAAGAAGGAGAATCTTGTCACGCGGCGGCAGAAATCTATTAAGTTGCGTACATATGGATTTATGACAACAACTGGCACCAGGAAATGGTGAATAACTTACAGACGGATGCTCTTATATAAGCATCAGTTGTTAATTGAAGGAGCTGTCACAGTCCCGGGGGCCGTCGGCGCACTTTTATAAGCGTTCAAACTCGGCTTCGTCAAATTAATGGGCCCGATTCTCCTTAAACCCATCGTCTTTCTACAGGGAGCGTTTGTTTTTTGTTTGTTTTTTTAAAAAGCCTGAATTCAGACTCGTCCACGGGAGGGCGGGTCCCGGGGCCCGGGGTGATTTCCCCCGGACCCCGACGACGAGCGTCTGTTGCGTTTTTCGTGTCTCGCCTCTGTAAACACGAGCGGCGTAGTCAGCGAGAAAGAGGCCGAGGAGCCCAGGTGTGCTGACAGGTAGATCTCCAAAGGCTGAGGGGGGGCACGCTGGGGAAATCATGAGCCGCCCTCCTGCCACAAAGAAGGCGAATAATACAAAAACACACAACGCTGCACACAGAGGACGCTGGGAGTGTGTGTGTGTGTGTGTGTGTCGGGCGTTAACCTCGCCGATCGTGTCGCCGCCGCGCGCCGTCAATAAACTTACTAAACAACCGTTTGTCGTTGTTGTTTACCCGCGTGACCGCCGCAGTACCGCAGCCGGCCACCGGGGGCCAGCGACGGACGCTAGCTCGCGTTTAGCTCGAAGACGCGGCTGCCACGACGACGGCCGTGAGTCATGCGAGTTAGCGACGGAGGAGGAGAAAACAGACAGCGAGTGATTCATTTACGTCTCCGGTTTTTTTAACGGCGCCGCCGAAATGAATCATCTGCGCCGGTCGGTGACTCATTCCAACTCTCATTTCCAGAGGAAAAATAAAAAAAACAATATGTGTTTTTCCTTTCAGTGTTTCCATAACTTTTTTTTTTTAACCGCCCCCCCCCAAAACCTGCAGTTATTTATCCAGCGACCGGTCAGCGCCATTAACTGACACGAATATTCAACGTGGGAGTTTTCAGGCTTTTTGCCTCGTCATCTGTGAGACAATGAGAAACGATCGACATCCATCATAGTTTGTGAAGGGTGTGTGTGTGTGTGTGTGTGTGTGTGTGTGTGTGTGTGTGGGGGGGGTCTGGTACAAACAGCGGCCAAATCAGAGGATAGCAGCGGAGAGCTGCGTGATAGCTGCGCGTTTGAACTCGGTAATTGGTTGGGCACTCGGTCGGCAATACAACAGAGGACGAACGCGGCGCGGTGTGTGTTTCCCAGCCCCGCTGTGCAGCCTCGCGCACTACAAACACGGAGAATGAACTTCAGAGGGTTTTAATGCCTGAAGAGAAGAATGTGGACATTAAATTATCAGGGGAAAACAGCAGGGTGTGGGGGGGAAAAAAAAGAAGAAGAAGAAGAAGGAGGAGGAGGAGGAGGAGGAGGAGGAGGAGGAGGAGAAGAAGAAGCTTCTAAAGCCGGCGAACGCAAACGTACATACAGGCTTCTGACACGGAAACCTGGCCAAATTCACAGGCTGCCTTTATTCTGAGCTTCACACTGATGCTCTCACTGTGTGTGTGTGTGTGTGTGTGTGTGTGTGTGTGTGTGTGTGTGCACTTTTTAAAGCGGAATTAAAGCAATAAGCTGCCATAATACACGTCCACACATCCTCACTGGAAATGGTCAATGCACAACCCCTTTTTTTTTTTTAAGTAAGACTTAAATCTGTTATTAAAAACAACAACAACAACAACAACACAACTCATTTAGACCAGAGTTTAAAATCACTAAATAACTGTGAGGAAATGAACGTTTGGCAGCTGCAGGTTCGTCTTTTTCACAGTTTCCTGTCGTTCGCATCATAAAAAAAATAAATAAATAAAGTTAATTCTTTTCACAACATTTAAATATTAATATCAAATATTCACAACAACTTATTAATTAATAGTCTGGTTCCAGAAACAGACACACAGTAAAAAATAAAGAAAATCTATTATTGTGTCCAGTGTTGTGTGTGTGTGTGCGCGTGCGTGGTGATTGGCAGGTGTGCACACACACACACACACACACACACACACACACACACATGGCTGTGCGTCACGCGGCAGCAACGAGGCCTTTGAGGGTCTCTCCAAATAGTCTGGATTTCAAAGTGAGCGAAAAATAAGTACAATGGGAAATAAAAGAGTAAAGCTAAATGAAAAGAGTCACTCTGGAGAGTTGCAGCTTTTACACACACACACCTTATTAATCTTTAATATCTCGCCCCCCCCACCAACACACACACACACACACACACACCTCCAGTTTATCTCTTCTGAAGCAATTATACCCAAGAGGACTGAGCACATAGGACATGCTCCCACTACCTAGAGCAATAATATATCATTACATACTAAACATACAGCAGCTACGCTTTATTGCTACTCCAGGGCGAGAGCTATTTATAAGCTCCTGTACCTGCGCTGCAGCTCGTCTCCTCACACCTGTCACTTCTTCGTCCGTCCTCTTCTTCTTCTTCTTCTTCTTCTTCTTCTTCTTCTTCTTCTCCTCCTGTTGGTGTTTGTCTCCTCCAGTAGCTTCGCGCCGACATTAGGGGGTGCTGCAATTCTTCAGAGTCGAGCCGCGAGCTGCAGCTGCGACCACGAGCTGCACCGCGGCGTCACATTTTTATTTATTTTTTTTTCCTCTTTTGAAAACTTCCAGTATTCATGAGTTTTAATTTAAATATAGCTTCTGCAACTTCAGTTAAAAAAAATAGCTTTTTTAAAGTGAACTTTTTTTTTTTTTTTCCTGTTTGTTTTTTTTTATGCTAAATTAATGTCAGGTGATAACGAGAATTGATTGGACACAGAATCTTAAAATGTGCAAACCGTGTGCAAAAAAAATCTTTGAGATAAAAAAAAAAAAGAATAAAAACCAAAATATGATAATTGCGAGGATGTATGCGCAATATTTCCTCAAACAATCCAGAAATGCCTCCAGGTTTATGTGGAAAATAAAATGCTTTACATTTGATGAGAAGTAAATATATATGTATTTAAATTTTTTTTTTTTCCTGGCTCTGCCGCCCAAACTGGAATCAAACATTTCTCGATCTCCCATAAAAAAAAGTCTTTGATGCCTGCTGCAAAAAAAAAAAAAAACTTGAGCTAAGTAACTTATTCGGAGTGTAACTCATGAATTATGTAAGAAAGCACATTTCCCCTTGTTTATTTATATATACATATGTATAAAATATCATTTATTCTAAGAGGGTCTATAAATCAAAAGTATTCCCAGAGAATAACAGATAAGTGAGGTTATTGTGCAATGAGGCCAGCTGGTGGTAATAATTTAATGACGTTTTACAGGCGCTATAAAGACAGCAAACAGATGTGGCATTAAGGATTATAAAGTTGGTAAAACTTTTAACAAGTGCTATGTATTTCGCCGGTACAACAGCACAACCCCCAGAATAAAAGGAATTTACACATCCTTCAATTCCGAAGCTATCAATCACGGCCGCGTTATTCCCCCGGGAGCGTCTTTACATGCATATTTATCAGCTCTACATGCTAATTCCCGCTGCTACACGCCCGGCAGCCGCGTCTCCGGGCGTGTTTATGACTCGTAATTGTTGATATCCTTTGATATATTTCTCTCAACTAAGACATCATTTGGTTTTTTTTTTCTCTCCGCGGTCGAGAGTCAACGACCAATGAGGCGCAGTGACCCCGAGCTTTCAGCGCAGATTTACAGTTCAATATCTATTATATGCTTCTCGTGCTGGAGTGTGTGTGTGTGTGTGTGTGTGTGTGTGTGTGGCTGCACTTATCAGCAGCGAGGCTCATCTCAAGGTTAGTTAATTGATTTGAAAATAAAATGAGGGGGGGAATTGAATTCTTCTCGCCCGGGTTGTTGTTTTTTTTTTTTTCCGAGCGGGATGAGTTCGTCTCCCGGGAGAAAAAGTCAAGAAACAAACTGTTTGTTGTAAACTTCCGTAACCTGGACGTCGCTCACAGGAAGTTGTGAATAGTTTATCATCCGCTGCCAAACAATTAACTGCGGGGGGAGAAAAAAAAGTTTGAGGCACGTGCGCCATATTGTGGCGGGTTCATCAGCATGCATTTACATTGCTAAAGAGCATATATGGCAGATGAAGCGCCTCGGCAGAAATTCAGCCGCGGAGAGAGTGAGTGGGAGATCTGTGCTCGCTCGTCCCTTTTCTTTATCTTTCTTCCAGTCCCTTTTTCCCTCCGTTTTTTTTTTTTTTTTTCCGCAGACACCTGCCGCCGAGCGCCGCACCTCCGGGGAACCAACATCTGAGAAACGCAATTTGAGCATTTCAGCTCCACAAAAGAGAAGACAAACAATGCTGGAGAGAACGAAGCGGGATAAACACGCCGCCGAGTTGATGCTGGACAAACACGTCCCGATCCGCAAACGGCCCCCGACGCGTTCTCGCCGCTCGCAGGTGTGGAGATTCAAGGACGAACTTGATTGCGTCCGCCGCCGTTGTTGTTGTTGTTTTCGGGTTTGTTTGCTCGTCGCGCTCGTCTCTGTACGATTGTTTGACGGATTCGCTCCTGTGAGGGGGGAGAGTCGGGGCCCGCGGGCCCAGACGGCGAAAGTTTTTAAAAAGTTGGACCGGCTGTTCGCCGCCCAAGCGACGAACACGATCCGTTTTCCCGCCGCGGACATTGTCGGCGTCTCATAAAAGACAAATAAGCGGGTGTCAGTTCGGGAATTAGTTTCCGTGATGAAGTGCGGCGCCATCATCGCCAATGACACGGCGTCGCTCGCACCGGCGACGCGACGACGACAACAACAACAACAACAACAGCAACGCAGGTGCGTGAAAAATGGCCGGTCGGGAAAAAATGAATTATTAATGACACATTTAAGTATTATAACAGGAAATCAACGAGCGTACCTGCCGCAATTAGCGCACGCCATGTTTTTCCATAATCCGGCGCGGGATAATTACGCCTCTCTATTCCACAACACGTTAGCGTTAGCTCCTCCCGAAACACCTGTTTACTTCGGCCGCAAACGAAGCCGGACCGTGAGCTCAGAACATTTTATTTATTATTTGTCGTTTTTTTTTTTTTTTTTTGAAGCGAACGCACAATCGATGTGTGCAAACCCCCCCTGCTGCTGCTGCTTATCTGTGAACACTGTAACATGTCCACTAATCACTGATTACCGCCGTCTGTTTGTGCTGTGACCGGTGGCGCCGTACAAGATTTCCCGCCGTTCCTGAAGGATGCTGGGGGAACAGCTTGAGCGGAATCCAGCGCGGGACTGAGGAATTTTTTTTTTTGGCAAGTCGAACTTTATCAGCACAAACACGCGCAAAATGAAAACAAACACAACCCAGGCTGCTAATTACCATCCGCTTGGACCTCTGTCCCTCCGTTTTTTGGTTGTTTTTTTTTTCCTTTCCGAGAGACACAAAATGGCCGATGCGGCGCGAATAAAAAAAAAAAAGAAAGGCGTTACCGGGGAGCGACCCCCGTCTCCAGGGTCGACCCGGCGCTTTTTTCAACCCCAAGTTATAAATTACAGGAGCGACGGCGGGCCGGTATCTTCTGGGCCACGCGGGCTGAACCGGCGCCAAATCCTGTGCCGCTAATTTTACTAATTGCCTGAGCCGGGCCAACACTTTTCATTGGTGTGGAGCCTGCAGTGTCACAGGAAGCTAATGAGAGCTAAATAATGTATGTGAACCTCTCTAATTGCTTCATTTCTCATTTTGCTTACCAATTCTCATATCATGGTTTGGGATGCCAATTCTTTTTTTTCTCTCGCTGCTGATGATTGAACAGCGGTTAATACTAATAACTGCACCAGTCTGTCAAAGGGCAAATCCTGCAGGGGAAGGAGGCGCGGCAGCAGCATTGTGTTGCCTAACACACACACACACACACACACACACACGCGTGTGTGTTTTTACATATATTATTTATCGAATAATCCCCCCCCCCTCCCGTGTGAAATATTCAGACAGGAAGCGAGCTCCGGCCGTCTCCGGGTAAATATTGCATTATTTTGGACGCGCTCATCGATGCATACGGCATCATCAGGTGAGGCTGCGCGTGCCAGCCCGCGCCACCTGGGGCTGTGTGTGCGTCCACCGGCTTTGTGTGTGTGTGTGTGTGTGTGTGTGTGTGTGTGTTGTGTGTTGTTGCCCCCCCCCACACCCGCCTCCTCTGGCTGGGCTCCCGCCGCAGCGCCCGTTGGCCACCTCTCCTCCGCAGTCCTGTCAGCGGGGAAGCTGTAATTTAGCAGCAAATTTGATCATCCAAATAGCTGAATGTTTAATGGTATTAAAAAAAAAAAAAAAAGGGGCTGTATTATTTATTCACTCCCTATAGTGTAACCTCTATTCAGACGGCGCCAGGCGGTCCTGTAAATATACTCTATGTGACACACGTGCTGAATTATTGACTGATAATTTATCATAATTCATGTCACCTGAAACGGTAACGCTCTCCGGGACCCGCGACCGAGGCCCGTCAAGGTCGCCGACGACCACGTGGCTCCAAACGAAAAAAAATAAATAAAAAAAATTAGACAAATAGTCAAAAAATTGGTCAAGAAATTTGAAGGGCAAACAAATCTCATCGTTCCTTCCAGAGAATAAAAACAAACACGAGGAAACAGAAGAAATACCTGAAACCGTATTGTTCCAAAGACAAAACAGACGTAATTATTTTTTATTTTTTCACTTTTAATACAAAAGACATGATCCAGACAAGTCCGAATCAAAACAGACGCGAACACGTCAAAAAAAGAAGAAGAAGAAGAAGAAGAAGAAGAAGAGGAAGGCCGACGTTCAAGCTGTCAAGATGTTGATTTCAACCCACGACAGCTTCGCAACCACCTGCAGCTGCATCCTTCCACTTTCTGTGACGGAGCTAACGTGACACTGGTGCAGGTGGTGCACCCCCCCCCCTCGCTCCACCCGCTCCACACCCCCCCCATTCTATTTACGACCACATCACCGCGCCTTCGTCGGAAACAATGGTTTCAACGTCAAAACTCAGGGAGCGAGCGGAAAGTCGTGACACAAATACCCGGGTTCTGCTCACATGACGTGAAGAGGAGCTGAAGAGGAGGAGCTGAAGAAGAGCTGAAGAAGAGGAGCTGAAGAGGAGGAGCTGAAGAAGAGCTGAAGAAGAGGAGCTGAAGAAGAGCTGAAGAAGAGGAGTTGAAGAGGAGCTGAAGAGGAGGAGCTGAAAAGGAGGAGCTGATGAAGAGGAGCTGAAGAGGAGCTGAAGAAGAGCTGAAGAAGAGCTGAAGAAGAGGAGCTGAAGAAGAGCTGAAGAAGAGGAGCTGAAGAGGAGGAGCTGACGAAGAGGAGCTGAAAAAGAGCTGAAGAAGAGGAGCTGAAGAAGAGGAGCTGATGAAGAGGAGCTGAAGAAGAGGAGCTGAAGAAGAGCTGAAGAGGAAGAGCTGAAGAAGAGGAGCTGAAGAAGAGCTGAAGAAGAGCTGAAGAAGAGCTGAAGAGGAGGAGCTGACGAAGAAGAGCTGAAAAAGAGCTGAAAAAGAGCTGAAGAAGAGGAGCTGAAGAAGAGCTGAAGAAGAGCTGAAAAAGAGCTGAAGAAGAGGAGCTGAAGAAGAGGAGCTGATGAAGAGGAGCTGAAGAAGAGGAGCTGATGAAGGTGGAACCTGGTGTCGCTTCATCTGCGTTTAAAGGAACATTCCACCATTCTCACGGGGCCTCCACGTGCTCTTCGCCTACATCACCCACAATGCAACACGGCTCCACCAACTATTGGGCGACTCGGTTCTGACCCCGTCCTGAACAGAACCTGACGGGCCTCGGCTCGTTAAACCCCCCCCCCCCTCACCCGCCGCGTCTCGGCGTGCTGGGAGCGCCGGATGAATTAGGATTAATTAATTGATTGATCGGTGAAAGGGAATCCTGTGGCACATTAGAGCAACAAAAGTCTGCGGCCCGGATTGTGAGCAGCTTAATGAAAAACAAGAAAACGTCTAAAAATACAAAACGCTCTTATTATCCATTAATGACGGCGGCGGCGTCTCTCACGTAACGCCCGAGCAGGATGTCACTGGCAGCGAACGCGACGCCGCCATCCCTTAATAGGATTGTGTCTGTATAGCAATTTGTCAAGCCGAAATATCCAGTATTTATGAGACAAATATAGCACATGGGAACAAGTAAGGGAGAGAGAAATCACAAAATAGTCAATGGGATTAACCGGAGCATAAACTAAATGCTCCTTGATGTGTCATCGATAAAAGGATTTTTGATTATTCGTCACCATAAAACGCGTGGAGAGATTGTCATGGCGTCATTGTGTTACTGTATCCGCCTTTATCTGTGTGTCAATCTCGCCGCATTAGAATCTGGGCGCTGTTTTCTCCCCGTCTTGTTTTCTGTCTTTTTTTTTTGGAGGATTAAACACACACACAAAAAACCCCAGATTACCTCATCGCCTCGGGGCGGCGCCGCGTTAATAAGTGGCGAACGTCCCGCGGCCGCATCGTTTGCCAAAGACACGGTGTCGCCTCCGAT
Source organism: Psettodes erumei (assembly GCA_016785225.1). Taxonomy (NCBI): domain Eukaryota; kingdom Metazoa; phylum Chordata; class Actinopteri; order Pleuronectiformes; family Psettodidae; genus Psettodes; species Psettodes erumei. The sequence goes on from JAFBJZ010000594.1 coordinate 329,954, forward strand.
TAGCGTGTCGGCGATCGATACGTTTGACACGTTGGGGGGAGGAAATGTGTGTGTGTGTGTGTGTGTGTGTGTGTGTGTGTGTGTGTGTGTGTGTGTGTGTGTGTGTGTGTGTGTGTGTGTGTGTGTGTGTGTGTGTGTGTGTGTGCGCGGCTCTGATCAGGACGACAACAACAACTTTCAGTCCAACTCGAATTAAAAAAATTTGTGCGTTTTGGCAAAAACCTTCAAGTGAGCGGCGACAGAGGTCAAAGGTCAAACCTGTTGCTGTTCTCCTGCAGCGTCAGGTTCCTGTCAGACCAGAACCCGGACCTGAGGCCTCGGCGGGACCGGTTCCGCCAGAACTGGACCCGGAAAACCCCCGTCTGGTGGAGCTGGAGACGTGAGGCGTGTTTTTCCCCGCCGCACTTGAGCCCCTTGATCCCAATCGATCGTGATCAATACCGTGATCGATCGTGCTAGTAGGAGCTTTGTTAGCGACCGCGTTCGGTTCATCAGTGAGTAAAAAGCTTTTTTTTCTGCAGCCGAGAGCGAGAAATTTAAAAAAAACGACATCACAAACAACAACTTGATCTGAGCCTTGACAATAAAATAAACGTTTGGAATAATTTAACTAAGCAAACATTTCTTGTTAATTTCAGGCTAATTATAGCCGCGCTAATTTAAGCTCCGAGGCGCAGCTTGTCACCGCGACGCCTTGAAGCTTTCGCTCGCCGCGCCTCAAACGAACGCTCGCTTAATAAAAAATTAGCCTCGCAATCAGGCGGGTTCAGACGGAACCGCGGGTGGCGCCGCGTCGGATTACGGCGTGTTGTTCAGACGACGAAGGCGGAGACCAGCAAGTAAATCCACGGTGACGGAGACGAGATGGGCCGGGCCAGGCGGGCCAAACCGGGCCGGGGCTGGTTAGCATGAAGAGGAAGCAAAGAGCTAACGTTAGCTCCCATTAGCTTCCCGCTGCCGGAGACAGAATTAAGGAACGCTAATGCTAACGTTAGCTACGCAAAACTTTATACGTAACGTCGTCGTCTTGTCTGTACATTCACAAATCAATAAAGATAAATGGATAAAAACAAAATAGGATCTTTAAACGCACTTAGCTGAGCATGATTATTGTTTTTTGACGAATGATGTCATCAATCAATTTCCCCACATCAGTTTCAGGAAGTAATCCAGATTAAACTCCAGTTAAACCCTTTTTATTAGCTGAAGCTGAATCAGACGGTGGCGGCGACACGTCGCTCGCCGTTCGACGTCGTCGTTGCTTCTCTTGGAGTTGAGAATTAGCCGCAGCTTCTCTCTGCTGGACGTGTTTGTTTCCGACGGGTCCGGCATCTTGTTTTTTGTTTTTTGTTGTTGTTGTTGTCGTTGGGTTTTGTTTTAAGTCGAGCATCTGCGGCGAGGAAGTGTGTGACAGCTGTTTGTCTGATTTGACATTCCAAGTGTTTCATTTACAGTTTCCGCGCCGCGTCGCGAAACTGACACGTTTTCCCGTTTGGTAGTCGGCCGCACGCGTTGTTTATTTGTCTTCCAGTCCGACGGATAGACGGATGGATAGACGGATGAATGAACAGACGGATAGATGAAGAGACGGTGAGACAGACGGAAGACGGCGGCCTCGTTTCCCGCGCACGCCGCCGCCGCTGCTGCTGCTGCTGCAGCCTCTCGTGGTCGAAGCTGAAGATAAACCAGGTCAACTGAACATTCCTTGTGGTTTGTGGTGGAGCTTTGACTTATACATTATATACACACAGCGCACACCCGCCTGCACAAACCCGTGTCTGCACCACCCTCCACCCTCCACCCTCGGAGCCCCCCCCCCTCGCCCTTTTTACCCCGGTGCCATGTTTGCAGCTGCAGGTGGCGTTTCCGTACAATATTTAACAGATTCACACATGCCTTCACCCTCCCTCCACCCTCCACCCCCACCCTGCACCCCCACCCACCCCCCCGCCCTCCCAGCGGGTTCCCCGCCTGCCGTCGGAGCTCTGAACAGCATTACCATCAGTCCAGTGTAAATAACATGAAGTGGCAACTCATAAATAGTTAATGATGCAAAAAATCCATGAAGTCGCTCCCCGGGCTCCGCGAGCGCCGAGCCGCCGCCGCCGCCGCCGCTCGCTGCATCATTTCCTGGAGGGTCTTGGGGGGGGGGGGGTGTGCCCGGCGCTGCAACGAATCCACAGAGCGATTAGTAACAGGTGGGAGAAGTCGGCAGCAGGTGATTTGGAGGCGGGGCTGACATCGCGCGCCACTAAAGGTAATTATAAATATTTGCGCTGCATGTCAATGGGAACGCCAGAGAAGAGCAGTTCTGTTGCGGCGGCGAGGAGGGGGCTCGCTGTGGGGGGGTCAGAGCGGGGGGGGGCCAACAGGATCCACCGCTGCTGCTTTCTGAATAATGCAAGCGCTGGAATCATCCTCGCTTGCACTTTGCCGTCGCACGAGCTGGTGCCGTCGCTTTTTGAACGCAACTTGAGCGGCGAAACGCGTCACGGCACCGGGGCGGCGTTTCGGACCCGCCGCGATCCGAGGCCCCGGGGGGGCGGAGTCTAAAAACGACGTGAAAATGTTTTAAACGGCATCTACAATAAAATAAAATAAGAACAGAACAATCGGCGGTGCTGGCAGCGCGGCGTCGCGTCGGATCCTTTTCACATCGTGCAGATGTTTCTATTATTGTGTCCACCCCCCGCTTCTTGTGGCGTGGGAAGGTTGCCAGCGCGGCGTCTGCAGCCAAAACAGGAAGATAATAAATGAATAAATAATAAGGAAACGCAGGACGGGGGGGTCCGGGGTCCGAGCCGGTCCCGGACTGAGTTTGAACCCCAACACCGATGCAGCACGTCAGCTTCAACGGCGAATTGGTTCTCCTCGTGCACGAGTTCCTCCGTCAGCGCGAGGGAGGTGATTCGCGGGGGGGTGGGGGGTGGGTGGGGGGGAACAGCTGCTCCTGCAACAGCCAATAATAACGCAAAAAAAAAAAAAAGACTAACCTTACAAACCGCAGAGAGAGAGGGGAGTAAATTGGGGACGTATGCAGCTTCCGCGGGGCCTCTCCCGTGAATTGTCTCTTCCCTGACAAGCAGCTCATTGCGTTTCCCATCATGCATCTGATCGGTCATTCAGAAACACAAAACACAAATAAGTCAAGTCGACCATCTGCTTGTTAGTGGCAACTATAAAAAGTGCCTGTTTTAAAATAAACAATAAAATTAGTCTGACGGGGCCGGAGACCACCTGAATGGAAAATCAAATATTTTGTGTTATTTAAGGTACGGTTTCTGTCAGCTCTAAAACAAAGCTTTAATTTATTACAGCAACGCACGCACACACACACACACACACAAAAAAACAAAAACGCACACAATGCTTGTGTCGTCCTCATTTTCTAAATCAATAATCAGCCCAGCATGCTTCATTAACAGTGACCAATCAGAGGCAAGCTGGGGATCTCATTTTACAACATGAGCATTCTGAAGACATAAACCATCTGCTACTTGTAGGAACAGAAAAATCAAATTAATCCATTCTTATCATGCATTCAGATTTTAAAGCAATTAAAGATGTTCTCCGTCTAATCGCAGGCGCAGAAGTAGCTCGGTAATGAGCGAGGCAAACTCGTAGGTGAACTTTCCAGGCTTTTTCTCGGCGTTTGGAAACTTTACAAGTCTCGCACACTCCAGTGAGCCGTTAGCCCGCACAATACAGATGTTGGCAACAACAATGAATTTTTTATTAAGCATTTAATCATTGCGCAAACCCAGATTTCCCATAATAGGCGGGGGCTCGAATTCAAAATCCTGGGATGCCAAATCATCTACAGTGTAATGTTTTCTTTTTTAATATAAGAAATAAACAGCTGCCAAACAATCGCTACTGGCTTTAAGATTATATAAAAGCCAATGATGAACTGGGATGTTGAATTTACCTTAATTAAGCTTGGGGAGTTGGGCTCGCCCAGAATGCTAATTTGAGCTCAGATGTGGCGCCGGCGCTTTGGTAACCTCGGAGGGCCCGGGCATCAAACCCGCGCCACCGCCGCTTATTACAGCATGACGCCGCGCAATTAAAAAAAAACAAAACGCTGAAGTGTGGACGGCGTTGAGACGGAGACGAGTGTGATGGCGGCCGCCGCCCCGTTCCCTCACCAACTCATCACCTGCAAACAAGAGAACCTGCGACGTAAACAGGTGAATAAATCCAGAGGTGACAGGTGACGGGGGCCGGGGCTCACGCTCAGGTATCTGACGCCGGGGCCGGCGTGAACGATGCCTTTAATAAAACTCGCTCCCGCGACGGCGACAACAGTCACCTGTTACGGGCGCCGCAAACGGATGATGCGGGGACGGAAAGCGACGCGTTTTCTTTTCACGCGATATATAACCCGAGCGCCGCCGCCGACGACTCGCCGTTCACTTTTCCTCTGCCGTGATTATTGTAATTATCGGGGCCGTATTCCGAGTTCGGTCCCTTCTCCCTCCACCCCAGCGCAATTTCAGTGTGCACTCACATTCGCGGCCCCCGGTTGAAATTCATGAAGTCCCCCCCCCCGGCACCGGGGGTTTGCCGGGCCGGCGACCGAGCCAAGAGCGCAATGAGCTCATTGTTACGCTCCGACTGCTGCTCTCGATTTCAGAGCTATCAACAGCTGTCGATCGGAGATGTCCTGGACCCCGTCCATCAATCACGGGCCCGCATCATCAGGAGACAAAACAAACAGCCGTCGGCCAAATGCGCGGCCCGCCGTCCAACCAGGTGCGACTTCACAGTCGAAATGGGGTGGGGGTGGGGTGGTGGGTGGGGCAGGGGGTTGGAGTTGTGGACGGGCCCGTCACAGAGGTCAAAGGTTCAGCAGCGCGTGAAGATTCGAAGGTTTGATTCAGTCGCGCTGAAAGAAGCGAATGAACTCTGGTGTTTGTTGCTATGGTAACGCAGCAGGCGGGTGGGTGGGGGGGGCACCAGTCCAGCCTCTGATGTCCCGTCACCGCCCCCCCACCCCCCCCCCCACCCCCGGCCCCGACAACCGGTGGGGACGTTAACACAAAGAAACGTCACATGTGTGATTGAAATAAAGTTTTGTTGTCGTGAACGATCGTGACCATTCGGGGGTGATCAGTTGTGATAAGTGATCAATACCAAATCCGTGTACGTTCGGTCCCGTGCAGTTTGTTACGGGTTCAGAGAGTCGCCGCCTCTTTCTCAAAAATGGCTGACAGATGAAATCGGTGACGAAACCGACGGGCGTCGTCGAGCTGAGCGGGTCAGCCGCCGAGGAACAGGAAGTGCAGGTAAATAAATCATCGGCCGGCGCCGCCCCGCCCCGCCTGCCGCTAACCCCGGCGCCATCTGTTAGCATCAAAAGTATATGACACAAAGATACATAATTAATAGTCAAACAATCTAATTAAAACGCACAAACTGGATGCTCCCGCCGTCAGGGATTATGGGCGGAAAATTTGAAGCTAGAAATTAAATATTTAAAGAGAAAAAAATAATCTTCGTCCGCACAGCATTGACGCGTGAAGCGCGTTCAGAGCGCCGACCTACGCCGCGCGGAGTTTCCCCGCCTTCGTCAAAGCGCCGGCTGACGTTTAAGTCGGCCGCCCCCGGCGCCGCTTCGCGCGCGTTCACCTCGGGTCCGCGGGAAGACACCCGACGCCACCGCCGCCGGTTAACCAGCTGCTCCTCCTCGACCCCGCGACCCCCCCACATTTATACCAGTTACATCATCCTAACGCGACGCCGATCCTCTCGATCCTACAACGGAGCTAATCCGACACAGGAACCGGCAGATTGCGGACGCGCGCGCCGCCGCGCCGACGCGCGGTGTGAACGTGATGTTTCCCACAAGGCCTATCAATTCCTGTGTGTAGCAACCGCAGATTCCAAGCCGCCATCAAAACCCAAACAAGATCCGTCAGCAATTAAGGGAATATGGGGGGACATTAGAAAGACGAGCTGCTATCCGGCCTACATTCCCATTCCCTGCACAGTGGGCAATGGGATGAGTCTGGCATGGAGGCGCTCATGGAAGACCCACACATACCCTGGGTCATCTATATTCCACCCATGTTATGGCAATATTGATATTGGCAGGCAGGATGCTGATATTTGGTACGTAATGATGCAATTAAAACAGGAGCCATTTTACTATTATTGGCAAGAATGTGCGCCCCCCCCCTTCCCCCCTCCTCCCTCTCCGCCCCCCCCCCCCCACCCCCCACCCCTCCCATTTTTAGGAGGCAAATATGATTTGGAAGCGGCACAGGGAGAGAGATCCGGAGAGAACCCACTCGTAATAAAGGAATTCATCTTGTCATATCAATGTCGGCGTTTTTTTTTTTGGTTCATCTGTTAATGCAGTTTATTAGAGGGAGGGGGGCCGCACTTTTTTTTTTTTTTTTTTTTTTTTGGTGGTGTGGCGGCTCTCGCCATTTGCATAAATCTGTCACGCGTGCGCACGTTGTGCTCGGATCACAAAGTACGGCGCCATAATTCACCTTGCAACAAACCATTGAGCCGAGTCTTATGTTTTGCTTAACTGCACTCAAGTTGAGAATCAAATATATAACGAGGGAGAAATGCTTTTCTTATCCATTATTGAAGTCATCTGCGGAGATATGAGATCTGAAAAAAGAAGCCGGAATGAAAGAAAAATGCAAATCAGTCCAATAATATTGGTTTATGCACAGGTTATATACCTTGGAAATAAAAGACCTGAGTGCTTTTAGAGCCATATGTTGCTCCTTTGTTCCAAGAGGGGAGATGCCTTCATGTCACTTATGTTTCTGATTAGCAAAATGATTTATGCCACAATCACTCAAAAATTCAGACAGCGAATGTGAAAATGCATTGTGACTCCACCAGATGTGCACAATAAAACAAGATTTCCATTGTAATCTGGGGTACTTAGTTTATATGAAGCTAATATAAGGCACACTTGGACGTGGCGAAGTTGCTCTTTTTAAAATTTGACTATAAATGATTGGAAATAAATTGTGTTTTATGCTGGATGGCATGAGTGGGTTGATAAATTAGGAACAGTTTTGTACCCTGACTTATCTACAAGACAAACCTGGTGGAGATCACAGGGATTAATTGCTTCAGAGGTGTGGAACGCCGCTTTCCCATTCTTCCCGGCGCATTCTGCGCCTAAACAATGATTAATCACCCTTTAACTATTCTCCGGAGGACGCCGGCGTTTGCCAAGCCTGGCCTTATCCCCCGAAATCCGCCTGTGCAGGTTGGGGAAGGCACTTGCCAGGTACAGGGAAGGCAACCTGTCCTCATCCGTTATCAGATTAGGGAGGTGTCAGGGAGCAGACGCACAGGAGCAACGCTGTTGTTCCTCGCAGATCCCCAACCGACCCCCCCCCACACGCCCCCGCTCAGCTGCCACTCACTCACAAAACGCCGTCGGCGCCGTGGCCGCTGGCGCCGCTGATCCGCCGCTGCCAGCGCCGTGAATCGGATCACGTGCGTTAAACTTGTGCGGCGGCGAGCTAAAAAAAAAAAAAAGAAAGAAAAAAACTCACGTTAACACCGTCTCAGTTACACAACCTTTTAGTTTGTGTGTTACTCGTGTCGACAACTGCTGTAAATAACCGCCGAGAGTCGACTTGTCGTTTCCAAAACGTCATTTTATGACCAAGATATGACACGTTAGCCAGAGCCTTGGGTTCACACTGCTTTCTGTCCTATGCTAAGCTAAGCTAAGCTAAGCTAAAGCAAATAATCGTAACGTAAATGTCCAGTTATTCCTGTTTTTGCTCATTTGATGAAATAATTCCTTTTATTTCTTTATCAGTAAATTTATCTCCAGATGCTGCAGCTTGATCTAAGCAGCTTTAACTTCTCATGTTTCCAGGGTGTGGTCAGTGCAACGTGACGTCACTGCGAGGGGGCGTGGCCTGTGCCGCGTGACGTCACAGCCAAGGGGGCGTGGCCCATCCACCGTGACCTGGATTTCAGTCGCTCTTGAAAACGCCGCTAATTGTCAAAGTGTCGCTAACCCAATCAGCCGGTCTGTGTAATCTGATCTAACCATCACGCTTCAGCGGCCGTACCGGGTTCTGGTGGACGGGCTGAGAGCCGGAACCGGGCTCCTCAAGTGTGAACCCATTTTCAGCAGGACGAAAAAAACGTCCTTCAGCGGCGAAAAATAAAAAAGGATCCGTCCTTGCAGAGAGAGGCCATGAAGACGTGGGACTTTACGAGGCGAGGGCGGCGCCTCGGCGGGACGGTTCCCAGACACGGGTCGGGTGGACGCGCGATCAATAAGTCAGGGGAACCTCACCGGACCCGGGGACGAATGTGACAACCGCGCTCCAGTCAGTTAAGCAGAACGAGGTTACGCCTTTAATATTTCATGCCACCTGCGGCGGAAACGCACGCAGATAAACAGGCGGCGGGTCCCTCGCCGGCGTCTCCGTGAGCGGCGGCGTTATCTCCGTATCGACTCCGTATCTCAAATGGACAAGTTGTGTTGCCTCCGATCTGCGTTGGAAGAGGAGTGAGGCGTGAAAGCTGCGGTAAAGGCGGGGACACCTCCCGCTAATGCTGTTTGAGCTTCCCGGTGGCCCCAGGGAGTGTGTGTGTGTGTGTGTGTGTGTGTGTGTGTGTGTGTGTGTGTGTGTGTGTGCCTCACAGATGGACCACACTCCACCACTGTCTACTTAACGCTTCCCTGCTCTCTATCAGCTGTCAAATGCAATGTTATCACGAGGCAAGTACGACCGAAATAGCAATTACTCAGCAGGAGCTTCGCCGCCGAGCGAGAACGCGTCGCGGGAAAGATCTCGTCGGTGTCGTCGTCGACCAATGTTGACGATTCCACAAATCATCTCATCAATTTTTACTTCATCTTGACAAAAAGGTAACAGGACGAGTTTGGAGTAGAGAGCGGAGCGAGGGGCGGATCTGAACGGTGGGCAGGTAGCCATGCTGCCTGTCAATCACAGCGTAGCCACGCCCCCCCAAACCTCCCCACTTCCTGGTGTTAAAGTCAGTGTGAAAATGTTTCCTGACGTCATAAATCCATTTTCTCACTGACTTCTACACAAACAGACCAGAGGAGTCGCCCCCTGGTGGTCGCTCAGGAGAAGACGGGTTCAACACGCTAACGCGTCGACTTCATAGTTCACACCTGTAAGATACGGCCGTGTTTGTTTTATTATGACAGCCCACTGTTACATTTTATGGTTTTAAGCGACCTCTAGTGGGCGGAGCAATGATGACGGGAGCAAAAGCAGGAAGTACGGCGCCCGCTGTTTCCTGTCTGTGACCAAAATGGAGGCTCTGCTCTTTACTTACCTGTTGCCACGTGGATAACACACCTTTTTTCTTCTTCATGTGCACACACACTCGGGAGAAAGTCACGGTGGGTTTTTGTTTTTTTGTCTTTCTGAACGTCAACAATCTGAGGCGACGATGGAAAAACCAACAGAACGAAAGACTTGACCTGCTTTTAACCTGCCCCCAGCACTAATCACCTGCAGGTGTGCCACACCTGGGCAAACAGGTGTTCCCAAATTACACGCAGATTACGCAAAACCGCACATTTTTACACAACTATCAGGAGAATGTTGGAGGCAGGTACACTTAAATGTGCGAGGTTGAAATATTCACATTTAACTTACTGAGAAAACTCTGCGGAGGAGTTGGACGATATTTTGGCACAGAGCTAAAAACAAAAAAAATAAATAAATAAAATGAAGATGATTTCTGCAATCACAAATCCCCGATTGTCCTCCGACGGCTCCGGTCCCACATGGAGCGACCGATTGGAAACCGGAGTGACGCACACGGATCGGATTCAGGATGAAAAACTGAGTTTTTCTTTTTCTGAAACTCCTCAACCGTCTCCCGGGAGAAGACCCGCGCAAACCCACGATCCGAAAACGCCGCGATTATTCACTCGACGAGGTCGCCGGCGTACGACGGCGCGCATTAGGCTCATTTAAACATGTGACAAAACACAAGCACTTTTGACAAGTCTCACATATGTTAACGGCGGCGCCGAATTAAAAAGACATCTTCACACCTACATTCTCCTAATGCTACAGCGCGCAATCTGTTGTATTAAAAAGCGAACGCACAACAGTGTTAATCAGTCGGATCCCTGCTTGTCAGGTGTGGCGGGAGGTGACAGACCCGACTTTATTTATTTTTCCGGCAGATGATCGCACTTTTCCTCGCAAGCGAGCGTCTCGAAAACAGCTCGGTCGATCAATCTGGGACCGTCAATCAATCAATCAATCAATCAATCAATCGAGAGAGAGAGAGAGAGAGAGAGCAAAGAGAAGAGGGAGAGAAAACATGAATATCCTCTGGCTCTTGGTTGAGTTCAGGCCTCGTCGTTTTCGACCGGGCCGCCCGGGTCACCGGCCTCCCACCGGTCCGGACCGACCGGAGTCCGAACGTTCACGGGGACGCCGACCGAACGCACGGCGCCCGGTTCCCGCCGCTATCGAGCGCCGCAGAGAGCAAAGTTTGGGCGAAGTCGTTGCTTTCTGCTCCGAGGAATCGCGGGACCGGCAGCTGGCAGGTGCGGCAGTTTATCACAAACCCAGAAATAATTGAAAGTGACAACTGGCAGCGCCACAAATGATTTATTAGTCTTTTACTCGGCTTCTAACCATCCTCGGGGCTGGAATCAATTATTCACCAACTATGTGTCTTCAAATCATTAATTCTACTGTGTGGAGCCAAAACGCCGTCCCACTTCGTGTTCCTCCCCGTGTACCAGACCTTGGACTTGTTCCACCAGGTTCTGCTCCGTCTGCTAGACATCTGCATCTGAGCATCCGGCAGGGACGTGTGTGTGTGTGTGTGTGTGTGTGTGTGTGAGGAGGGGGGTGGGGTCACGTCAGGTCGCGTGAGGAGCCCGGCGAGGACGAGGAGCCAGATGAAGATATTTAGAAATGTTTCAGTCAGCCCTCTTTATTTCTCCATTAGAACCCCCCCCCTCACACACACACACACACACACACACACACACACACAGATTTAATATTCAAGTGTTTGGGATTCATCACCTGTGCAGCACAAATTCACAGCTCGGGAGCAGCCGACACCAACACGTACGGCGGAGTATTAATTCATCAGGCCGATATTACCTTCATTAAAAAGTCAGTATGAGGATGGAGGATGCAGCGCGGCTGTGCATGTGCTTAACGGTTTTATTATCTGGGGTTTGAGCGTCAAAATATTGTTTAAAAAAAAAATTTTAAATTCATCATTTAAACTGAAGTTAATCCCACATTTATCGGGGATAAAATAACCTGTGGATTAATACGCTTTAAGTGTGTTTCAGATTGATCTCGGCTTCACTTCCATCCTTCATAAATCACTTCCCGCCGCACGTCTTGCGTGAATAAAGTTTATTGTCACGCTGGACCGTCACATATGATGCAGAAATATGGCGAAACCCCGTAAAAAGACGTCGACGTGCGGACGAGCCCCGACTTTTTCCTCCTGGGCTGATTTCCTGTCGTTGTGCAGTAAATCGCTCGGCGGTAATTATCTTTCCTTTCCCTCCATTTTTATTTCATCTTATCAGTTGTGCTCTTTCTCTTGAGCATAAAAACACAGACGACACGACATTAAGGGATTTTTTTTTTTTCTTCTTCTTCTTCTTCCTCCTCTTCATTCAAAAGGGTTTAAGTTTTATGTATAATTAATCCAGTGTGGTTTTAAAGTTCAGCAAGCAGCATTTTATCTGTTATAACTCGAGCCCTCTCATCTTTATGAATACAAAGCATATATAATGTGCCGCCTCCCTATTATTAATTATGGAAATAACACAACAAAAGCACATCCTAAATCCATTACCGTTGTAAGCTAGACTTGTCTCAATAAATCAGTGTCTACAATCAAAACTGAAATAATTTTTTATGCATAATGTATGTGCTTGTTGCCACAACATCTGTTCATTATGCAGAGTAATGCATTCTTGTAGTTTTTAAAAACTTCAGTCCTATAAAATAATCATAATGACTGCTTCATTACGGAGCGCTGCAGCGACAGAAGTGCGCTCCGCCGAACGTCTCATGATTTACAGTTTCATCCACTTTTTATAGTCAAGTCAATCACAAGTTTGAGGGGAGGAGAGTGTGTGTGTGTGTGTGTGTGTGTGTGTGTGTGTGTGTGTGGGGGGGCGCTCATTAAGGCAGATGTTTGAGGAATCACATCTCGGGTGTTTGGACCCCCGTCACTCACTAAGAGCCACATGAGGGGGTGTTCATCCGCCGACCTGCGCTGCATTTATTCAACGGTTTTGCATTTTTTATTTTATTTTTTTATTTTTTTTTGTGCATGTTTCCTTTAAGTTGCTGAACGATAGAAATGTGAAACAAACCCCCGGTTAAATGTGGTTTTAATTGGATTTCATGGAGTTTTTTAGAAAAGCGACTTTCAGGCTGAGACTCCAACACTCGGTCACCAGATATTCTTTGCTGTGGTTTAACACAAACGTTTTAATGGTAATTGAATTGTTCACGCGATGACTTGATACCAAAGGTTTCATATTAACACAACTCCCACACAACTGAGCTAATTTACAAACCAGGAGAGACGGGGGGAGAAAAAAAGAAGAAGCTGGAATTCACCGTGTTGACTTATGTACAAAAACATGTTTGCTTGTTTGTTTGTTTGTTTGTTGCGGCGGCTCCTGGTCCAACGTAGGAACCGCTACACTGATCCGGATCCGTGTCTGGTTCCGGCGGGTCCAAACAGGGAGATACTTTAAATAAGCGATTAAACTGAAAATGATCGTTTATTGATCGTTTGAACAAAACACCACCTGTTGTCACTTACACTTGCGGTGAAAGAGCATTTTAATTTCCCTCCTCCTTTAAGGCGTAATCGGATTTGCAGATTTTTTTTAAGTGGCGGTTGTGTTGTGTTATTTTGGGATTAATCTCCTCGCTGTGGCTCCGCCGAGGACTATTTTATCCATGAAATTGGATGTAATGTCAACAAACGGGCTCCTGCGTTCTCGGATTTTTCCCGATAAGAGCGGATAAAGGTTTTTTTTTTTGACGACGTTATTTGCCGACATGTGACGCGTTAGCGCCCGGCGAAGAACGGATCGCTTCCTGAGAGCCGTCGAGAAGACGCCGAGATGGGCCGCACATAAACAGTTATTATCTGTGTCACGGTGGCAGCGCCGCGGTGATGAAGAAGAATATTCCTGTTGCGCCGGCGTGCCGCCGCGGGACCGTTATCTCGGCAGCGCATACATCAGACGCCGATGCACACACCTCTTCCCTCTGAATGCGACATGACAGGTTCCTTTAGTTTCCCCACTTCCAATTCAGATAACACGGCAGTCTTGATCCGGCGTGAAGCGCTTAGGAGATGTCGGCAGATATGAATTGAACTGTCAATAACGCGCGCGGCGAGAAACACTGGGCTTTTAAAAAGGCACGAGGTCCCTCAGAATATGTGTATTCTTTGATACAGAGATTATGTTATCGGTGTTGGAGGCGCGCAATTCAAGAACTGATTGATAATTCAACAGAGCCTCCAACATTTTGATTATTTACATTTACATAAGAAGCAGGGAAATTGATTTTCTTTTCTAAACAGCACACACTCCTGCATTTACATTTTAAAGGCCGCTGGAAGATGCTTGCAACGCTTATATTTCACCGAGATTAAAAGCGACTAAACACAGATGAGAGCAAGTGTGAAAAGTTTCCACGTTCCTATTACAAATAATACAGAGCCGTACATAATGTCTCCAGATGACTCCATCCCGCTGCCTGTTTCAGCCTCGGATTAAAAATCTGCCGTATGAAATCCATATATGCCGCATGCGTGATGTCGCGGTGAATGCAGATTAGAGATTTACATGAAAATAGAACGGCAGCGGAGGAGCTAATGGATGTACGGCGACAACAAAACGCTGCGGATCGCTGATAAAAATCACGTTGCTTCTGATCTCGGTCCAGGTCGCTTATCACGAGGTCCTCGTGAAGTTCCATCAAACAAACTGGAGATGTAATGACGGAGCAGATCGTCCTCTTACTGCAAAGGATGAGCTCAAACGTTGTGCAGACCCGCACAACTTCGAAGTGGAGAAACCAGAGATGTTGCGTGAACATAAAAATGTTGAGTCTGCAGTTCCAATCCAGAATTTAATCCAGAAAAGATCAGGAATCAGTTGATATCAGAGCAGAAGAAGATGATTCCTCCAACGACGTTTCATACGTGCTGGTTAAAATGGACTTTCGTTCGAAAACATTGCAACGTACGTCGGGAAAGCAGTTTCAGTGGTTCACCGCAGCATTTGGACATCTTGCGTACGTCCTGATCTGTTTTCTGGACACAAGAGTTCAAGTTCTGGTGCAAAGGAAATGAAAACATCTTCTGTAAACCTTTACGTCCACTCCGTGGCGTCTGAAGAGCAGAGGTTGATGTTTGAAGCCAACTGAACTAAACCACGTGGAGCAGATCTCTGTTCCTACCACGGCTGCCGTCCTTCGATGATCAATCACGAGGTGATTCAGTTTCTCTGGAGACTAATCATTCCTCCTCTTTCTGGCGCGATGACAGTTTGTATGTTAATAGCGAGCTTTCAGGATCATTTTTCCACTTCTTTCACTTGGACGAAAAATAGCCCGAGAGGTAGATTTAATTTCCTTGTCTGACTTGATGTGAGCAGGCGACTCAACACTGCAACGGTGCGGCATCTTGATGCAATAATCTCAAATTAAGTCATGAATAATGGAGGGAAAAGTCATGAAGAAGAATTAATAATTCAATAGATAAATAATTTACAAAATAATCAAATAAATAAATAATGACACGCCATAAATAAAGCATCAGATTAAATCTTTCCACCAGGTGGCCGCATGCAAGAAGCAACACAAACAAAACAAAAAAACACGCACGCAGATTGAAACAGGCTCTGCCCATTGTTTCAGATTAAAGGATAAACCCTGTTTTAAAGGTGAGTTCACGCCTAATCTCACACACGTGAACACTTTCTTTCACGTCAGTATATTGAACTTGTTAGATCGACACGCTCGGTTTTTATTCTGGAGGTGTGTTTCCGACCTCCAGCCTCCTTTTGGCTCCGTATTGGTCTCCACCGACTGAGTGTTTTCTGTGGATTAACGCTGCCTGGGGTTCTGTGGGCCGAACACCTAAAGAAAAAGCAGTGAGCTGAGTCGGACGACAGCGAGTTCGACCGACTCCTTTCACAGGTGATAACGTACAGTATTGATCACAGCAGCTACTTAATCCCAACCTTCTGTCTTGGCGGACAATCGCAGCCCTTTTGGGATCCATAATTCTGCACCGGACTTTAATGAAGTCAAGAGAGCACCGACACGTCGGCGATAACGTGCAAGGAGACGTCTGTGTTTACGTCGTTTGGGCCCAACGGCGGAGAAACGTCCAAACTCCGTTCAGCTCGACCGGCGTTTGGGCTTTTGTCCTGAAACGGCGGGCTCGCACGGCGGCGGCGACGACGACTTCGTCGAAGACATCAGTTTTCCCCGTGCCATCTGCCTGTCAACCTTACCCTGTCGAGAAACAGTCAACACAACCATCTGCGGTCTAGTCACCAGTCCCGTTATCCCTCCAAACCAAATAATGACAAACTGCAAAGAGCGGGGTGAGTAAGTCAATGTCGCCGGCATGGAGGGAAGATGTCATCCAGCAAACAGAAACACAGCCACAGGAAATTCAGTTGGACTCCTCAGCTGTGAGAGGAGCTTTTAAGAGACTTCATGAGGATTTACAGTGAATTTGAAAAAGTTTGTGGGTAAAGAAGGTCGTCATAGTCCGCCGATATCATTATTCTGGAATAATTATAATATCGAGATGAATTTTAAGTCTGTATTTTGATGACAAAGAAGGTAAAAGTTAAGCGCACAGGTAGAGTTTGACTTTCAAACTGACGAGAATCCGACGGCAGCTCTCTCAAGCCATTAAAATTCATTCACTCCCGGTGATTGCAAACAATGAGGATCCAAAAGCGAAAAAAGAGGTGGCAGACACAAAGATTAATTAAAAAAAAAAAAAAAAAAAAAAGAAAAGCTGTACAATGGACACATGGATTGTTTCATTAGAAGCCAGTTGTGTGGCTGCAGAAATGCCAAGAAAATATGTATGAGGGTCCGGGGATGGACAGCGCTTAAGATAAAACAGTCGAAAAATGTGCAACAGACAAAACCAGGCAATGTGGAATGGAGGAGGCCCCTAATGAAGCCAGCTGGTCCTAGTCCAGACAGGCAGAGGAGGGGGAAGGATTGATAGAGGGAGAGACCCACGGGGGTGGGTGGAGAGAGAGAGAAAGAGGGGGGAGAAAGGGAGTAAGACATGCAGGATGTATGGCCGCTCAGGCAGCTCTATTGTATCAGGAGGCACCAGTAGGTGTATTTCTTCCAAACTCTGCAGAAAAACCTAAAGCCATGCCAACCGGCACGTCTGCTAATCGTGCAGCAATTACTAGCCTAATAGATGCTTTTTTTTTTTTGTTGTTGTTGTTTTTATTCTGCCTCACAGACGCCATGATGGGAGGCAGAGCTTCATTATCATGTTGAGGAGGACGCAGGACTCTTCCGCCACAGTGATCTTATCCAGTCGCCGGAAAGCGACCCAGCAGCTTGTCACAGATTCCCGGTGCGACGGTCCAGCGTCCTGCTGGAGCGCCGCCGCGCACGCCGATCCAACATGGAGGCTTTGTTGACCGTTTTTCGCTTTCTGCACCGATCTGCGTGCGGTTTATCGGTTTTAAAGGAGCAGGTCCTTTAAACGTGCACTACGTTACCTCACACGTATGGAGGTTAGCGTGGCTAACAACCTCCCAGGAAATAGCCTGCATCCACTTCTCAGTGCAGAGCTAAGTGAACATATACGCATAGGCTCCAGCCTCTACTAAATAGCACTGAAGAAAATATATATTTTAAGCTCCACATATCTCAGTATCTTCTGGAAGAAATTAAATCCCAATCTTCTGCACATTTCCAGTTTTGACCCGAATATATTTTGTCAGTGCTACTGGATTTAAATGTACAAAAGGGATTTTTTATTTTTTTAGGAATAAACACGTGTCCCCTTGTCCTGTCTCTCTGAGCGATTAAATTTAGAGACATGGCGCAGTATTAATAGTAACTTACAGTACTGTAAGTGTCTGCTTTGGGAAATCTGGGGCACAGAGCACCACATTCAAGGTGTCACGGTGAGATAAGAAAAATAAAGTGAGATAGAAATAACTCGCCAGCACAGAAAACCAAACGCAGCCTGTCACACTCAGCATATACACCAGCATTAGCTCTATTAGCGGGTCGTGATCCAGCCGGGCCCCAGGTTTGATTTAATGAACCTACAGTGTAATGAACATTTTAACCCAAGTCCAATAACTCCACATTTACTGCCTCAGCCAATCCCTGGTAATGTTAAATATATATCTGCTCATTTAATTACTGAATATATGAGCCCAGTGGCTGAAGGAGCGCAGGGCTCCACCTGAGCTCAGGGGTTACAAGATATAAAACAAGTCCACAAAGGAACCGAACCTGAACGCAGAATCTGACACAAAGGGATAAAATCCCCAAAGCCACGTTTACATGACGCTTTATAAGTCTGGCTATTAGCGTTAGCCCAACTAAAATATGAAATCAAACTTGCTGTGGTTGAGCTAACACACCCAGATAATGTTTTTGGGAATGTGTACCGGTTCTGACCTGGGAGTTGAATAAAATGTGTAACAAAAGATGCTAACAACAGGCTAACCATAGGCTAACAACAGGCTAGCAACAGGCAAACAATAGGCTAACAACAGGCTAGCAACAGACAAACAATAGGCTAACAACAGGCTAGCAACAGGCAAACAATAGGCTAACAACAGGCTAGCAACGGGCAAACAATAGGCTAACAGCAGGCTAGCAAAAGACAAACAATAGGCTAACAACAGGCTAGCAACAGGCAAACAATAGGCTAACAGCACGCTAGCAACAATGCTAACAGCAGTTCAGCCTGCCTTCGGATAACATTGTGTGTACGAGGGATAGCGTGAACCGAACTTGAATAAAAGGACGGCGTACACCTCATACGAATCATACGGGGCTGTGACGTCGGCCATGTTTGTGTGACTCGACATGCTAACAGTGCACTGCTAGCGAACATTTTTTGTTTTGTGTGTGACGTCGCAGATCGACAGGGAATCCTCCTGTCAACAAATCGATTCTCCTCCCGGTGGTGTTATCGAGAATCGTCCAGTTACATCACATAGTCGAGCTACAAGCATAAACATCCATCTTCAATAACAACAAACAAACAAAGGAGCCAGGTCACACGCTAACACTGGCTACACTCAGGGAAAGCAGCGGATCACTGAGCTCTCTCTGGCGACACTCTTTGTGTTTGGAGGCGTCGGGCCTCCTGAATGTTTCTAGGTGGCGCCGCGTTGTGATTGAAGAGCTAATGACAAAATGAAGAGAAGCTGCCGCTGCGAGTAAATCAAAACACGCACACAAAGAGCACGTTGAATTGATCTCCTGCCGGGCGTCGACTGCTCCGTGGGTTCGCACCTTTAATAGACATTTTTCATTTTATAATCTCTGCAATTTGCTCCGTAAACGCCCGCAGAACAATTACACTTAATAAAGTTCCATCTGAAACCCACTACGCTTAATGTCTAAAGCCGACACCGACCGAGATTCAAAGAGGATGCCATTACGTTATTTAGGGCTTTTTTTTTTCTGATGGCACATTATTGTTTTTCGTGGGGGAGGGCTGAGAGAAGCAAATGTAAATATGAGGCATCCTGGTAGATTTAGTGGAGTTATTGGCTTTGCAAATGTTTGAATAACTCCTCAAACACTTCCTGCTCTCCGCGGGCTTCGCCGTCTCATCGCAGCTTTGGAGCTAAGTGATCGTTTGGCTAAATGAGGAGCCCCTGTCTCCACATGTTTGTGGGAGCTGTAATGACGCCGTACTCTCAGCAGGCTTTGTGCAACGCTGCACTGGAGAGCGAGGACGCCACGGCCCTGACTCATCCCTCGTCCTCCTGTGGACCCATTACTCTGCCCGACGCCATCGCTCGAGCGGACGTCTCTTCCTCTGGACCCATTACTCTGATGGAAAAAAAAATATATATATATATATAATAATGCCATGATGTGAATTCCAGATGCTGCAAGATGGTTCAATTCCTGCCTTTTTAAGAGTAACAGATATTCTGCATTTAATTGTTCTGACTTAATTTGTCTGTAAATCACTGCTAAACGCATCCAGAGTAAATAAAAGAGAAAACCTGGGGGTTTGAATGTGACGGACACATGTACAGTGGAGAGGCTTGGTTCAGCAAAGACTGTAAACAATCAATAAAATCATTCTGGATATTTTTTCCATCTCGTCCTCTGCCGTAACTCGACAGGTTTTCCCCGTGATGCGCTGCAGAAGCTTCTTCATTCCAAATGTCATCTCCCTGGTGATTTAACGTCCCTGAATTCACCAGTTCAGCGACTCCTTTCGCAGGCTTCTGCAAACCACAGCGTCTGATAATTGTCTCGTGTAGGTTTAACGTGCTTAATGTTCTTTGTTTTGAGCTTAACAAGATAAGAGTCGACAGCCACACTCTGCGCGGCTGCACGTTCGTGTCGGCGTGCTAACACGCCCACGATGACAGCGGTAACGCCGTCCTAACACGGAATTTGCACAGTGTAGAACCGAGGCTGATGCGAGCGTCGTCGGATTTTGCAGGTATTTGGTGATAAACCAAGAAACTGTAAATCTGAAAAAAAAAAAGGTTAAAATACTAACAGCCTGAACCAACTTTAATGGAAACCCTTCCGGTAAGTGCTGAGACATTTCACACAGAAGCAGAGTAAACAGCGTGGATTGTCTGCAAATCACAAATGCAGAAAATTTTGTGCAAATCCCCTGAGGATTTTCACGCTATTTCCCCTAAATGAGTGGAAGCTACGGGCTGCACGGGTTCCTTTGTGCTAAGCTACACGCCACCAAAGGGGTGGATCAACAGACTGAACAAGACAGAGGCCAAACACTGAGATATAAGGGGGCGGGGAGACAATTGGACACAGGTGAGACACTTTGGGTCAGGTGCAGGTAATCAAGAGGAGGAGCAGAGGGGAGTGGTGTAATTATCTTTAAATTGAAGAAAAAAAATGCACAAAATCAGTGGAGCTTTTTGCAAAAAAAAAAAAAAAACTGGACATGCTTGTGATCAGTGTTGATAAAAATGAATGGATGAGGTCTCAGAGCCACTGAGCTAAAAACCATCAAACAAAAGCTTTAATCTGCGTTTTCACCCGCAGACCGAACCCACTGCTGCTGTTGTTTTCTTCAATCCCAGTAAAATCAGCTGGGCTCGTGACACCCGGCCCACAAAGCTGTTTTGTTTCTGGGTTTTTTTTTTTTTTCACGATTAAACGCGACTCCGACAGCATCAACTAATATGTTACTCGCTCACTTTTCATGTCGATTTTCGGCGTGAGGAAAGTTTTCAGCGTCTTGTTGACGTACGCTCACAAGTGTCTTTATATAATTGACCTTCACTGCGCAGGGGATATACGTCTGCCGAGATACAACTTTCAAACTTTTTCACAAAAACACGTCTACGTTTGATAAAAGCCGCCGAGACAAAATCCGGCGTCGTTGCCAAAAGAAGAAGCCGAGACTTTAAAGCGGCGGCCATCAAACCGTGCAGCCGAGCATTAAACAAAAGACGCCACTTTCTAAAGGCGAGTTTATGAGAAATTCAAAGTCTGTAACTCTTTATTGTACACTTGAAATTATTTTCACCAAACCCATCATCAGAAAAAATCAAACAAAGTTCCACAACAAAGAGAATAAGTCGTTTTTTTCCCCCCAGTTTTCAGTAAAGAGGACAATAAACGTTCATTTGCAAAATTGACCATAAACAATAGGAAAAAAAAAAACAACAGTGTCTGAAGACAAATGTTGCCAAGACAGAACAAGATGCACTGACAACAACAGGAGGAAGGTATTGTGTGATTGTCTGTGGATCACACGCAGTCAGCGAGGGAGGGGGGGGGGTTCGTCAGTCATCAGCCACGGGAATCAGCGCTCCCATAGGAAGGAGAGAGGGAGGTTTTCTCCCGCGGGACGCAGGAGTCAGAGGGCTTTGTTCGCGACGCCCCGGCGAGGGAGCTGGGCGTGTCCGCCGGCCCACCTGGGAGCAGGACGGGCCGGGGGCCAAGGAGGGAAAAAAAAAAAGAAAAGGCCCCCACGGACCCGATCACGTCACACGGTGCCAAGTCAGGAGGAAACGTGCGGATCCAGACCGGTGTCGGCCGGGTGTTCGATTAAAACACGCTTAAAGCTCCTCTTGGCAGAAATAAAGCGTTTTACCTGAGAACGCGCGGCTCTTATCAGCCCGAAGCACAAAGCGGAGCGGCAGCGTCGCATCCAGAACTCGGCTCCAACGTTTCTGGACACTTTCCTGCCACCAGGAAGTGACGAATAAAACTCCCGAACGCTCGGTTCCTCCTCTCAAACAACGAATGAGCGGATTCTCTGCAGCGTCTTCAAGCTTCGAACAAGAGAAGAGTTTAAATATCGGTCATGACACGACTATTACTGCGACAGAACATGACTCTGCAGTGTCTTCAGTGAAGCTCGGCATATTATTAAATTAATTGTGAGGCAATATGTTCATACAGGAGGATGAAACGGGCCCCGCTTCCTCCGCTTGCCGCGCTGATGTTTGGGAACATGAAAGGAGGGAAGCTGCGTTTTTTGTTTTTTTTTTTCTCCCTGCGGAGCGGGAACGTCTCTGTTCGCCCTCCCCGGGGACCGGCACTTGTCAGCGTGGCGCTCTGCAGAGATGGATCCCTCCTCCGACTCTGAGGGGAAATCACCTCGTTTGTTTTTGTGTCAATCCACTTAAATCCTACAGCGCTACTGTGTCGCCGCGGTTCCTCCCCTGCTCTCCCCAGAGACTACAGGCCACATTATTTCTGTCTTCGCGAGAAAAAGGTCACCTTAACAATACAGAGCGGCGGCGTTTACACACCTTTTTTTTTTTTTTTTTTACAATGCAAAGCAGTAATTACCTCGGATTTAAATTTATACCATTGCCGCAGGAAGCGGTTCTGATTGGCTGAATCCACTGAGGTTCCCCACCAGGACGCCTCCACGTGGACCTGAACCTCAGTTGGATAGATCCGCGTTATACATCAGCGCTTTAGGTAACCATAGAAACTACAGGCCTGCAAGTGAGGTCACTGTTTATGTCATAAAAAGCGTTAATAGTCCGAACCAGTGGTATTAATTGATTTTAATTGATTTCAGTGGATTCAGTTCACAGCTTCAGCCTCCACTGTAATGATGTTTAACGATGAGACACGGGAGATGATTTGATGTGTTGATGGAAATTTGTCCGTTGTTGACACAGACCGAAGCTAGCAGTACAGTACAGTTAGCTAGCGGCACGCTGTTAGCACGTTAACATTACAGCTTTGTGTGCTTCGTACGTACGCTTGTGTTCACGCGAAAAATCATGCTATCTGTTATCAAAAGGCAGACGACACCACCGTTAGCACTGTTAGCCTGGTGTTAGCCGCTTGTTAGGCTGTTGTTAGCCTGTTGTTAGCGCTGTTTGCCTGCTGTTAGCCTGTTGTTAGCCTGTTGTTAGCCTGTTGTTAGTGCTGTTTGCCTGCTGTTAGCCTGTTGTTGGCCTGTTTTTAGCTTGTTATTAGGCTGTTGTTAGCCTGTTGTTAGCCTGTTGTTTCCGCTGTTTGCCTGCTGTTAGCCTGTTGTTAGCCTGTGGTTGGCCCGTTGTTAGCTTGTTGTTAGGCTGTTGTTAGCCTGTTGTTAGCCGGTTGTTAGCCTGTTGTTGGCCTGCTGTTAGCCTCTGGTTAGCCTACTGTTAGCCTGTGGTTAGCAGCGTCTTCCCCTGCGAGCTACGCATGATGTTCAAATAGCTCGACTGTGAGAGGATTGATTTCAGCCGGACGAAGCTAACGCTAACAGCCGGGCTTAGTGAAGCGACGCGTAAACGTACAGGCTGCGAACACACAAGTGCCGTTTTTGTACAGCAGGACGCGACGATCAATCAAAGTATTATTGTATTTCCCAGCTGAACATCTGATCGTTGTGCAGCTTGACCCAACTGTCACCGTGCAGCGCGCTGACAGCGCCGCGCACCTCCGGCAGCAATAATAAGCATTGTGAAGCCGCGTGCAGAAGCAGGTGCAACGACGCCCACTTTTTCAACCCCCCCCCCCACACAGATGTTTCCCATCAAAGGCCCCCACCAACCTCTCCACCCCGAGTATGTAAACCGAGATAAAGAGCCGCGCGATTCAGCTTTCCTTTCTTTTACAATGCACACTTGAAGATGGGAGCTTCTTCTTCATCTGGGGGGGGGGTCACATATGCTTCAGTACAAACATGTAGGTAGGACGTCTGTGATAAGCATTTGTGAAGTGACAAGTGGAAAAAAGAAAAAAAAAAAAAGGGATAATACCAGAGTGGTGTGTTTGGATGCGGTGGGGGAAGAAACAACAACAACAACAACAACAACTAAAAAAAAAAAAAAAAAAAAAAAAGAAGCGAATGATTGAATAACAGTAATTAAAGCAGTTATTCGTTCGGCGAGCACCTGCATGAGGGATGATATTGCTCCTTAATTCAGCTCAGTTTAACTCCTCTCAGCCGGTGGTTGCAGCGTTGCCTCATTAATCGCTGATTGGCATCGAGCTGTTCGCGGGAACAAACTGTTTACTCTGTCTCGCCTGTTTTCTCCGGGCTGCACGCCGCCGCCGCCGCCGGCGACGGCCCTCTCTCTCTCTCTCTCTCGCTCGCCCGAACGCGGCATCAAGGCCCATTGTGCCCAAACGATGGGCGTGCGCGGCGAGGATGACTCATGCGTGCGGACGCGGCGCCCGCACAATCACACGCCATATTCAACTTATTGTTTTGCACAGAAGATTTGGATGGAAGAACCTGTCCAGGTGGCGTTTATAAAGCTTTTTAAGGTTGATGACAGCGTGTGTGTGTGTGTGTGTGTGTGTGTGTGGGGGGGGGGGGGGTGCAGAAGAGGAGTTCACTTGTGCATAATGTAAAAATCTCAAGGCAAACAATCTGTACACAAGCTTTATATTAACATATGCACTCTCATATATATGGACGTAAACACACCTTTCTTTGGGGGGGGGGGGCGAACCTCCCACTTCCTGCCAGTCAACATAAAGCGGAGGTCAAATCCCAAAGGGCCTCGACTGCGAAACGTCCCCCCCAGGCAAAAAATACAACAATGTAATGTATGCGATGTGGACTGGGGGGGGGTAAAGTATACATCCTCCTATATATCACAACACAACCGAGTGAACTGACAATTACAGCGAGGAGGGAACCTGCAATTATCTCTCTGAGGACCAGAACTTAGGCTGATGGGAAATAATCGCCGGTTACGTTGTTTACCCGCCGAGCGAGTTTGATCAACTCCCAACCGCAGCTTATAAATAGCAAATGAAGGGTTAGCTGTCGGCTAACGTGGACGGGCGCGGCGTTACTTTCACCCGGCGTCAAAAATATTATTATTTTTTTTTTTTCTTTTTTAAAAAGTTGCTCAGAGGGTTAAACGTCAACAATGTGACGCGCGTGGGATGAAAGCCGAAGCTTGAGCGGAGCGTTTCCGGTCAAAAGTCGCCTTTAATCCACGCGAGTGTTTTCACGGCGCCGCCCGACCCCTGACCTCCGACCCCCCCCGCTGGAATTCAGCGCTAAACGCCGCGGCACCTTATAATTATCCGCCCAGGATGCATCGCACGGCGTTGTTTTCACGCGTCGGGAGGCAGAGGGAGAGGCGGGAGACGGAGCGAACGAGCAGCTGTGGCAATATTTCCAATATTTACTCTCCTCCGCCGAGTGCAGTTGCTCGGGCCTTTGAGGAGCAATCAAACACCCGGAGATGGTCGGAAGATTCTCTCCCTCTAAGCCGCGAGGTTTTATTTGAGAAAGAATACCTTCTGTTCAAAGGATTTGCAGCCATTTCATTTGAATCCATCTGTTTTTTAAGGTGAGAAAGAGAGAAAGAGGGGGAGTGAGGGAGAAAAAAAAATATAAAAACAAACAACAACGGGAGGAGAGAAAAAAAAAAAGAAGAAGAAGAAGAAGGCAGGCTATTGAACAGAGCCTGTTTGTGCATCATATTGTGCTTGATGTAATGTAGGTCAGTGTTCTGCACAGCACCAGATAAGACACGGGGAACAAGTGTTGTGTGTACTTACAAGCAAATATCTGTCAAAATAGCAATTGACAGATCTACAAGAGCTCCCTCTCCCTCTCCATCTCTATTCTGCTTTTTTTTTTTTTTTTGGTTGTTGTTGTTTTTTTTTTTTTTTTTTTTTGTTTTTGGCCGGGGAAGTGGTTCCTTCGTCATTAGCATTTTTGAAAAAAGGGCCAGAGATTTGGGCCTATCTGCCTCCACTCGCTGCCGCAAAGCCAGCCTGGCCCAGGTTGTTATCTGTGCACTACAGAGGTGCAGCTGTTTAGCAAATGGATTTGCAGATTTTTAAAGGGAGATGAGGAGAAAAAAAAAAAAAAAAAAAAAAGGGGAAGAATCAGGTATTCACAACAAGCCTCCCCGAATTGCCGTTTTGTGTGTCTGCGCGGACATGTATGTGTTTTGTTTTGTTTTTTCCTTACAAATCTTTCTGTTTTCTGAAGCCCACATTATTTTTGGAAATGGCATTAAACGCGCGCGCACAAAAACAAGCATGAAAAACGCTTATTCTCCCTTTCTGCTCGCTCCTTTATTCACTCTCCAGCCTCCCGAGGGGCCGTTTCCTCCGCCCGCCTGGCTGGACCGAGGAGGAGCGCGAGAGGGAACCGGCGGGTGGGGTGGGGTGGGGTTGGGCGGGGACGCCGGGAGTCTTCGCCACAGCTGCTGGCAAGTGCGTCTCTTTTGTCTAACGCAATCCCGGCGAGGCCGACGCACACACACACACACACACACACACACACACACACACACACACACACACACACACGTGGAGGAATTCTGGCTTCAATGAAGGGCCCCCATGGGAGAGAGGAAAGGGCCTGAAGCCATTGGAGACACTGAGGGTGGTTGGCTCTCCTAAGTGGGGGTATGCACTGTATGCACACACACACACACACACACACACACACACACACACCGCCTTGTTCCCCCCCGCTCTCTTCAAGATGCAAACACGTATGCACACACACACACACACACACACACACACACACACGCTGCCTCGGAGCTGCAGCCTCGCTCTCTACCAGGAGGTGTCGTGTAACGAACCAGAGGAGGCGAGGAGACTCTCCTGCAGAGCCCCCACCTCCTCCTCCCTCCTCCTCCTCCTCCTCCTCCTTCTCCTCCTCCTCAGGAAGTCTGTGTGCGAACCATTTAGTCCTCGCACGGTTCATGTGCACGATCAATAGTCAATAATAAGTGAAAACATGAAGATGTTTCTACTTTTTTTTCATGGTGCATTCAAACCCCCCCTTGTTATTTAAAGATAAACGTGGCGTTCAGGTGAACTGGGATCTTTAAACGACACTTTTTCTCCGTAGCACGAAGTTGAAATGTTTAATTAACCTCCGATTTTACGACAGATAATTTAAGTTACTCCACCCTCCCTGTTTATCCTCAGAAACACCTTCGACCTTTGGCTCCGACGCTCCGAAAAAGTCAAAGCGATTATTTCCGTCGCCTCCGTAATTAACCGCACGCGCACGCGACTATTTACGGGCTGATTAATGACGGCCTCGGAAAATTAATTCAGTTTTTTAAGTTTTCTGATTTTCTCGAGCAGGAAGTAAGAGATTCCAAAAAAAAAAAAAAGTAAAGAATCAACAGATGCACCACTTTGCATTTGTTATCAGTGTAATTGAATAGGCTATTGTGCTGATAAATGTTTAAGCGCTTCAAACTGCAGCTCAGGGGACGGTGGGTGTTTCTTTGTAATGGCTGAACTCGCCTCCGAAATTAACAAAGAAATCTATTCAAATAGACGCGGAGAGGTGTGCAGGTGTCTTTTAATTTTATTCATCTTCGTCTTCGCCGAGCCATTAGTGGTTTTTGTCTCGGCCCAGCCACCGTGTGGGCGGCTCAGCTAACAATTAAACTATTGTTAAGACAATTGAGGACTGATAAAACTGTATTTAGACGGCTTAATATTCCAATGCTGCTTTACTGTAATTACTATTAAACCATTTAACCTCGCCATACACACATATATATATATTTTTTTTTTTTTGAGAGATGGAGCACGAGCGAGTGGAGGAATTATGGGATGTCAAAGTTGGAGAAGAAGTGTATTTTTGAGAAGTTTTTAATGAAGATATAATTCCCCCCCCAGCAGGAGTTTAACTCTCCGTTTGATGAAGTTTCGCCGGGTTCGTGGGCTGCGGCGGATCAGAACGGAGCGAAACGGTTTTTGGCCGAACAGATGCTGCCCCCCCCCCCACCTCAAAACCACCACCACCACCACCACCTACAACCCCCCCCCCACCACCACCACCACCTCCTCGAACCTCTGCCAGAAATATCCGGCTGGGAATTAGGAAGAGGCGATCCATAATTTAACGTAACAAGTGACGCGGCGGCTGCAAAGAGCCGCGACGGAAGTGCATCTCCGGGCTCGCCTGGAGCCATCGCCTCCTCCCTTTGAGTGGAGGAGGGTGAGGAGAAGGGGGGGGGGACACACACACACACACACACACACACACACTTGTCTCTCTCTTGCTCTCTGCCAGGTAGTGGAAAGAAAAACCTCCAGTGTGGCATAATGACTTTGCAGGGAAACAATAAGAAATAAATACCTTGGAGCTCCTCTATTAGTCGACACTTAAAATCTTTTTTTTTTTTTTCTTACCCTCCTCCCTGCCCCCCCTCCTCCCCTGCCCCCCCCCCCTGGTCTTAATGAGCCTCTTGTCGGAGCGATAACTAGGGCCGCCGCTCTGCTCCGCGGCGTTCACGACGAGGAGGCAGCTCGCTGTAATCACGCCGAGGCTCGAGATGGAGCGCGCCCGGATTAGCTACTTCACCATGTGTGGAGTGTTTAACATGGCACCCGACACCGCGCTCCTTCCTGTCTCCGCTAGACAAACACTCGCCGTCATTAATTTCATTTGCTTATCGCCCTCACCCCCCCCCCACATCCAAAAAGCCTTTTCCATTTGGACCCCCCCCTCCCGCTCCTCTCCACTCGGGCGTCGGTGTGAATTATGGCGGCCCGCTGCTAAGAATTACAAGGTAAGGAAGCTAAATGAAGATGAAGAATTGGAAAATGTTTCCAGTTGGAAGAATGTTGATTACCGGGGCCGGGGTCCTGGAGGATTCCCCACTATTTATCCTCATATTTTTGAGCTGCCTCTCCTCCGCCCACCCTCCACCCTCCACCCTCCACCTCCACCCCCCCCCCCACAACCCGCTCCTCCCAGGGCCTCGGAGAAGCAGCTTGCGCTCGGCGCTGCCAAAAGAATTTATTAGAGCAAATGGTATTGTAAGCCCTATGGAAGGCATACCTTATGTGAAGATTTAAAAGATATTAGGAGGATGGCGCAGGCAGGAGCCCAGGTGCGCCGGGTAATAGCCATTGTCTCCGCAGTGTGTGTGTGTGTGTGTGTGTGTGTGTGTGTGTGTTTGCACGCGGCTCAGCGTGTTTGCAGAGCTTCTGCCTGGAACCACGGGAAGAGGAGCGCGGTTTTCCCGGGACTCCGTCGCCACGTGCGCTCGTATCAAAGCAGCTGGAGTCGACCCCGGGGTCGGCAGCTTGTTTTATACCCCCCACCCCCACCGGTGGGCGGGGCTTGTCGGGTCGGGGGCCGGCCGGGGAGCCTGACTTCCTGTTGTTGCGGCTGAACCTTAGCTTTTTTTTTTTTTAATTTATGTGCGACTTGTGTGACAAGTTGTGTTTTTGTTTGTGTCGCCGCTCCAACAGGGATGTCGGGTGTCTGGCGGCGGCGGGTCAGCGCGCGTGTGCGACTTTTTACACAAAGTTTGTGATGATTGATTACAATCCGCGCACATTTAAAAAAAAAAAAAAAACAACAACACAATCCCTTTTCTGTCTCACAAACGGTAATGATTTCAGGCTGGAGCTGTGTTGGTGTTTAAAATGCGTATTAAGTGAAGTACGGTGGCGACACCTTATCCACATTATGCAGCTCAATTATTCCACGAGCAACACCTGCAAAACAAATTTGGCATTCAAATGCACCGAGGACGATCAAACAAACGCCGAAACGCTGTCATTATTTCTCCCTCACATACGGCGACGTGTGTTTAGTTTTTTTTTTTTGCTGGATGCATCGAATTAACAGTTCGGCTGGAAGCAAACTTCATTTTATAGGTTCCATTCACCTCATTTACCAAAGTGTATTTACCTGCCGTCGCACAAAAAAAACAACAACAACGTAAATCGATTTGGGTCAGGAAGGAAAAAAAAAAAAAAATCTGGTTCTGCTCTTTTTGGTTTCGCTCGTCGTCTTTTTTTTTTTTTTTTCCGCGACGAGGCGTTTCTCGTACTTTCCTGAAAATTTAGCGTCATTATCCGCTAAGCTAGCCCCGCCAGATAAACAGAAATCGGGGCTAATGAATCGCGCGGACACGGTTTGCGCGGCCGCCGCCAACCGCAATCCTGTTGGTGGTCAACACCGTTGAAGCGCTGCCAGTCGGGGAATATTCCCGCCTCCCCGCTCTGCCTTAATGTTATCAGGTAACACACACTGGCGTTTTAATCCCACGGCAAAATAAAAAGCCTCTTTCTGGAAGCGCTCGCCGCAGACAATGCGCCTCTCACCGAAAAGCCCTTTAAGTGTTCGTGTCTTAATGTCATTACGGCGCCGCGGCGAGCGAGGAAACCCTACGCAAGACCTCAAGGTGCGTTCGCTCCGGAGCGGAGACAAAAAAAAAAACGACCGGAGCGAGGAAAGCAACGGGGCCGGGGCGATTACGCCGGCGGAACGACGGCCTCGCCTTCGCCGTCCTCGCCGTCGGCTCCCGGCGCCGCAGATTTGCGCCCATTAGTCACACGTTTTAGCAAGAAGGTGGTTTGTGAAGTGCGTCGACGGGGATTACAGTTCTATCCTCTCCCGTCTTTCTTTCGGCGCCGGAAAAAAAAACGCCGCCGAATTCCCCCAGATGCCAGGAGGTTCCCGCGAAGAAAGGCGCGGGCCGACCATTGTGTTTGTTTTTCTAAAAACGCCAATCCGCTGGGGAATTAAGGGGCTTAATCTGAGATTAATATTTTAATGATACGGAAAGAGGCGGCGAATTCTCAAAGTTTGCGGCGCGCCCCGCGCCGTGGGACGGTTTGTTTACACGCGGGAACACGTTGGGTCCAGATTACACGGTGGCGCTCGGGCGCGATTACGCCGCCGGGGATTTGAATAATCTCAGTTTATTGAGTTTGAGATATTTTGTAATCGTAGATTAGTTTTAACAGGAACATTCTTAACCGCGGGATTAAGGAGATGAGAGTTGGTGTCGGCTCAATCCAGGAGCAGCGTCCAGTTTGTGTTTTCACCTGTTTGTTTGTTTGTTTGTTTGTTTGTTTACATCACAGTCTGTCGGCCAATGAACGAGCGGTTTGCATCGTCACAGGAAATGATTCTTCAACAGTGGAAAGTAACTAAATACAATTTAGAAGTACTCGTACTCCTACTACTACTTACTACTACTACTACTACATTTATTTACAGTTTATAAGAGATGACGCACGACGGCAGATTAAAACGATCCATCGCAACAAAAGCGGCATGAAACTGAAAATAATATTAAAATAAAATGTTACAATCCTAATCTGTATTTTAACTTATTAATGCGTCTTATTTAAAACAGCAGTGAGTCCATGACTTTGCTTTTATTTCAGTAAAAAATAAATAAAATATAAATAAATAAAATATGCACGAGGGCCATAAAAAGTAGAGTCAGCTATATATATATATATATTTATTATTATTATTATTATTATGTTTATTATTATTAATAATTTAGAAATTGTTAAATCTCATTTACAGCATCAAATGTCAGTGTAATGCGTCTTTTCTCGTGTAAAAAAGGATAAAAAAAACGGAGGCCTCATGATTGTTCGAAAGAAAGAGCAGGGCGCCGACCCCGTGACCTCGCTCGCTGCTGAAGAAGAAGAAGAAGAAGAAGAAGAAGGAGCCCAGATAACCATCAGCATCTCCCGTATCTCCCCTCGAAGAGGCTGAAGGCCCACGTTGCCTATAATTGGATTTGATTTGCACTCCCAGCATCAGTTAGAGAGATTAAGGGCAAGCACAAAAATCCCCGGCGTTCCTTTTCATCCCGGTGACAAGCCGGGCCTAACGGATCCTGAAAGGAATATTTGTGACGGGAACCTTCGCACGCCGGCTGCTGGAAAACGGCGAGGAACAATGCACGCGCAATTAAAAAAAAAAACGTCGATTATTATGGGTGTCTTAAGGATGCGTTTGATGTTTTCTTCTTCTTCTTCTTCTGCATCAAAGTGGGCGGGAGGGTGGTGGTGGTGGTGGGGAGCGCTCGATACCTGGACCATCGCATTCCTCAACAAACCCGCGGCCCGGGCGGAGCCGCGGCCCGCTCGCTACCGAACTGCGGGGGGAAAGTTGCGTAAAGGAGGCGAAGGCGCGCCAGCCAGATTGTTGCTCGGCCTCGGGCGCCGCTTGGGCAGAGGGAGGTTCTGCCGCGGCCTGATAAGTCATCTACATGAAAGGATCGGCGTTCTCGCAGGTACGTAAATAAAAACGCACGCCATCCCTCGCCCCTTTGTGCCGCTCCTTTGACGACGAGCGACGCTTACGCTAGATTAAATATCGCCGTCAATAGACTTTCCCCACGCTCGTTCGCTCTGCCCCGTGCCAGAAAGACTAATATTAGTATCTCCGGGAAATAATCTCTCTTTATTCTGCAAGTTCCCCGCTAAGGCATTCACAGTCGCATTTATCAGAGGATTTAAATGCGGATGAAATAGTATATAAGCTGGATCCCCTCAGGAGAGGTTCTCATTCTCTGGTATTCTTTCAGACGGGGAGAGGGAGGGAGGGGGAGAGAGAGAGAGAGAGAGAAAAAGAGGGAGCAGCGCTGCACCTTGGCGAAGAAAAAAGGGAGGAGGAGGAGGAGGAGGAGGAGGAGGAGGAGGAATTAATTTTTCCCCTCTGGGAGAAACACATGCTGGATCTGGAGAGTCGGAGGGAATCTTCCCATCTTGCTCTGATTGGCATTAAGAGGGTTGGATGGGGGGGGGGGTTGTTACTAATGATTTATTGTCTGAAATGTGAACGGTGCTGGGGGGGGGTCCTCGGGTTTTTAACCACTCGCGAGGGTTCACAATCCGGGACGACCCGAGGACGGCAGGAAGTTCACGAGACACGTCCCAGCTGACTGATCAGCTGACTGATCAGCTGACTGATCAGCTGACTGATCAGCTGACCAATCAGCTGACCGCTCTCGGTTCTCCAGCGTGGATCCGTGGATCCGATCACGTGGTAAAAAGTTTCCGGGAAATTACCGCGCGACTTCGGTTCAACGTAAAACGCTCGACGGTTCTTAAAAAAAAATAAACAAACGGATGAAAATGGATTCCAGCTCCGGTTCTGGATCTGGTTCTGGACTGGGTTCTGGGCTCACTCATACAAGCAGCTTCACACACACACACACACACACACACACACGTGCACAGCGCGGGACGCACCACAGCGCCGACAGACGGCCGCGGAGCTGCTCCCAGATCAGCTCATATTGACTCAATCTATTGACAAATGAATTTGGGGGCAAAGTCCTTCTGCGAGTTGTTGACTCAGGCGCCGCCGCCGCCGCTCGATCCGACAGCGAGTTCAAACGTCCCGTTTATTAAAGATTTTTGTGTTTCCGCTCATTAAGGGCGGGCGAATATGAAGCGCGTCGCCGTTTGGAAAAAAAAAAAAAAAAAAAAAAATCTTGAAATAACATCTGCGAATTCAAAATGAATGCAACGCAAAGTTTGTTTTCGGCAATATTATAGTCACCCGACTGCATTAAAAAGCAATTAAAGCGAACTATTGCATTACAAGCGGATGAATTAAGAGCGGGCGCGTTGAAACGCGTGTTTTCTGTAAATGAAACTCTTCATTAAGGATTAAGAAATAATAAAGAGAATTTAAAATGTTCATTATTAGCTCCGTTTGTTTTAATGAGCTGTCGCAGGGAAAAAACACAAAGACTTTAATGCCGCCATAACTTGATCAAGTTTCCAAGTTCATATTGTGTGTGTGTGTGTGTGTGTGTGTGTGTGTGTGTGTGTGTGTGTGTGTGTGTGTGTGTGTGTGGGGTTGGGGGGTTAGTTAATGAAATCTTCAGCAGCCAGTTTCATTTCACCGACTCTGCACAAAGATGCAGCAGGTGTTGCCTCCCCACGACGATTTTGGGTAAATATTGATCCTGTAAATATTGTGCACCCCCCCCAACCCCCCACCCCCCCGCGGCCCGCTGATGCCCCCCCCACCGGTCTCCCACAAGGCTGCTGTGGGCCGGGCGTACAACTGTTGCGAGTGGGCGGCACATCTGTTCACCGATACGGTGCGAGACCCCCCCCCACACACACACACACACACACACACCTGGGGGGTGGGGGTGGGGGGGTGCCGCATGCTTCGCTAATAACCGCCGGACACAAAGGGCCCCCACCTTTCTAATAGTTCACGCCCCCCCCCCAGCTGCTGTTACACCGACAGGTGAACTGTAGCGTGTGACATGTATATGTACGCATCAGACGTGGAGGCCATTTTGAAACTGCGTGGGGGGTGGTGGTGGTGGGGGGGGGGCTTCCATTGAAGCGCCATATGCACGGCGGCGGCGGCAGCGAGCTATAGCTGCCAGGTTTCAGCCGCGCTCCTGAAATATGCAAAGAAACAATGAGGAGAGTTTCACTGAATTAAAAACTGTGCCGGCTTTTACCCCCCCCCACACACACATACTCACACACACACACACACACACACACACACACACACACACAACTTTACTGTAAGTATATTCACACAACTGTAACCCCCCCCCCCCGATGTGCGCGCCCCCGCACCAAACTCTGAAAGTTTGAATCCAACTGGAGGCGAAAGACGAGGGAGGAGGGAGGAGGTGTGGGGTGGGGGGGGGTGGGGGTGGGGGGTCAGGTGAGTGTCCACGGGGGGTCGGGGGGTCAGGGGTGTATGGGTGGGTGGGGGGGGGTCGCTCGGCTCCGGTTAGCAGAGGGCGAGTGCAGAGCGTGGAGGATGGAGCCTAATCCTCCACATGTGCCCCCCCCCACCCCGCCCTCCATTTTTTTTTTAAAAACAGGAAGCCAACTGGAGCCGTTCTTTGGACCGCGGGCCGGGGGGCGCAGGGGGGGGGTCCAGGAAAGCGTCGCCTGCAGCCAAAGCACACAGTGTGAAATGAGAAGCTAAAGCTCGAATGTGCTTTTGTTTATCAGAAACCTGCACTCCAAGTGCGTTTGGCAGCGAGCGGCCCGGACGCCGGCTCGGCCCGGCTTCAGGCTCGAGCGGCCCGCGACTCGTCAGTCAGCCGCTTGGCAGCCTGTCCCCCCCCCCCATAATCTTGGTACCGACACAAGGGGGGGGTGGAGAGGTCAAGCTAAAGTAGGAAAGCTCGGTCGCCATGTTTTCCAACGGTTCGGTTTGAGCGGCGCTCGACGTCCAGACGTCAAACATAAGCTCGGGGGATTGGTGGTGCAGATTTCTAAAGGGGGGGGGGGTTTGGGGGTGAGGGTGGTGTTAGTGGGTGGGGGTGGTGGGGGGGGCAGGGCGCCAAAGACCCGTCCTGGTTTTGTTTTTTGGAGATGGATGCACGAGGAGATCCGTGACCGCGAGGCTCCGCAAGCGGCACCAAGATAAATTGCAGAAAGTTGTGACGGGCTCGGGGCTTTGGATGAGTCGAACCCGAGGACGTGATCCAGCTCGGTGCTGGGGGGTGTGTGTGTGTGTGTGTGTGTGTGTGTGTGTGTGTGGGGGGTCGGGTTTGACTTGTGCACATTCTGAAATTTGAATTGTGATTTCAGCACGATGGGAAATCTTCTTTCAACAGATGGACGCTGCGATAAAGTTTCATACAAACTGTTTTTAAAATCTCACTGAAAAACGCGTCACGTGTATAATCCTAATTTATAATATATATATATAATCTATAATCTCTCCTTCTTCTCCTGTGTGAAGTTGTGAAGTTTTTATTGTCACAAAACGTTGCTGCTCCTCCGCGTCACACCGCGATCTCATCAATCCAGCGTCGACATATTTCCTCACCAGCGTCCAATCAAAGCGACGCTCCTGCGGCGTGACAGGACGCGAAGAGGAGCTGAGGCCGGTCCGGTCCGGTCCGGTCCGGCTCCGTGGGTCAGAACAGTTTGTGTTGCCGCAGTCGCAGTCGGGCGGAAGCGTCGCGGTGAATCCTGGGATTTAAAAAAAAAATAGGAAACTCAATAAATCAACAGACCGCGAGAACCCGTCAGCGCCGACACCCGGGCCCAGCGGACGGCCCGGTCCATTTCCTGCGCTCTCCGGTTCTGAAAAGGGGCCGTGCCGCTTTCAGTCACCGGAGGACGGGACACAAAGAGCCGGCGCTTTTCAAAGCGGCCGGCGAAATTATTCAATTAGCGAATTTAGCACCTGATCTGGTTAGCCGCTCGCCCCGAGGACGCTCCAGCTGCAGGGGGGGGTCAAGGGGGGGGGGGACCAGACGGTGGAATATTCATTACCCCCCCCCCCCCACCCCTGTTTTATGACGGCAAAATTACCCAGCATTCATATCACACACTGTAAAATATGGTTTCTCCTAACACACACACACACACACACACACTGTGTGTGGTCGCATACACACACACACACACACACACACACACACGTACAAACAAACACACACACAGTATGACGTGGGCTTTAGAGAACCAGGGAGGAAAAGCAGATGCATGTGGACAGGAAGTGACATCACCTTCTTAAAGGTACAGGCCGTCGCTTCCTCTCTGGTCCCGCGCGTCTGAACCCGTCCAGCGACGATCCAGGTCCGGACCTGCACCAGGAAGTACTGAAGGGAGAGGCGGGTTCTAGAAGAGTTCTGCAAAGAAGAACCAGAACCAGAACCAGAACCAGCGGCTCTAGGTTGTGGAAACTCGGCAGCCATCTGGATGTTGGAAGGAAAAAACAACAAAAACAAAAAAAAACGATGAATCTGAGCGCGGCGGATCCAGATGGTTCCGGAGGTCCGTGCGGCTCGACACGCAACACGTGTGCGTGACGTGCGGCGGCGCCGGCCCGTCGCAGGCGAACTAATACGTCCCCGTTTCTCTGATATGTATGGAAGATTCCTTGATCACTATAATTAGCAGAACTCTAATGAGGCAATTATGAACGAGTGATGAAAACGGTTTGATGAGTCGAGCCGCAGAAAAACGACAAAAAAAACCAACAAAATGTAAGTTTGAGTCGACCCGAGTAATTAACGGCCGCGTAAATACGAACTTCCAAATTAAATATTAATCACGCAGGTGTCGGCCAAACGCTCCGCACGAGTCGGCAAACTTCAGAATAATAATAATAATAATAATAATAATAATAATAGTAAAATAAAACTGCAGAGCGTTGAGTTTAGCACCGACCGAACGTTTTCACTATAACACAAAGTGTTTACTTCACACAATAATAAATAATAATAATAATAATAATAAAGAAGAATCATTCTTCTTTATTATGTCAAAATGTTCACAAACTGTGGAGAAGCTACAGTTTAATTTTGTTGTTGTTGTTGTTGTTGTTGTTGTCCATGTCGTAACAGTAATATTAAGATTATTATTATATATATTCAGATCTTTGTTGGTTTTGAAGAACAATATAGAATTTAAATTCAAATAAAATAATAAAAATAAATACATTAATTAAATTATAAATAAATGAATAAAAATAAATAAAATTAAATTAAAAAATTTAATAAATTAAATTATTTAAATAAAAAAAGACATCTTCAAATCAACTCGTAACTGCGTCGTCGCTGCAGGAAACTGATCACAGATCAGCCGTTTTCTCCGTCGCTCCATCTCACAGGTCAGAGGAGGAAGACGCAGCCTCCTCCTCCTCCTCCTCCTCCTCCTCCTCCTCCTCGGACGCCGCGAGTCACCTGACGGCGGCGTCACCGCGGCCGGTTCCGCCCGGCGTGGGCCCGGCGTGCCAGCTCGGCGCAGCGGGAGCGCGGCCGAGGAGAAAGGAGGCGGCCCGGGGGCAGACTCTGCGTCAGCTGATAGCGAGGAGGGTGGGCAGGGCCGGGGGCGGCGCGCCCGGGCGCGGGAAGGCTCGCCAAGACCCGCGCTCTTTTGGCATTTTGGCAGGGGCAGGCGGCGAAATGAACTGATCCAATTTAAGCCGGTTCAGGAGAGCCGGAGAATATTCAAATATTTGTTTTCGCGGGGCATCCGGGGCGGCCGCGCTCGCTCCGCGGATCAGCCCGACCGGCGAGCGCTCCTCCGTAAGCCGCCGCCATCTTGATAGCCAGTTGGCCTCCAGTGGCGGAAAATGGATCCTTCGCCTCCCGCTCACCTCCCTCTTTCAGAACCGCCTCCTTTGTTTTCGTCTCATCCGGACGAAACTTCAGACGAGACGAAACTCATAAAAAAAAAAAAAAAAACGTCTGATTTCGTTTTTTATCGTCCCCGCGCTCCGCGGCGATAAAACCTCCCGTGAGCGGACCCGGGCCCGGACGGCGGCGTCAGACCCGCACTGACGGCAGCGTCTTTCAAATGATTGCTTTTTAATGCCATTATTGTTATGATGGTTATTATTACTGCTAATGAGGGAAATACGGCCCTGGTTTTCCTCAGCATGTTTTTCACCATGGAAATAAATGAGTAAAAAAGCCTTTATTGAATTACACTAAAAGCAATCTCAAATAAATGGGCCTCCATGAGACGACGCTGTAATTTCATTGTGTGTGTGTGTGTGTGTGTGTGTGGGGGGGGGTAAAGACGCAGACAGACCCCTGATAGGGAGGCTACGCTATCGTCTTGGTAACGGTAATATGTGTGTGTGTGTGTGTGTGTGTGTTGTTTTTCCATCTTTGTGCGACGTCCCTCCTGCTTTGAAGCAAAAAGGGGGCACGGCCGCCGCGAGGCCGCTCCTCCTCAGTTTATAAATAGAACAGTTAAGCAATTATCATAACTGCAACTCTGACCTTGTGTGTGTGTGTGTGTGTGTGTGTGTGTTTAATGCAGCAACAAACACGTCGACAACATCTGTCCTGGATTCATCACTTTCCTCCTTCTCAAGTCAAATCTCGTTTTTTTTTTTTTCAGCTGCTAAAACAAAACGAGACTGAACGGGGGGGTCTGTGTGTGTGTGTGTGTGTGTGTGTGTGTGTGTGTGTGTGTGTGCAGGGGGGGGGGTCGGTCCGTTATCAGCGGGTCACATCTACAGTTCTGTCCGAGCGGCACCGGCTCCTCCAGGAGTTTTATTGTCACGGCGTCAATGGACTTTGTGACGGGCTCAGAGGTCGCGACCCCCGACGCACAAACCGCGCATTGTGCGACGTATCGGGTCGCACACATCGGGCTGATAATCGCCTGTTTTTCTTTCTCTCTCTTTACGACGTGTTCGATAAAGAGTGACGGACATTTTAAAACAAAAAAACAACAACAACAGGTTCCGCCTGCGGACGCAGACGCCGCCGCCGCCATGATGTCACGCCGGGTCACGTGACCCCGGGCGCCTCAGCAGCTGAGGATAAAACGCGAAATCATTGCTAAAGGTTTGAAACGCGTTTCTCCTTTCACGAGATCACGTCAACAATTAGAGGAGAAACGATTTGTCAAAACACGCGTGTAAAAAAAAAAACACACGCCGTCCTGCGTGACATCACACACACACACACACACACACACTGAAACGGACTGATGGAGTCGTGCTCCGCCGTCACACACATTCAGTCAAAACCTAATCAGCTGACGAGCAGTTGCGGCGGCGGAGTCGCATCCAGCCGCCGCCATTAATTGAAATATCCGCTATAAACACGGAAACCCAGCGAAGGTCGCGACCCCCCGGCGTAAAAATAACCGCGCGCCACTCGAACGCCTCGCGACGGGAGGAGAGTTATTTTCTGTTTGGAGCCGCTCGGGCACGTAGGAAGTGAACCCATTTACCGCACGCCGACTTTAAAACGCCGGAGCGTGCGCCAATCCGCTTATTAATCGACCGCGGCTCGCGAGCGTAAACGCCGCGGAAATTAATATTTACGCCGTCTTATTTCGCCGCGCCTTTTTAATCGCTGGCGCCAAAGTTAACGGTTAGCGATTCGGAATGCGCGTCGTCGTTTGAAACTCCGGTTTGTTCTCCACGCCGTCGAGGCCGCGCTCCGTCTTTCGGAACGAAACGAAATCCACGCGCGACGGGTTTTTGTTTAGTGGCCGTTCCGGAAGTTTTCCACCAGATTTTCATTTTCTGACGGAGACGTGAAAAGAATCCGCGCGGGCGATCCGATCGTCGCTCTGACATCACTTCCTGTCTGCTCGGCGTCGTCTCTGGGCGAAGTCGCCGTCAGACCCTCGGGCGACGAGCGGCGGCGGCGGCGGCGTCATCGCGCTTAAGTCGCAAAAAACAAGAGATGAAAAGATGAGAGAAAACGACACCTAACGCTTAAAGTGCGGCGGCGGCGGCGGCGGGCGAAGCCGTGAATGAAACATCAGATTTCTCTTTCAGACAGTCTTTTCTAAACAGTGAAAAAAAAAACACGTCTCCATTAATGGCGCTCTTAGCATCCATTTGCTACCTGCAAATGAGACGCGCCGAGACACCTGCGCGCTCCGGCGAAACAAGAGGCCTCGCCGCCGCCCCCCCCCCTCCACATTTACAACGATAACGGCGAGGAGCGAGCGGCTGGCGAGGAAAAGGGGAGGTGAGACCGTTAACTATGAGGGATGATGCCGATTTATCATGATATTACGGCTCTGACAGCGAAACACACCTGTACTTTTTGATGTAATTTATTGACTGGTATGAGCGAGAGAGGGAGGGAGAGAGAGAGAGAGAGAGAGAGAGAGAGAGAGCGGAAGA